>CAJQZJ010001087.1:226151-236738 GCA_907164525.1 Lophiomys imhausi
AGGCAATGCATGTGTGTGGTCTGCAGAGACAGACATGTAGGCAAAACAAAAATATACATAAAATAAAAATAAAAGGAAAAACTGTAAAAAAAAAAAACAAGTAATGTATTTATTCTATGTAACTCAGACATGTACTCCCTAGAAATACAAGTTGGAAGAAAACAAGCACCCTCATTTCACATAAACTTCATATCTTAAAATAACAAAAACTGGTATTTAAAAAAAGGAGAGAAAAAAATCCTCTAAAATTAGCTGGGCATGGTGGTGTAAGTCTTTAATCCCAGCACTCGGGAGGCAGAGGCAGGCAGATCTCTGAGAGTTTGAGGCCAGCCTGGTCTACAAAGTGAGCCCAGGACACACAGGGCTACACAGATAAACCTTGTCTCAAAAAAACAAAAAAAAATCCACTAAAATTAATGTGTACACACACACACAAACACACACACACACACACACACACGTTTCTTCGCACTGTTTTAGAATGAAGGTCTTTGCCATTGACATGTAAAAAGACTGGTCAGCATCGCTCCTCCACAGATGTTGTTCTGTGTCATCTTTTCCAACCTTTGTCTCAAGAATATAAGTAAAAACATTCACTAACACATTTGCTGAAAACTTTAGTAATAAAAGCCCAGAAACCTAGTTCCTTTTATCAACTAACACCTGAAACTTAAAAGAGAAAAAATACAAATGTAACAGCATTTATAATGTCACCGAATTGTTTTTTTCCCTTTTTACTGTGTACAAATAACATAAAAAATAAAATCCTCAACAGCCTCCCTAAAGGCCCTTTAATTGTAATTTTCTTAAAGAATGCAAGGAATCTCTTTAAGAAAAACAATATAGAGTATAACCAACACTGTCATTCATTTTCTTTCTTTTTATCTTTTTTTTTTTTTTTTTTTTTGGTTTTTCGAGACAGGGTCTCTCTGTGTATCTATCTTTTTATTTTTGATACAGGGTTTCTCTGTGTATCCTTGACTGTCCTGGACTCATAGAGATCCACCTGCCTCTGCCTCCCGAGTGTTGGGACTAAAGGCGTGCGCCACCATGCCTACCATTAATTTTCTATTACTTTAATGGATTCTTCAAAGTGCAAACAACAGTTTTAAACTAAAATGGTACTTTCTTCATTTGTTTTGAGTGGTTGATATAATTACCTTAATATTGCCATTTTTTGCCCTATATGCAGCAGAATAGGGTTGCTCCAGAAGCCACAATGAGGTAAGGATGGCAGCTGTCGAGGTCTTTACACGCATTACTGGACGGTGTTCACAGGACGACGCTGCCGGCTCACAGAGGAGTCTTCGATGAGACCACCGTATCATCCACTCCACCAGTCTCCCTGCATCGCCGGACAGGTTCTCAAGTGCCAGAGGAAGGTCTTCCTGAGGGCTGCCAGCACCACACCAAACTGCTCGGAAACTGTATCTTGCAGTTTTCACAGACTTGGGAATCCAGAAGGAGTGTCTGGATGAGCTCTGCATTAGAGGTATTAGAGGTTTCTCGGATTTGTCACCTTGCATTCTATAAACTGGCTTTTGTCTTAAGCCAAACAGTCCCACCCTTCTTTCATTTTCCATGATTTCAGGTAGAGGGTTCTCTGCACCGCTTGCTGACTGGTTAACTAGCTCTGAAGCTGGAGGTGCCTGGCTTTCTAGGTGTTGGGTGCACACACTGTTTAGGAAGGACAGTTTTTCAGACTCATGTAACTCAGGAGTTACAACAAAACAAGAACCAGCTCTATACACATTCTCGCTTCTGGTTTTGCTGTGGGATCGTTTTAATGTTGTATGCACATCAAAAAGTAAAGAATTAAGTTCGTGTTCTCTAAGGTGCCCAGAAAAGCTTGTCAAAAATGGAATGCCAGGATCACTGGAACATAGGTCTTTTTCAAGAACATAACTCAAGAAGAGCTCAAGGAAGTTAATATATTCATCATCATCACGCTCGAATTCCCAAACACCAATTGTAGGAAGTGCTTTTTTCCCTAATGTTTCATGATCTTCTTTCCTTTGGGAGTTTTCTTTCTGATTACAGGTTTTCTTTTTATCACTGGGCTTACCAACCAGTGATAATTCCATATGACTTGGGGTATGTCTATGGTTAAAAAAAAAAAAGATTAAATTAACCGTTGTTTAATTATTAAAATTGATCTCATAATAGATTTTAAAAACATTTTCTGTATTGACCAAGTCATGTATCTGTGTTTGTGTTTCAATTGCCTCTTGTAGTTGAAGCACGATGAACTAACATGATCTCTAAGATACAGACTATTGTATAAGGTTGAAAGGACAGGGGGTTGGAAAGCTGGCTCAGCAGTTAAGAGCGCCTGCTGCTCTTCCAGAGGACCTAGACTTGGCTCCTAACACCCATGTTGGGCAGCTCAAAACTATCTGTAATTTCAGTTTCAGGGGATCAAGTGCCCTCTTCTTATCTCCACAGTAACCAGGAATGTACCTGGTACACATATATACACATAAAGTAAAAATAAATAGTTTTAAAAGTACAACATACAAAGAGAAACTAGGCATGAAGAGAAATTAAAATGTGCTCATATAAAGTTTACTAGAGAAGCCGGGCGGTGGTGGCGCACGCCTTTAATCCCAGCGCTTGGGAGGCAGAGGCAGGCGGATCTCTGTGAGTTCGAGGCCAGCCTGTGAGTTCAAGGCCAGCCTGTGAGTTCAAGGCCAGCCTGGTTTACAAAGTGAGTCCAGGAGAGCCAGGCTGTTACACAGAGAAACCCTGTCTCAAAAAACAACAACAACAAAAAAAAAGTTCACTGCAGAAAAAGGACAAGAGGACTGACAAGATGGCTCAGCAGGGAAAGGTACTTGGTGTCAAGTCTCATGACCTGAGTTTGATCCCTGGAATCCACACAGTGGAAGGAAAAAAAACCAACTCTCTCAAATTGTCATCTGACTTCCACAGGAATGCCATGACATGTGCATGACCCCCATATAACATACACACACATACACACAAAAATAAATATAAAGATAAAATGCATGGATGTTCATTCTGAAGGTAAAAAATGGTCCTCTAACATAAAAATTTAGAAAACTAAAGTCAACAAAAATCAAAAGCCACCAATATGCATCTAGTGTTCCATGTGTGTCTTTTCATTACTTCTTTCCACACCCTTATACAGTATAAACAAGTAGTACAAATCCTTGAGTTCCACTACATAAATGCCTGAGTCTTTTCAAACTATGACAATGAAAACAAATAGCTGCTATGAACCCTGTTGGCAGGCACCTTAGCTGTTAGCCACAATTGCTTTTCAGCACAGCTGCTAGGGTACAACACAGACTCTCAGTCAGATCTCTCAGTAAGAGAAAAGTTGTGAGGCACCTGAGCTCAGGTCAATGAATGTCTTCTTATCTAGAATGGACAAAAGCAGCCTGCAAGATATGCCTATGTATTTAAGCACAAGCTATTTTTTTAAATAAACACACTACTAAAATGTTATTAGATATAGTTCAAGTATGTTTGAAGTAGATATGATAATTTAACTTAATCAAGATGAAAATTACTATTGATTATATAGTTTTTAAGTCAGAAGAGGACTTATTACATTGTAGTTATTAGAATTTGAATCAACACAACAAACCCAAGAGCTTAAATACCAGGTTTATACAAGAAGCAAGAACCTGTCAACAACTTATGATAAATTCTAAAGATAAGCATGCAAGTAAGTTCCTTCCTTTGGGTCCTCAAACAAAACATGGCTAACCCAAACACTTCAAACTACAGATTGAGTAGCCATTATTTGGAATTCTTGGGACCAGAGTATTTTGAGTCTGAGTGGCTTTTTTCTGTTATTGCTTGGGTGGGGGCGGGGCAAGACAAGGATCTATATTTGCATATAATGAGATGTCTTGGAGATAAGGCCCAAGTATGGTACCTTAGTGATGCAACAGTTATTCATAATGTACAAGGCCCTGTTCTAGCTCCAGCACTAAAAACAAAACAAACAAAAGTCATCTATATTTCGGATAATCTCATAATTCTTACATCTAGTGGCCTGAAGGAAAGTCTTTAAGTATTTTTAGTGTGCTTCCATTTTGACTTTGACTGTCATAGAAAATCAACCATGAATTTTCAATTTTCAGTATTTTACTGGATTTTAAAGCAGAATTTCATAATTGAAGTTTTCAAATTAAGTATGTTCAGTTTGTATTTAAATCTAAAGATTAAGCTGGGCATGGTGGCACAGACCTTTAATCCCAGCACTCAGGATGCAGTGGCAGGCAGATCTCTGTGTTGAAGGCCTGTTAGGGCTACATAGTAAGATCTTGTCTCAAAATACAAACAAACACCATAAACTAAAAAAAACTAAAGATTTAAAGAAAAAAAAAAGGACCTCAAAACCCTCCACTGAATTTTGTCTACCCATATGATTGTCATCTCAGATGTCA
This sequence comes from Lophiomys imhausi, assembly GCA_907164525.1. Lineage (NCBI taxonomy): Eukaryota > Metazoa > Chordata > Mammalia > Rodentia > Muridae > Lophiomys > Lophiomys imhausi. The sequence continues at coordinate 230,573 of CAJQZJ010001087.1, forward strand.
AAATCATTCCATAATCTCAGTAATATTTAAAATTAATTTTCAAACTTATAAACTTGTAATACCCTTGTGAGTACAGAGGTTGGCACTTAGCTACTTTTTACATTGTTGAGGGTTCTGGGATTGGAAATCAGCTCATCACTGGCACTCTCTTCCAGAGGAGTAGGTACTTGGATTAGGAGCTCCCAGATGTTGTACCTTTGATAAAAATGTACCCAAGTTTTTTCTTGAAAAGACAAGGTTTCAGAGAATGTATCTGCATCACTGTGTGGCAGAGTACTGCCCAGTTCTGTGAGTGTACTTCTGCTCAAACTGGTCCCTGGGGAAACTCTGTCAGAAGCAGGAGCAGCAGCTGGCTTTTCTTCTTCATCTGGTTCCCAAATACTCATCTCAAAAGCGCCTATGTTCCTCTGCACGCGTTTTAGGGCTTTCACTCTTACTTTATGGGCAGAGTGCATGGCCACAGACATCAGTTCCTCATTCTGAGGACCTAAGGAAAAAAAAACCCAAAGACTATGGTTCATAGAAATGTTTCAATTCAAGACTTAAGGCAGGCATAGTAGTAGCACATGACTGCAAATGCCAGTGATGGGGGAGAGTCACGAGGATAAGAACAGATTCTGCGGAGCCTTGTCTAAACACTAAGTTCCAGACCATCCATGGCTACATAGCTAGGTAAGAAAGGAAGACAGGGAGGAAGAGATGGACCTAATTCTGCTAGGGACATAGTATTAAACTAACTACTAAGGTTTATTTCCAGATTCTTATAGATTTTTTTTATTTGTTGGAAAGCTATAGGCCTTTCCAGAATTGCAGAAACTGAATAAGGTCCATTAAGTAACAATAAAAGGCAAAGAACACAGATTTCCCCCTCTTCCCTTTTAAAAAGTGTATCCTAAGGGAAAATAATTTTTAGGTAGGCCAGGCATGGAAATGTGCATCTATACATCTTATACCAACTCAGGAGGCTGAGGCAGAAGGATCAAAAGCAAGACCCATCTCAAAATGAACTGACCGACCGACCAACCGACCAACCGAACCAACCAACCAACCAACCAACCACAGCTGAACCAAACAAACTAACCAACCAAACCCACCACAGCTGAACCAATCAACCAACCAAACCAACCCACCCACCCACCCACCAACCAACCAACCCCACCACAGCTGAAGAAGTATCTTGGACAGTGGATGCTAATATGGCTTTCTAGAGAAGGCTCTCCTCACCCTGATGGCATACATACATAACTCATGAAGCTGTCAAAGCCTCAGACAGGCATCCAGCCCACCTCTGTGTGCTTGCATCCCTCTGTGAGAAGGTACTCTGTGAAAACCACTGAGGCCCTTTGTACAGAGCACCAAGTCAACCTAATTAAGGTTGATTGCAAAAAGAAACTAAGGGAGTAGGTAAGTCTCTGCAAAACTGGTTTAGAAGAAAAGCCCCATAAGGTGACTGGTTGCAATTGTATAGTAGGTGAAGACCACGGTGAAGAATCTCAGGCCAATGATGTCACTGAAAAGTGCCTCAATGCAAGAAATGAGCAAATAAAAATGCCTTATTTTCTTTAAAATAAAGATATAAAATTATGAATGAAGAATGACAAAGATTATTTTCTATTCCCACTGAATGGGAAAAAAGAAAGTGAGAGTATTTTTAGCAAAAAGTAAGGCTTTCTTACTATAAGTAATGAGATATAATAGCAAGTTTAAGGTTTTAAAGATCGTCTATTAAAAATTTAAGCATTATTAATACAGAAAGAAAATATTTTAGAAGATAAAAGTATCAAGAAATATGCAAGTACAATTGTGCGGTGCGCAACTCGAAGCACAAGTTGTACCAGAAGCCAGGCGTGGTGGTGCACGCCTTTAATCCTGACACTCGGGAGGCAGAGGCACAGTGGTCTCTGTGAGTTCAAGGCCAGCATGGTCTACAAAGCAAGTCCAGGACAGCCATGGCTACACAGAGAAACCCTGTCTCAGAAAAAGCAAAAACAAAACCACAAAAATCTACAAGACCATCTTGAATGTACAGGATAAAACAAAAAACAAAAGTAACTTTAAGCAAAGAGGAAAAATACGAGTTTTTAATAAGTACACAAAGAGCACATGCTCTATTTCATTTCATTTTTGAGGTGAGATCCTTCTGTGTTGACCAGAATGGTTTTGGAAGCATGGGCACAAACGATCCTCCCCACAGGGCACCCCAGACTATCTGCTCGTTTTGAATCTAATAAACCCTCTTACCTTGTTTATTCCTCTCTCAATGCATACTGATCAAGTAAGTAGGTAACACAATAACCTATTTCACTTATAAATAAGGAAATGAGGCCTTTTTAGAGAAGTGGCCTAAAGAGACGGAGCAGTGTGCCTGAGGCACAGTTGCTGACAGAGCCATGGCATGAAGTAGGCTCCATCTAGTTCAAACCCACATTTGCAATGAGACCACGCATCTACTTTCTCACTCTTTACCTTTAGGGAGAGGCAGAAATTCAGATACCTGGGTGGCAGACAACAGATACTTTCAAGCAAGAGCATCTTGGAGCTGAAGAGATGGTTCAGCAGTTAAGAGCACTTGCTGTTCTTCCAGAGGACTAGGTTTAATTCCCACACGCACTTCAGACAGTTCACAGTTGCCTGTAACTCCAGCTCCAGGGGAACTGAGGTCTCCAAAGGCACTTGCACACACATAACATACACACATAAATAAAAATAAATCCTTTAAAATAGAGAGCACCTTCAGCAATGTATCTATTAAACATGTGAGAAATAGCAAATACCTTTCACAACACCATGTCTGAGTCTCTGTTGAAGAGAGTGGTATTTGTCTCTTAAAGGAACCCTTATGGCCTCAGGATTGGGAAATGCTTTCACAAAAATTTCTGCTACCTTCAATGTAAAATATTAACATTTTGTGAGCAACATTAGTCTTTTCTTTCTCCTTTGAATTCTTCAAACACTTTTAAGTCAGAACATAAATGTCTACTTAATAAATTTTTGTTGTTTAAGTAAACTACCAAAAATCAGCATCAATTTTCTTTCTTCTTTTTTATTGTACTGTAAAGTATTTGACAAAACTATGTATATTCAGGTAGAGGATGTGATGATGTCATATATAATCTATGCTAACTATCTCAGCCACCAAACAGCAATCAGTGTGTGTGTACACAAGCATGGCAGGGCACTTTACATCGACGTCCTTCATCAGGTAAGTCACAGCATGTTAGTAACTATAGTCACTATGCTTTACACTACACTAGTTTATCTTACACATTCAAATTTGGATCCTTTAGGTCAACATCTCCTCATCCCTCCCCCACTTAAAAACACCAATAGCTTATTTTTCTCTACGTACTTAGAACCAACATTAAGAAAAATATCCCCTGTGGAACAAAATTGCACTGAAATGGATCTGACAGAGATCGGTCCATTAGCCTAGAGGAGCTATAAAAACTGTTCCAAAAAACAAAGAAGATATCGGAGGCTGAAGAAGAGAGGATGGTGACTTACTAAGGGGTGACATGGCCCCATTTCTACCGTATTTCCAGCACCTCCCTATTTCCCTAGCCCTGGAAACCACCATTTTGCTGTCTGTTTCAGTGAGCTTTAGGAGTCCACCTGTGAGATCATACAGTATTTGTCTCTCTGAACCTGGAAGGTTTTCTGTAAAGTGCAATCAGTACACAGGAAAAGGCAACATCATCCCTAACTAAAACAATGGTTCAGATTTAGTTTATGGTTACCGACAATCATATCACCTTTCTTATTGGTGGCAGTTCTCCAATAAGGCTCAAAATTATATCCTGAATAAGTTCTTCCATATTAAAAAACCGAGAGAATGGTAGCATTCTGTAGGCCCATTCCAGCACATGAAAACAGTGTTCAACCACACACGAATCAAACTCCACTTCGAGGCCCTAATTGGATATGAAGACAATTGTCTTTTCAGTTTACATGGACAGACCAGAATAAGCTCAAAAGAACAGTATACTATGAACAGAACTATAAACTCTTCTACTAAGTAATAATTTTCCAAGTAGTGTTTATTTTCTATTCTTGAACTGATAAATACCTTTTCTACCTTCACATTTTCTCTTGCTTTCTGATACTGCCTGCAACTGTATGATAATTTATCCCGGATATGCAACATCCAGCACAAAGCACAAAGTTCTCTGAAGCAACCTAAAAACACAAACACAAAAGGAAAGTATGTGAGTGTTACATCTGCAGGTTATTTGTTTTCAAAACAAATGTCTTTATTCTGTTTATTATAAAAGAAAGCTGTAGGGGCTGGGAAGACAGTCCAGTGAGTAAGAGCTCGCTGCTGTGCAAGTGTGAGAGCCAGCCTTTGCGCCAGCAGCACTCATGGAAATTTTGGGCAGCTGTGGCAGCCCACTGTAATCCAAGCACTTACGAGGTGGATGGAGATGGAGGATCCTGAGAGTGAGGCAGCTAGCTAGACAACCCAATCAATGACCTGTGTAATCAACTGAGGCACCTCAATGTCTCAGGTGGAGAGCGATCAAGAAAGACGCCTGATGTCAACCTCCACACACACATGTAAATATAAACACACACATGTACGTGCCAAAACACTAAAATCAAAGCTGTGTTCCTTGTAAGCACCTTGTATAAAAGTTGTGAAGATCTTCCAGAAGAAATAAATTGTATTTATTTATTTATTTAATTATTTGGGTTTTTTTTTTTTTTTTTTTTTTGAGACAGGGTTTCTCTGTGTATCCCTGGCTGTCCTGGACTCACTTTGTAGACCAGGCTGGCCTTGAACTCACAGAGATCCACCTGCCTCTGCCTTCCCAAGTGCTGGGATTAAAGGCGTGTGGAGAATTTTAATATATATTACTCTACAATATTTTATAAATATCAGTTGCATGGATGATATAAAAACAAATTTACAGAGTAAATTATTTAATCTATTTACTTCTAATTACTTGCCTTATAAATTTATAGTATATTATAAATATTTTTCAATTCCAACATAAACTCTATATCGTATATCACTCAGAATGTCACTTATTTTTATAGCACTGGCAATTGAACTGAGGGCCTCATTCCTAGCAGGTAACACTGAACTACAAACCTATAAATTACTTATTGATATGCATTTTTACTTAAAACCTTTTTTTTTTTTTTTGAGACAGGATCTTACTATGTATATGTAGTCCCAGCTGGCCTGGAACTCACTATGGAGACCAGACTACCCTTGAACTCATAGAAGTCCACCTGCCTTGGTACTGTTCAATCTTTTAAATTCTCAAACCAAATTTTGATATTTATTTTTAAAAGAAGTTTTACATTTATTTGTTTGTGTTTGTATCTGTGTTATTTGTACAGTTGGCATGTCCCACGGGTTTTTATGTGGAGGTCAGAAGACAACATGAAAGAGTCAGTTCTCCTGGGAATATCTATACCTCAAGACCCGGCCATACCACTCCTGGGCACACATCCAGAAGATTCCTCACCAAGTTACAAGGACATTTCCTCAACTATTTTCATAGCAGCTTTATTTGTAATTAGAAACTGGAAACAATCCAGATGTTCCTCAACTGAAGAATGGATAAAAAAAAAAACTGTGGTATATCTACACAATGGAATATTACTCAGCCACCAGAAACAAGGAAATCATGCAATTTGCAGCCATATGGATGGAACTAGAGAAGCTCATCCTGAGTGAGATAACCCAGACTCAGTAGGATGCGCAAGGCATGCATTCACTTATTTATAGTCGGATTTTAGCATAACTATACTACAATGAATGCACCAAAAGGAACAGGAACATGGACTTTGTTACCTGTTAGTGGGACACTTTGTCCTAGTAGAGCTTCCATGTAGGCCCCCAGTGCAAGAGGAAGCTCTTAGCCCTCATATGACTATTGAACTGAGGTGGGGTGAGATGTAGAGGCACCCCACACCAAAGGAGTAGGATAGGTGGGAAAGAGGGTAGAGGGTGGGAGGGTGGGGCTCTTGTCAGGCGAGACTGCAAGCACCTTTACCTGGTGAGCCATTACACAGGCCTAGAATAGTAATTTATTAAACATGTGATATGGTCTGAGGGCATGGTTCTGTTGTTCAGACCTGACCCTGAGTCTGACTCCCAGTGTTGCAAAACACACACACACACACACACACACACACACACACACACACACACACA
>CAJQZJ010001087.1:236748-266500 GCA_907164525.1 Lophiomys imhausi
ACACACACACACACACACACACACACACACACACACACACACACACACAAACGCTTTCTCCCTCCCTCCATCTCTTTGTCTCTGACTTCCAAAGCTTTACTACCTTTTAGTCCTATCATTCATATAACAGGACACAAATTATGAACTGGAAACCAATATATAAAAGAAAATGAAAATAAGGAACTAATTGGACAATATAATTAGTCATAAGAAAGACATCTTGGTTTGGTTGGCATGATGGTACACATGTATAACACCAGTTTTCAGAAGGCCACGGTATGAGGATCATGAACTTGGCTAGCATGGATTACAGAGCACGAGAGACTATCTCAAAGCATAAAGTCAAATAAAGGCATATCAAAACAAAACCATCTCAAGGAGATACGACCTCAAAAACAAGGACCTACATACGAACATAAATCTGACAATTTTTGGCATTAAATTTTGGCACATTATTTCAAGAGGTAAGAAACAACTAAATTCATTAACTCAGAAATTCCACTTCTGAGACTGTTAAGGAAACTTTTCAAAATATAAATCAGAATTGAGACGCCAGAGGCAATTTTAATGTCTGCTAATAAAAGCCATCAAAATGAATTAATAATAATGTATAAAAAAAGTCTAGGTGGGTTAAATCAGAAAAATAGGAAAGAAAATTGGTTTATCTACACAGACAGGTTTGAAGCCTATGCACTTAACGTGTGGCAGTAAGTACATCCTCATTGCAAAGGAATGACTACAAGAAAGGTATTCCTAAGTGCTAAAATTCCAAATTTAAACAAGGAAGCAACAACAGTGTCATAATTGTCACAATTTGTTTTATATAATAAAAGTTTAATTTACTACATCTAAATGCAAACATGTCAAAGAGTGTCTAAGTGTAAACCCCTAAGTACAATATCAAAGAGAAAACTAACAAAAAGTTAATAGTTTAGAATCTTTCCCAGACCAAGTAAAAAGCATGACACAATTCATACATTTCTGACAAACCTAGGGCTGTGATGGAAACTTCATCAAGCTTGTGATCTCCAGTCTCTCCGGGTCTAAAGAATGCTATCCCTCCTTTGCAGTAACCAAGCAAGGATTCAGGGAAAGAACTAAGTGGAGGAAGGGACCCTTTCACTCGAATCTGAAAAGAATGATAGAATGTTAATCATCAGTAGTAAGCAATCATTACAGGAAACTACAAGGTAAAGCAGTCAAGAATATCCACACAGAGCACACACAGCACCAGTCCCCTGCTGCGGCACAGGGAGCCCTGAAGTGGGCTGAGTTCTCTTTCAGAGACTCAGTTCACAAATCTAGTTCAAGACATTCATTCACTACATTCTATCAGAAAAGAAAAAGGCACCAAGCCATTGGCATTCTCTTGTCAATTTTCCTATATTCACCTCTCTTTCCTTATAGTCATGAGGAAAATACTCAAATTTCATCTGAAATTAACTATGAAGTACCTAAAACAAATTTTAAAAATACATTACTTATAACTTTTAAAAAAATGAATTTATAAATGACAACAATAGAAAGTTATCAAGTGGCAACTCTTAAAAGATAATGACTCTAAATAAGGACTATCAATAAATGCCAAACTAGAAAAGAACTTGATGGGTTGTTGGGAAACTTGATACAGGGGATGACTTGACCCACATTCTTTGAGCTGTTTCACTTTTAAAACTGAAACAGACATAGGTGCCACCTGACATGGGGCCACCTGACATGGGGCCACCTGACATGGGGCCACCTGAGAGGTATACATTTGTTGCAAAGATTCTTTCCAAGAAGATCTGAGCCTGAATACAATCCAACCTCTGTATTTCAGTGGATAGATATCAACAATCAGCTTCCAGGAAATAAATGGAATGAACGAGCTAAATGGAACTAAATGAAAAAATGACCACAGATGTACAATACAGTACAGGACAATCAATCTGCTTATTCAGTCCAACATAGCAAGAGTTTTTCATTTTGTTTTTTTTTTGTTTTGTTTTGTTTTTGGTTTTTCGAGACAGGGTTTCTCTGTGTAGCCCTGGCTATCCTGGACTCACTTTGTAGACCAGGCTGGCCTCGAACTCGCAAAGATTCACCTGCCTCTGCCTCCCAAGTGCTGGGATTAAAGGCGTGCGCCACCACTGCCCGGCTTGTTTTTTTTTTTAAAGAGGGATGCTGTTATAGATATCAGGAAAAAAGATGAGCAGTAAGTCTGTAGCCCCCTTCCACCTTCACTTCAAGAAAGAAGTGGTCTAATCCAATGCTCTATAAGCATGCTGATGACAATCCCTCCATCAGACACTTTTCTAATAGGGTGTTACCGAGAGGGAAACCCAGCAAGGAAACGGGAACCTCAGCCCCGTGGCCACACGAAGCTAAACTGTCAACAACCTGAACAAGTCTGGAAATAGATTTTCCTGTCAAGCCGCCAGAAGGGAGCACAGCTCTGCTGTTACCTTGAGTACCTTTGTGGTAGACCCAGCTTAGCTTTAAGGATGTCTGATGCACAGAGACAGTGTGATAAGTAGGCAAGGTTTTAAGTCACAAAATCTTGGTTAATTTGTTAGAATGATAGAAAACTAATGGTGCAGATAATTATCATTTTTAAATTGTAATTAAAATTTAAATACCATAAAGCTCATCTTTTAGCTGGGCGTGGTGATGCACCCCTTCAATCCCAGCACTCGGGAGGCAGAGGCAGGCAGATTTCTGTGAGTTCAAGGCCAGCCTGGTCTACAGAGTGAGTTCCAGGACAGCCAGGGCTACACAGAGAAACCTGTCTCAAAAACCAAAAAAAAGGTAATTTGAGGCTGAGAAAATGACTCAATTACTAAAACACTTGCCATGAGGATGTCAGAACCTGAGTTCAGATGTGCAGGATCCACGCTAAGCAGAATACAGTACAAGTTTGTAAAATCCCAGAGCTCTTATGGCAAGATGACAGGTGGAGACAGGAGACTCGCTAGGAGCTTGAGGGCCAGCTAGCCTGGTATATGCAGCAGCAAACTGTCACAAATAAGGAAGAAGGTGAGGACTGACATCCGAGGTGCTCGTGGTCCTTCACACATGCTATGGCATGCATACATCAGCTTTCACATAAACAAACTACATGCAGACATGTGTGTCATACATACATAAATATTTTAAGGTTAATGTTGGTTAGGCATGGTGGTGCATCTCTGTCACGGTGAATCCTAACTCAGAAGGCTGAGTAAAAGGCTAATCTGGGCTAACCAATGAGTTTTTGACTTGTTTCCAAAAAAAAAAAACCAAAAACAAAAAAGGCCAATTTTCAAAAATACCTGGTAAGTCTTGCAACTATAAAGAAGCATATCTAATAACCACTCAGCTTCAGAACAGGTGAGTCAGTAGAAGTCAGAATGGAAGGGCATGGAAGGCCCAGAATCAAACAGCACATCTCAGAGGACAACAAAGGAAGTCCTGGCCAGGGAAGAAGACTCTTGACAGCAAAAAGCCAAGAACTCACTCTTAACTGTCCACGCTTGGAACCCACTGGGGTTGCCACAGAACAGAGATCTTAACTCTCCAGAAGTGGGAGGGAGGGGGGTTATTAAACAGAAGAAAACTTCCAAGATTTGGCGGATGAAAAAACTAGGTGCAGTTTGGAAGAATTTTTTTTGTTTTTGGTTTTCCGAGACAGGGTTTCTCTGTGTATCCCTGACTGTCCTGGACTCACTCTGTAGACCAGGCTGGCCTTGAACTCACAGAGATCCGCCTGCCTCTGCCTCCCGAGTGCTGGGATTAAAGGCGTGCTGCGCCACCACGCCCAGCATCACTTCCTGTCACCATACAGAGTGAGCTAACCCAGAGACTCACTCCACAGTGCCATCTCTCAGCCTGAAGAACGTGGACGGAGAAGATTTGACTTTAGGAAAGCACATCTCCGCTGCCTTATACAGCGCGTGAATGACTAGGACACTCCATACCTTCTGCATGACCTTCCTCGCCCACCTCAGCTTCAGGATATACCACTGCGCTACAGGAAAAGAGCACCGAGCCGCCCGGAAAAGCAAGAGAACTCGCTGCAGGATTCCAGACAGCTTTTGGCGATTATCTTTTTCAGCTTTTAAAAGAAGATTGTCACCATGTTCCTGAGGACAACAGAACAGTTATCTATGACTTAAAGAGCTGTTTGGAATGTTACCTAAGACCATACATTTAGTAAACAATTATGCTGGAAACCAAAAGCTTATGTTCAGCTCTTGCATTTTTAACACGATCATTACTACCAGGTTATTTTTAAAAAGCAGGCAAAGTCAGCTTTCACTGACTGCACTCACCTCACTGAGAACAGCTGGCTGGGGGCAATACAGTGGAGGTGCCGGAAGATACAAGTCGACCGGCACTAAGCCCCACAGCTTCCTACTGAGCTCCTTGGCGGAGGCCATCAACAGCTGGAGTGTCTCTGAGACAATGTCTGCGTCAGCCATGACTGACGCTTTCAGGACTTCTTGCACAGACCCAAACAGCAGATTAGCATCTTCATCTTCAATGGGATCTGTCAACATGACAGGAGGTAACATTACTCAGGGATGGCAGCTCATGACCACAGTCCTATCACTCAGAAGGAATGCCGGGGCAGGAGGAATGAAGGAATGCTCAAGGTCACCCTGGGTACACAACAAGACCCCCATCTCTAAGGTAACAGTAAGTATGAGGTATGTACAAAGCAGAACTTAATTCCAGTATGGCTGTTTTGTTTTTGGCTGTGCTGAAGACTGAATCCAGGGCCTCTTACGTGTCAAGCAAGTGTTCTACTACTGAGTAGAACCCGGCCCATAAGTGTGTTTTCTCCTGACATCAGGTTTCTTTTTCTTTCTTTTAGTGGTGTCAGGATTGGACCTTGAGCAAGGCACAGGACAGGCAAGCCCTCTGCACTGGGCTACCACCACTCCAGCTTACCTCACATCTGTTGTAGGTGCTTCCACGATAGTTATAAATATCATCCTTAAGTGTTTGATCATTTTTCCAAGATGTTCATATTTCTAAATATTCGTGAGGTTTTGTAATAGCACAAGTTTTATATTAACCTGATATACATAGAACACATATAGGTAACACACCTGTAAATTGCTTATATTTTGAGCCCTTTTCATTTTTTGCTTCCAAAGAGACTGGCTGCCCTAAAAAACACTGCAGTTTTTCCTGGAAAATCTGTGCTGGTATCATATTTAATGGTAAGTCCATACCCTTTTTCTTGGATCTGAAATGAGACCAAATTAAGAGAAATAAATAAAATTTTTGGAAAAAGAAAAGATTTTATATCAAGAAGTAAATGTCTGTAAGAAAATATGCAGTCACTTGCTTTGTTCACCTTAGTTACAAAAAGGAAACACTATGTTAAGGCTCTTCAGAGGATGTAGTATTTTTCCATTCTCACTGCCATCTTTCATATGTATTCTACCCAAAACTTCTTTGCCAAATGCTTTTGCTCATGTTTAGGATCTTCTTACTCCTTAGCTGCTCAATTCATCAAAATGCTATCTACCCTTCAGTGTGCATCTAAAAGGACATCTATTTCTGACCTTCCCCTTACTTACTATTATGTAATACTTGAAGCTGATCTAAAAATCAAATCCTGCCCTGCTGGTGAGTTGGCACATGCTGCCAAGCCTCATGACTTGACTTCAACTCCTAAAACACACATGGTAGAGGAGAGAACTGACTCCCACAACTTGTCTTCTGACCTCCACATAGGCACCATGATATGTATGCAACCCAAATACAAACACACACACAGACAGACAGACAGAGAAATAATTTAAGAATCCATACCTCACAGAATTGCAATGATGTTTACAGAACACTTGGAAGGCCACACCAATGGAAATAGAAGTCTTCCAGTCTCCAAGTTTATGTGCCAACCACACACCCTCTGGAATCAGCCCACCAATAAATAATAATTCAAGGGCATATTCAACTGTCCACACATTTGAGAGATTCTGATCTCTAACAAAACTGGCCACCTTTGAGTGTTGTAGAGGAATAAGTCGCAGGGAATGCTCTGTGAGTCAGTTAAAGAAAATGATATCACAATTGCATACATATACTCAAACTCATGCCTTTTTACATGAAATAATTTACTTAGTTAATATTTTCAAACACAACAATGAAGATGTATATAGAATGAAATAAGATAATACCCTTTAGAATAGTTTTATTAATACTGAAATATGTGCTTCCTTAAATGGGCTATGCATAAAATACAAACATCCTTAAAAAATAAACAAACACAGCAGAAATAAAATCAGTGCATTACACAAAATAAAGGTGAATACTGCTTAATGAGTTAGATAAAATGTATACACTATGTACTAGGCCAGGGGCTACAGCAGTGGTTCTCCGTCTTCCTAATGCTGTGACCCTTTAATACAGTTCCTCAAGTTGTGACCCCAGCCATACAATTACTTTTATTGCTACTTCACAAGTGTACTTTTGTTACTGTTATGAATTGTAATGTAAATATCTGATATGTGGGATGGTTTTAGGTGACCCCTGTTGTTTGACCCTCAAAGGGGTACCAACCCACAGGGTGCAAATTGCTGGGCTACAGAGAATGGTCAGTGGCTAAGAGCATGGACTCAGGCTGGAGAGATGGCTCAGAGGTTCAGAGCACTGGCTGGTCTACCAGAGGTCCTGACTTCAATTCCCAGCACCCCCACGGTGGCTCTGGTGCCCTCTTCTGGCCTGTATGCATACATGTAGGCCAAATACTATATGCATAATAAATAAATCTAAACAAAAACAACAATAACAAAAAGAGGGCTGGAGAAATTGCTCAGCGGTTAAGAGCACAGGCTGCTCTTCCAAAGGACCCGGGTTCAAATTCCAGCACCCACATGGCAGCTCGCAGCTGTCTGTAATTGCTGGCGTGTTGGTACACACTTTTAATCCCAGCACTCCTGAGGCAGAGCCAGGCAGATCTCTACAAATTCAAGGCTAGCTGGTCTACAAAGTAAGTCAAGGACAGCCATGGACACAGAGAGACCCTGTATGAAAAAGAAAACAAAACAAAAGCACGGACTAGTCTAGCAGGATCAGGGTTCAGGCCCAGCACCCATGACCAGCAGCTCACACTCACACGTAGCTCCAGTTCTGGCCTTCCTGGGCACTGCACTCATATGTACATATCCACCCACAAACATACACATTATATGATTACAAATAAAACAAATCTTTGAAAAATGCATTGGATCACAATGTACAGTAACTGAACTATTCAGAAATACGTTTCTATTTTTCACAGCAGACTATGAAATCTGGAAGTCAGGGACTGCATCTTATCTCAGTTTACATTGTCCATAGAGCCAAAAAATACTTTTTTCAATTTCAGAAAATATTCAAAACATACAAAATGTTTAATATATTAGTTTTCATTAAAAAGAGGATGAGGAGCCGGGCAGTGGTGGCACACACCTTTAATCCCAGCACTTGGGAGGCAGAGGCAGGCGGATCTTTGCGAGTTCAAGGCCAGCCTGGTCTACAAAGTGAGTCCAGGACAGCCAGGGCTACACAGAGAAACCCTGTCTCGAAAATACAAAAAAAAAAAAAAAAAAAAAAAAAGAGGATGAGGGGGCTGGCTGGAGAGATGGCTCAGAGGTTAAGAGCACTGGTTGCCCTTCCAGAGGTCCTGAGTTCAATTCCCAGCATGGTGGCTCATAACCATCTATAATGAGATCTGGTGCCCTCTTCTGGCCTGCAGGCATATATGCAGACAGAACACTGTATACATAATAAATAAATAAAATCTTTAAAAAAAGAGAGAGAAAGGACTGGGTTCAGGGAGAGATTTAGTCAATAAGGTGCTTGCCTTATCCACATGGAGACTTGAGTTGCATCTCCACAGCCACATTTATAAAAAGCCAGGCCTGGTTGTGAGTGTCTGTAGTCTCTGTCCTGGGACAGCACAGAGACTGACCCTGAGTTGCTGGTCCACCAGCACAGTCTATCTATTTGGTGTATTTCAACCCAGTGAGAGGCCCTGTCCCCGACTCAAAAACAAACACAAAGAAATGGGTAGATAGATAAAGAACGACCCTGGAAGGCTTCTCTGGCTTCAACACCCACACATACAGTAGAGGACCAGCAGCCAGGCACGGCACATGTCACAGTACTTGGGAAACAGAAGTAGGAGGACCAAAAGGAGTTCAAGGCCATCCTTTGTTATACGATGAGTTTAAGGCTTACACGGGCTATATGAAACCTTGCCTCAACAAGCCACAACAGAGAAAGTGTCTGACCTACAGCTCAATGATAGAGCACTTGCCAAGCACACATGAGACTCTCTCTGGCTTCAACACCTCCTACTGTCAGATGAATGCATGGATAAAAAACAGGGAAAAAAATATAAACGGTAGGTAAGTTACTGTGAGTCCAGTGTAAGCAGCAGCCCACATCTACAATCTCAGCTATTCAAGAGGCTAAAACAAAAACACATCTCAAAAAAAAAAAAAAAAAAAAGATAAAACAAGTAACAAGGGGTTAAGAAATGGAGACAAGATTGAGGACCAATTCAAAACAGTGCAATTTCCACAGGATACTGATTATAGATACCATATGTAAAAAGCAAGGTAGAAAGTGTTCGTTTACCACATTACCTGTTTTAACATGCAGTGGAGGAAGAACATTCACACTATGAGGTGGCAGGATGCAGAGTGGCTTGTTGGTGAAATAGGCAGCCATGAAACGGGCCATGCACTGGACAACCCTGACTGCTGCCTTGGGATGTACATTTCCAGTCGCTGCAAACTCACAGTGAGACTTCTCAGAATCTAAAGAATATAGCAAATGACCAAGAGAGCCTCAACGAACTATAAAAAAGTAAAATTATTTGAGACAACCCCCTCTCAGGCCCATCCTGTGCCACAGTGGAGCACAAGCCAACTGGCAGAGTCTCCCAGACCCCAACTCGAACTGCCTATGCTCAGGCCTTTCCAGAACCACATCCTACCACAGTCACTGTGGGGAATTTCTTCTGCTAAGGTTGAAGTCTGGCATCACTGGAAAACCCCAAGCTCCATGCTAAATAATGGACTCCCTTTTTTCCAGCAGGATCTCTTCTTCCACCTGATCTGGGGGAAGACACTCTAAGAAGTGTCTCATAACCCTCAGGAAGTTACAGGCCCAACCCTTCCCTATTAAGAAACCCACCCAGTGAATAACACCTGGGATTCCTAGAACTACTTCCCCAAGCTAATAGGATCTCTCAGTGCCTTGGCTTTCAGTCAATGACATTTGTCCACACCTCTAACCATACCTCGAGTTCTTCCCCTACTCCCTATGCCCATGGGATAATTAGTTACTACGTTCCCTTTCTTCTGATAGGGCCATGCCCAGTGAATCAAACACATTCACCTCCAAAACCTCTCCCATTGCCCAAAAGTTTATAATGTCCCTGATTCATGAAATAAACAATCTCTCTCTCTCTCTCTCTCTCTCTCTCTCTCTCTCTCTCTCTCTCTTTCTCCATTCCTCCACCATGACTGTCTGAGATTCAGCTGTTTATTTTGGGCTTGGGAAGGAAGTGTTCTTCCTTCCATGAAGAACCTGCCACCTCTGCCTGCTTAGCCAGGCTTGCACAGGGCGCAGGCTCCCACCTTGCTGCTCCCAGCTGTCTAGTCAGGCTCGGTCACCCCAGTGGCACTCCAAAGAACGCTGAGAAGCACTGAGCTTACGCTGACTCTCCCACACTGCCCACAGTTCATATGTAATGGCTGTTTGCTAGCTGTTCATGAAATAGCCACAGGATTCGTTGAACTGATTGGCTCAGCTCACAAGCTCCCCAAAGGCCAGCTTAATTAAAAGAGCTGGTAGCCTTTAAATGCATGATAGAGAGAGTTAGGGATACCCTAACTCTCCTGCTTGCTTAGCTAAGAGAGCTGTGATACTTGGCAGTAAAAATAAACTTTTCTTCTGCCTCTCCGACGTGACTAGACATCCAGAGGGTATGGATCTCAATCCATGTTCCACCCTTTTCTGCCCTGACAGACCTAGACCTGACCTTCTGGCGGAGGAGTGTACATTTTCGGCCTGATACTGGACAAAGCCGGAATTCCCCGCCATCAGAACAGCACATGCCAGCTAAATGACTCCCCCAGGTCCCTTGCCAAGGCACAATTGGGTTTTCTGTACACTATCCCCACTCCTTTTCAATATAGTGCTTGTGGAACAGTGGTGAGCACAGCTGTTTTCCAATATACTACTTAAAGCCACAGCTAGAGCATTAAGACAAGAAAAGGAAATTAAAGGGACACTAATGGTAAAAAAGTAAAATTAACCCTATTATAGATAATGATAATATACATAAGAAATACCAAAAATTTCACCAGAAAACTTCTAGACACAAACAATATTTCAGTAAAGTGGCAGAACACACAAACACACAAAATCAACTTATAAAAAAACAGTAGCCATTTTATATACCAATTACAATACAGCAATCACGGGCACTCTCCCATTCACAATAAACTCAATAAATAAATACATATCTAGGAATAAACCTAACCAAGGAGGTAAAGGAACCAAGAAAGGCACTAGAAGATGGAAAGATCTCCCATCTTCATGGATTGGTAGAATATTATAAAAATGACAATCCGCCAAAATCAATTTACAGATTCAATATAATTCCAATCAAAATAATCAAAATGTTCTTCACAGAAATAAAAAAAGAAAAGAAACAGCATTAAAATTCATAGAGAAGCACAAAAAAACCCTGAGATAGCCAAGCAATACTGAGTAAAGAGAACAATGGTAGAAGGATTACTGTATCAGACTCCAAGCTGTACTACAGTTATAGTAATAAGAACAGCACAGTACTGCACAAAGAAGACAAGTGGACCAACAGAATGTGAAAGAAGATCAAACCTAAGTACACGTCATTACAATCGTCCAATATTTGACAGAGATGACAAAAGTACAACTCGAAGAAAGACATCAACTTCATTAAATGGTGTCCTGGTTAGTTTTTTGTCAGCTTAACACAAGCTAGAATTATCCAG
This sequence comes from Lophiomys imhausi, assembly GCA_907164525.1. Taxonomy (NCBI): domain Eukaryota; kingdom Metazoa; phylum Chordata; class Mammalia; order Rodentia; family Muridae; genus Lophiomys; species Lophiomys imhausi. Next base: position 247,755 of record CAJQZJ010001087.1, read on the forward strand.
GAAGAGGAAACTCAATTGAGAAAACGTGTCCATTAGACTTCCTGGGGGCATGCCTGAGGGATATTTTCTTGGTTAGTGATTGGTGGAGGAGGACCCAGGGCCACCTCAGAGCTGGAAGTCCTGGGTGGCATAGAAGGTACGCTAAGCAAGCCAGTAAGCAGCACTCCTCTATGATTTTCGCTTCAGTTTCTACCTTTAGTTCCTGCCCTGACTTCTCTTCATGGTGGGCTATAAACTGTAAAGTGAAATAAACCCTTTCCTCCCCAAGTTTTGAGGTCTGATGTGTGTGTGATTGCTTTTGCTTTAGTTGTTTTGAGACAGGGTCTCTTGGCCAACCTGGAACTCACTCTGTAGACAGGGTGGCCTTGAACTCATGGACCCTCACCTGCCCCTTCCTCCTGAGTGCTGGGATTACTGGTCAGTGTTTTATCATAGCAACAGAAGCAAACTAAGACAAATAGTGCTAGGAAAAACTGGATGTCCACATGTACAAAATGAAATTAAACCCCTAGTTCTCGAATAACTCTCAAAGAACAGCTGGGTTATAAGCGACTGAAAAGATGACAGTCCAAAATACACAAATAACTTATTCACTGTAAAGGCAGAGCAATTTCTATGTGTAAACAATTTGTCCTCTAAATCCATAAATAAAAAGTTAATGCTACTTAGTCAGTGGGATGGTACATGCCTATAATCTCAGCACTTGGGAGGCGGAGGCCTTACATGAGCACCAAGAAAGTCAGAGAGAAACACACCAAGATATTGTTTTAAAAGAAAGAAAGAAATAAAACAGTGAATTTTAAAAAGTATACCTGAGAAATCTTTACTTTCTTTTACAGGTAACTGAGACCAGGTGAGTATCTCTCTTACGAGGTGATCACATAATCCTTGAGCGTCGTTTAAATTATAGCGGAAGAGGTAGCAGTACAAAAGAGAGAGATAGTAGCGTAGCTGAAGAAAGCATGTCCTTCTTCCTCCTGAAACAGAAAAGAGTCAAACTTACAAGCACGGTAGTAAGGGACTGCTCTCTGGCAAATACCACGCAGAGAGGACTGTGATATTTGTGAAATTCACTGAGTTATACAATTATGACATGTAGGGTTTTTGCATCTGTTTTATACTTCAATAAAGGATTTCTGACTCAGATTTCTTTAAGGGACTGGCCACCAGGAATTCAGCCATGCTTCCGTGAGTATATGGGCAACACAAATTGACCTTTCTCCTCTTATCATCCTCCTCCTCCTCCTTTTTAGGGGAAGGTCACAAGGGTGGGGGGGCAGTCCTGAGAGGACTGGGGTGTATGATGTGAAATTCCCAAATAATAAATTAAAATATTATGAAAGAAGAAAAAAAAAAACAGGGCAGCAACCAGGCATGGTGTTTCATTCCTTTAATCCCAGTCTTCAACACCCAGGCAGTTGGATTTCTCAATTCGAGGCCAGCCTGGTTTACATAGAGAGTTTTAAGTTAGCCAGGGCTACAAGGAGAGACCCAGTCTCAAAAGAAGAAGAAGAATAAAAACAAGTCAGCAATACTTAGGTCTTTTCATTTTAAGCTCTAAATCATTTTGTTTTTTTTTTTTTTCAGTAGGCCCTAAGATGACAGATGTTACCAAAGAACTGCAAATTCTCACCAATTTAGCATGAAGGTCCTCTGCTGATTTCCACCTCAAGTCTCCCAGTGAAAGAATTTCAAATCTATCTGAGATTACTACAGTAAGTCCTCATGTGAACCAAGACATGATACTGTGCAAATACTACAGAATGTCCGCTTACAGGAGGTAATAACCCACCCAGACAGTGAACCTTTCCCCTGTCAGCTGTCATTCACATAAATGTAACACCAGGAACACGGGCCCACAAAATAGCCTTTATATTAACAGCAGAAAAGCTAAAGGAGACTCAGTCCCTGAAGATATACCCAGAAACACCAAATCAGGCCAAGCCTGCAACCTCTAGTCCATTCCTAAAACACTTTCTTTTGAAGTCACTGCTACTCTGACTGTCCATTACTAGAAGCCATACCTATGTGTATAATTATAAATAAAATGCCCATAGTGGACTCATTAAGGAAACCATTTTCACCTAAAACCATGGTTCTCAACCTTCATAATGCTGCGACCTTTAATACAGTTCCTTATGTTGTGGTAACCCCAAAAACATAGAATTATTTCATTGCTACTTCATAACTTTAATTTTGCTACTGTTATGAATGTAATGCAAATCATAATGTAAATATCTGTGTTTTCGGATGGCCTTAGGTGACCCCTGTGAAAGGGTTGTTTGATCCCCAAGGGTTCTCAACCCACAGATGATCAGGAGTCGACCCCCACATAGTACCACAAGGCACAGGCAAGATGCCAGGCACTAAGATGACCAAGTAAGTAGTAGAGAGGTGGAAGGGAAAGAGAAGCAGAAAGGTGTGCACAATAAAGAGAGGCAGAACTGAATGTAGTGAAGAACAGCCTGATGTGAGTAGCCTGGGATGCCATCTGAGACCATGGTGAGGTCCCCGCCTGTGCTGTCGCAGGACTATGTCTGGGTCCTTGGCCCTGCAGCACTAGGGGTCTGCATTGATGTTCGTGGCCCATGTTACCACCAAAGGCCATGTAGTATGCAAACTGCCCTGGTTTGGGCTGCATTCTGCAGCCATGTTGATGCCCTAGGGCTGTGCAGAGCCGGCCTTGACCCTCACAGGCTGTGGCACTCAGGAGAGCTGTCCCTGACCCTCACTGGCTGCACACTGCACCCACAAGAATAGCCGGCAAGTACAGGAGCTGGCTCCGGTTTTGGGAGTTGCAGGTAAGCTGCAGGAGAGCAGGTCCCACCCTTCACTGGCCATGCAGTGGGGTGGGTGAGGGAGAAATGCTCCCTCTCTTTGCCTGGGCAGGTGGGAGAGCTGGCCCCGAGGGCATGAGAGTAGGTGAGCTAGCCCTGCCTGCCCCTTTATCTAGTTAACTAGATCTTAGAACAGAGAGTTACATTAAACTTTTTCCCCAAATCTACTCAATCACAATTTCCATTAGTCAGACTTGCTATGTATCTGTTAAATATGAAATCCTTTCCATTACCACTTATGTTGCTTTGGTTCAGTCTCTTCAACCAAGTAAAGATCTTGCTTTATGTACAACCTACACCCCTCCAACTACAAATGTATGAAAGTGACCTTCCTAAATGACGTATAAAGGTGGTCTTTGATATATAAGTTATTTCTTTTTTTTCTTTTTTTTTTTTGGTTTTTTCGAGACAGGGTTTCTCTGTGTATCCTTGGCTGTCCTGGACTCACTTTGTAGACCAGGCTGGCCTCGAACTCACAAAGATCCGCCTGCCTCTGCCTCCCAAGTGCTGGGATTAAAGGCGTGCGCCACCACCGCCTGGCTTTATAAGTTATTTCTAATAAATCGTCATAAGTAGAAAATATCATAAATCAAAAATGCATTTATGTGAACTGGAAAGATAGATCTACATTAAAGAGCACTTTTGTTCTTGCAAAGGACCTGGGTCTGGTTCCTATCACCTACATGGTGGCTCACAACCCTCTGTAACTCTAGTTCCAGGGCATCTAACACCTTCTTCTGATCTCCGTAAGTATCAGGCACATACATGGTGCACAGATATCAGACATACATGCAAGCCACACTCATGCACATAAAATAAAAATAAGTATTTTTAAAATGCAACTATATACCTATGCTACAAAACATCAGAGTGCACCATGGAGTGTTAGTTGTTGCCCTTGTATACACACAGTTGACAGGAGGTGTGACTCACTGCTGCTCTTCAGCATTGCATACTATTCCTAACTTCTGGCTCAGGAAAAATTTGGAAAACAAATTTAGGTCTCTACTGAATATACATGGCTTTCCTGCCATCACAAAGCTTAAGAGCTGTAAAGTTAAACTGTCATAAATCAGGGATTGTATTTACTTGACAGTTTTTTCCCTACAAATTGACCAGTAATTTAGCTCCAGGGTCAAGATGCTTGCCACAAGCCAGATAACCTGAGTTGGAGGCCCACGTCCCACACAGGGAAAGGAGAGAGAACGGACTCTAGCAGGTCATCCTCTGACCTCTACAGATAATACTGTAGCAAATGTGTACCCTTCCATATAAATAAATAAATGTAATTTTAAAAATTGGTCTATAATCCCAGCACTCAGGAGGCAGAGGTAGGCAGATCTCTGAGCTCAAGGGAAGTAAGTTCCAGGCAGGTTAGAACTACAAAATGAGACCATGTTGAAAAAACAAAATCTTACCTGATGCTACTGTCTTTTATTGCCACTCCATACAAGACCTTCCTTCACTAATGTTCCCTCTCACCAGTACTGACCTAACAACCACTAATACTGCATACATGAATCACGTTCTACTTCAAGGAAACAAGTTGCACCTTGCCAAATTCTTATCATCTCACAGGCCTTTGGTTTGTCTAGATTCATGAAACTAGGGACACCTTTTATGATGTAGAACTAAAGGTATGACTCAGTTGACCTACTTTATTAAGGATTGTAATTCATGGAGAATTCAAGAGAAACAGATCCTACTGTCTTAACTGCCCAACTTCAACTCAACTTCAGCCTCTCCAGGATTCCCTGGAGCTGATCCATAGGCGTAGACTGTGGGAAGTGCTCTTCTTGTGCTCCCAAGCCCATACATTTGACCGTAACAAAAGTAAGCTTTTTATTTTGTTATCTCTATTGCCTCATGCAGAGCTGGGCTACAGCAATCACTGAGAAAAACACTAAGTAGATCAAATGGGGAGTACGCAAAGCTAAAGAAACAGTCAGAAAATAAACATAAAAGTGTGGTGCTTTGACCAGACAGTAACTGCACTCGGGCTAGGTACAGAGTTACCAGCTAGGAACGGTCATCATCTCAGTCACACCTTCAGACTGAAATCATAAAAGATGTCATCAGTTTCTGGAACCTAGAGTCCTATGTCGTTATAAAAGTCCCACGCAAATCATACTTAATGCTCTGTTTAACCCGAAACCCTCAAATCTCTTAAAAGCCAGGAGGCTTAGCTCCACAGTTCCCTCAATGTGTGAGGAAGACAGTAGGATATTTGACGTATAGCTTCCCATTTAGATATCTATGGTGCCTTTAAACGGGTAAAACATTCAACCACAGATTTTATCATTAAACAAGGTGGGTGTGTGGGTAGGAGAGTTAACAAAGGAGCATTGAGAAGATTCTCAGTGCCATGACTTTAGAAATCAAGAATTTAAAATACAGTATTTCTGACAGTCAAGTTCCCTACAACCTGCATCTTACTTGGATATTAAGATAGTGTGAACACTCTGAACTTTTTAATATTTTTAAACTTTGTAGCAAGTTAATTTATGTTCTTACCAATACAGTATTACTTTTTTTTTTTTTTAAGAAAAACATTCCTTACCTTTCTCTTGGGTTTCTTGTAGAGCCTTCTTCCACAGACAAACTGACTTTTCATATGATGCTAGCAGAAAACACTCTTCACCTACGGATGATTTTTACCCAACAGTTAGCTACAGTTGATTACATAACTTTTAAAAGTTCACTTTTTTAAGATTTAGTAGATCCATCTCCACCCTAAAATTATTCTGAAAATCAAGTAAAGTGCAACCCATTTTGAAAAACCAAAGCCCAGTTCATCACTGCACATATCTAAGGAGTTAGAAACTGTCTCTGAGATACTAACCATTGACAGATGTAAGTTCTAAAGCTGGATTCAAGCTATCCCCAGCCATCTGCAGGTTAGTCTGGAGATGACATAACAGAGTCTTGACAAAAGATACTTCATGTATTATGTTTTCAGTCAACTGTCTGTCACCTTCAGGAATTCTTCGGCTTAATTGTGCTTGATACCATAAAGTTTTTTTTGTACAATAGTCTCCAAAGAGCAATCAATCTGTACACAAAATTAGATAATCATCAAAAACAAGTTTCATGAGTAATGAGAATGAGTTTAGCTCCCATCATAGGCAATGCTTTCCTTGGTTTCTTCGAGGTTGCAATAGAACGTCCTGACCAAGTTAATGAGCACAGTCTGGCAATCAAAAGATACAGACTATATGTGGCAAAAGCATATAATATTTTTCATTATATAGTTAACTTTTATTATGTACTTTCAAGACCATTATGGCTTCCCAAGACAAAAAAAATGTGCTTTTTAATATTTGGGTAAAACCCTGAAACATTTTTTGATTGACAAACAAATTATATAGAGAGTCTGGAGAGATGCCTCAGGGGTTAAGAGCATTTTCTGCTCTTCCACAGGTCCTGAGTTTGCATCTGAGTACCCACACTGGGCAGTTCACAACTGTCTGCAACTTCAGTTCCAGAGGATCTGATGCCGTCTTCTGGGCTCCATGGGCACCCACACACAACACACATACATACACATAAATTAAAACAAAAAAATTATTAAAAATCATATAGATATTGACAGAGAAATATTAAATCTGCTCCTTTCGGTTATTTGCCTTCAGAGTACCATGTATTTCTTGATGCTATAGCTAACCCACCAGCATTCCCCCTTTACCATTCACACTTGATCACATTTTAACTGTTTTGAGTTTGATTTGCAATTGGAGAATATCATGAAGAAATAACATCAAAATCATAAACTTACCATGGATATACAATGCTTAGGACTTACAGATAGATGGAAGAAGGAAAGAATAAGGTGGAGGAAAGCTTACTGTTCTTATAAGAGTAAAAGACAGGAAGTTAATACTCAATCATTAACAGTTTTGACAGAAATATGGAAGTTCAGTGTCCTGTTTGCTTTGTTGTTGTTTGTTTTCGTTTGGTTTTTGTCAACTTTACAAAAGCTAGTTATCTGGGAAGAGGAAGCTCCATTGAGAAAATACCTCCATCAGATTGCCTGTGGGCAGGTGTGCAGGGCAGATGGGGGCACTGTCTCATAATATGGGAAGGACCAGCTTACTGCGGGCAGGGCACTCCTGAGCAGGTGGTCCTGGGTAATATAAGAAAGCAGGCTGACTGGTCTACAGCCAGTGCAGCAGTTCCTGTCTCCACATTTCTGGTTTGAGTTCCTGCCCTGATTTCCTTCAGTGATAAACTATAGTAGGCAAGTGAAGACAAATAAACTCTCCCTATCCTGCTCCCCAAAGATCATGTAGACATATTCGGAAGATCTGCTCTTATGGAAACAGGTACTTTAATATTTTTAAATTAACATTTTTTTGTTTGTATTTTTCAAGACAGGGTTTCTCTGTTTACAGAGCCCTGGCTGCCCTGGACTCTCTTTGTAGACCATGCTGGCCTCAAACTCACAGAGATGATCCACCTGGCTCTGCCTCCCAAATGCTGGGATTAAAGGTATGTGGCATTACGCCACACTAAACTAACATATTTTAATGTTGGGATCTAGTGGTTACAAACTTTCCTTCTGAAGTGAAAAGTCTGTGATTAGTACTAATAATTTAAAACTAAATACACTAAAAATTACCAAATTATACACCTATTACAGCATAAGAAATCTAATGGTGTTTTAGTAATAAAACCAGTATTCTTACCTGTGACCTGGCTTTTGAACAAGATTTGTCACTTGAGGAAAAATCTTTAAAGGTGAGTTCCAAGACCAATTTTCCTTAAAAGCTTGAAAAACAGGTACTATTAATGAGTCTAGTTCTGCTGTTCTACTCTCATCAGCTGATGCTGAAACAGCCTCACGCTGAAGTCTGCAGATGCCATTTAAATAGTCAGCTACGGTTCGGAGTAAAGAAAGGCAAGCTAAAAGTTTCTCTGAGAATAATCCCTTTCCTTGTTGCTGAGTCAGTAAAAGCTTCACAGTATTTGAGGTGAGCTTTATCAGATGGCCCATATTTTGTCTGTCCCTCATATCCCAATAGTGGATTGATAAGCAGTGATGAAAAAGCTGAAAGATACAAAGTACCCATGCGCTATGCTTCAGACTCTTATTTAAAAACAGATCAGACTGAGGCGGAGGGCATTCGATAAACTGAAGAATATAGAAAAAATGAGTGATGCAAAGCACTGTGTAATTTAACATTAGCTTTTTTTCTGTTACATTTTTTGAGATTCCTATAGTCCAAGCTGCAAGTAGCTTTTTCTGGATACAATGCAGTTCTGCAGTGGTTCTGTCTGTCTCCTTGGCATCATCCTTGGCATGAACTGTGTCAAACATAGACGCAAATTCCAGCCTTCCTTCCTTGCCGACGTTAAACAGTACATTGTTTCCTTGGTTACAAAAAGGTTTGGAGCTGTTTGGAAGTTGTTCAACTTCATTAGTTTCTTCTCCTTCAAAATCCTAAGCAAAGGGGAAAAATTATATTTAATACCATTCAAGCCTTATGCATAGAATCACTGTGTTGTTCTTAAATTTCTATTTCATTTAACAAAAAAAATAACCAATGAATTTCATAGAATAAAGTCAGTATGTACTAATAAGTACCTGAAAATCTGTGGTTTCATCTAACTTCATTGTTTCTTCTGCCTGCAAAAATCTGGGGACAGTGCAATGTACTGAACTGTCCTTTCTTTGATGCTTTAACAGGCTAGACCTCAAGGAATCCAGAGATCGCAAATTCAGCCCTTTGTCCTTTGGCTGTATAAAAAAAAAGACAAATATTTCCAAGGGAAATTTTTATCTGTAAATCTAAAGTAATTAAAACTTCTAGTGTCAAAAAGACTAATGTTACTGTCAATACAGTTTTAAGTTTGGAAGGAACAGAAAGGTACTTTTTTTTTTAACCACAGACACCAAAAGGCACTGTACCTTAGATAGCATCAGACTTCGGTGTGCCTTCTCAAGTCTCTGGGTTGAATCAAGTAGCAGGGACCTAATGAGCTCTGTTGGAGACTGGTTATCAAGAAACCGAAGGGTGGTAACCATGTATCCATCCGAAATAATAAGGTAGGGTACCCTTGAGTGAGCTTTTACAGAAAATCTCTGTCTCAGAGTGTCACTCTCAGACACTGATGAATCTACAGAATTAGTTGAATCTTGAAATGTAAACTGCTGTGGTCTAGCAAACAAACATGAAAAGACAAGAATCAGCAAGAGAAGGATCTTAAAGGAAGTAATGTTATTCAAAATAAGGCAAAGTAACCACACAGAATGATGAAAAAGCAAGCAGATGAAACAGACATGAAAGTATTAAATGCATATTTGTCTTCCAGGACATATAACAGTGATCAAAACATATCTCTTTACATGTTTTCAAATTTTCTCCTGAATTCTGTGGCATTTATTGTTTTGTTTTTTTTAACTATATACAACCTGTTTCAGAAAAGAATTATGTAATCTTTTTTATTAAAGAGTTAATTAGCTGGCTTTCCTTCTAAAATATGTAAATGTAGGAATAAAATTACAAGAATTACAATTAGTACAAATGTTATTAAGGAGGAAAAGAAGAAATAGGACATTTGGAGAATATAACTGTGAGTGATATTTTATGAGTAAAATTAGTCTCTCACATAAATATACATCTGTTATAGTGATATAGCTGACTTTGATTATGCTGCTTCTTACATTTAATAGTTTATAAATATAGGAGGAGATAGATTAATATGTTGTAATTTTGGGGGGGCTAGAGAACTATTAAAATACAGATTTAGGAGACCTGGTGATAGAGCATCTACCTACCATGTGCAAGGCCCTAAGTCTGTTCTCTAGCACTGCAAAAAGACAAGTTAGGGTGCCCAAGATTTCTAATATAGATTGGTTTTCATTAGCCAAATGTCCAACAAAAGATTAGTCAGAAAAATGTGTGGATTCATTAAAAAAGAGTGTCTGACAAGAGATGCATAAAAGATACTGTTGAATTATATATCAGTCTAAAAACAAGAAACTGATGTGGTTGTGTCCTTGATTATGTTTAGCCAAACAGCAATGCCTATTTATTGATTGATTGATTGATTGATTGGCAGGGTTTCTTTGTTTAAGCTGTGGCTGTCCTGGAACTTTTAACAAATTTTTATTTATTAGTTTTTTATGTGCATTGGTTTGTTTTTTTTTTTGCCTGTATGTATGTATATGTATGTGTGAGGGCACTGATCCCCTGGAACTGGAGTTACAGACTGTTGTGAGCTACCGTGTGGGTGCTGGGAATTGAACACGGGTCCTCTGAAAAAGCACTCAGTGCTCTTACCCACTGAGCCATCTCCCCAGTCCCTCAGTTTTTTCTTTTAAGACCACAGAGATCCACCTGCTTCTGCTTCCTGAGTGCTGGCACTTAAGGTGTGCACCACCACAGCTTGGGGAAATCTCTAACTTTAGTGACACATAAATGCTAGTTAAAAAAAAAAAACTGTCATTTCTTGCAGTAAAAGTATTTTCTTTCTTTCTTTTTTTTTTTAGCTTAAAGGGTAAGAGAATTTCTTATGTGTATGGGAATTTTGCCTGCATGAATGTCAATGTGTACAGTGCCCAGAGAGGCCAGATAAGGATGTGCCCACTGAACTCAGCGAGTCAGAGCGCTTGCCACGTAAGCCTGACATGTGCAGGTGGAAGGAGAGAATTGCTTCCACATGTACCCTGTGGCATACCTGTGCCCATATACACATAACATATACATACATACACACATAGTAAGAAAATAAACAAAAATATAAATAATAAAGATACAGTTAAAAAGTAACAAAAAGCATTTTTCATGTAATTCATCATGTTGAAAGAAACTAACATATTACTATTATTGTAGGTGCAATAGGAGTATCTTTAATGTTTGGAAAACAATATCCTAAGATGTTAATTGTTTTCTCTGAGGATTAGGATTGTAAGAATCATTTTTATACTATTTAGTAATGGGTCATGATTTTCAAATTTTACTTTTCCAAATAACGAATACCTATTAGAAAAAAGCAATCAATTTGAAAAGCCTTAAAATAGAGACTTTTAAAAAGAATGTGAAGAAATTCCAGAAAATATAAATTAAAGTTTGGTTCTCAGCTCACAACTGTCTGTAACTGCAGTCCCAGGGAGTCTATCACCCTCATCTGGCCTCCGTGGGCTCTGTAGGCACAAAGTTACAGATACACTCATAAAATAAAACGAAAGGCTTAAAAACAACCTCTCACTGTAGGAATTGACATTAATCTGTCACCAAAAATTAAGCCTTGCTTTTTGCTAAATCAAGGATGTGCTCCTGGCAGTTTCCTTTCTACAGACTCATAAGTTTCAAAAGCCACTTCCAGCTCTTTAATCTAACATTAGCTCTTAGGACTAGTGAGTCAGCTTAGCAGTTAAGAGCTTTTGCTGTCCTTCCAGAAGACTGGAGTTTGGGTCCCAGCACCCATGTGGGGTAGCTGCCCCACCTATAACTCCAGCTCCAGGGGCATCTGAGGCCTCTAGACTCCACTAACATTGCACCCACCTCTACACACAATTTTTAAGATGAGTTAATTTCTAAAATAGCTCTCTGTATATACATCTAACTATATAGAGTAAACAAATAATTACTCAGCACTTATTTTATATAAGAACCACATATAATGCATAACCTTAGTTCATTCCCTCAATCCTAGAAGACAATCACCATCATCCTCACTTCACAAGAAAAGAAACTGAGACTTAGAGAACAATTTATTCACTTACAGAACTAGGAAACAGGAAAACTAGTATTTGAGACAATTTGTCTGAGTACAAAGTCCAATTGGTACCTTCTTTCACAATTAGAGTCCAACTACGGCTACACTCTGTAGTCTGCTACTAAAACATTCTGTCCCTCAGAGAAATATGCTAACTTTCAGTTTCTAAGTGCTCTCAGTGCTATATTTTTAAAATAATGTCATGTCTTATTATCCTTTGTAGTAAAGGTAAGTCTTTAGTGCTCTTAAGTACTTAAATAACTTTATACTTACATAGTCACAATGTCAAATTGTCACCAGGATTAAGCCACAAAAAGAAATAGGAAGAAAACTATAAATAATCAGGAACAGATAAGAAACAGATATTGACATGATAGACTCACAGAAAGAAAAAGATTAATTTGGGGATGAAATTATGTTTGTAAAAATATATAATAAATTAATCATCAAGGAAAATAAGTTATGTAAACAAAACAATTCAAATTCTCACCTATATGTTATTAGTGGATGAAGAGGAATAAATTCAGCTGGCCCAAATTCTATAGAGCAACCAAATGTAACTAATGTTAGCAATTCACCTAGGCAGGTCAGTAAAACCAGGGAGCCACGTTTTAATACACAAGCCAGAAAAAGACTGTCATGCGTCCAGCTGATGTCACCTACCCAGTATGATCTAGAAAGAGCAAATGACAGTTTTAGAAAGGACTGGATAGCATGCAACTCTCACATAAATTTTGTGAATTTTATTTTGTAGGGGGAAAAAGGCTTACATATATCACTCCAACAACATTCCAATTAGAAACTTACCAAATTTGTAAGCAATTCAGAAAGGAAAATATTCCCCAACGTTGAGCCGATCAGTCACCTATCTTTGAATCAGAATGAACTGTACTCACTACAGCTGTGACCATGACTGACTTCTGAGTCCTCCTACCCTCTCTCCAACTCTCCCACACTCCACCTCTTCCCCACACTGCTCCTCCCTGCTTAACTCCCTGGCAGCATTGGCGTCACTAAACAAAAGCAGCTCCCATCCCATCTGACAATGGCGCACCTAAGTCAAAAAAAAGGACCAGTGAGTCGAGACCACTGCTGCCCCTGGGAAGGAGCTATTGGGAGGGAGAGAGTGAAAATAAGGTCCAGATGACCAGAGAATAGCAACAAAGTGTTCAGAGACAAAGAGGGTAGGAGCGAAGGAGGAAATCTTTGTACTCCAATCTTGTACAGGTGTTTTCCTTTAATTGTTTGGAGACAGGATTTCTCTCTAGGCTGTCCTAGAATTTGCTGCATAGACCAACCTGGCCTCAAACTCCCAGAGATAGCCCTGCCTCTTCATCCTGAGTACTGGGATTAAAGGTGTGCACCACCACACCTGACCTGTACAGGTCTTGTAGTTTATCTGTTATCCAAAAATCACCACCAATGTCAATTTTTTACAAGACTATGAATACCCTCGCCTTCTGAATGAATGATGATCTCCTCTCTTGGATTTTTCATGTTATCCCCCAAAGAAGCCTCGTATTGCTTGCTCTACCTATTAACAATTCCATTTCTAAGAAGAAAAAAAACAATGAAAAAAGAATATACATTTGTGTATTTTCTACCTACCCTTCCTTTAAAAGTACTTAAGGCTTTCTTTATACAAAGCAACTTTCAGAATTTACCAAGTAAAAAGGTAAGTCAAATTCTTTATCTAAATGATATTTATGGAATTAGTAGAGCTTCAAACTTAAAGTATTGAAAAGAAAACAAAAACCCTCCTTAGAAATAAGTATATGTGCCGGGCGGTGGTGGTGCACGCCTTTAATCCCAGCACTTGGGAGGCAGAGGCAGGCGGATCTCTGTGAGTTTGAGGCCAGCCTCATCTACAAAGTGAGTCTAGGACAGCCAGAGCTGTTATACAGAGAAACCCTGTCTCGAAAAACCAAAAAAAAAAAAAAAGAAATAAGTATATGTGTTCTTACCTGGTAAGTGTGGCTGGGACCACAGGATTCTTATTACTACATCCTTTAAGGCCACCACAGAGGGTAACAAAATTCAATGTGTTTATAAATAATACCTGAGTTGCCTACAAGTGGAAAAGAACATGACATTAAGCAATGAAATTATCCTGCTGTGTGTACTGCTTACAACTCTGGAGGCAAGACAGCCCTCATTATACCAGTATTAGTAAGTAGTGCTTCTAAGCCAGCAGGACTGACAGCCTGGCACACTTCTTTAGTAAGTTGTTCAGAGTAACCTTCAACTTGAGATCCTCCCGCCCTAGCCCCACAAACAGCTGAGTTAGTTGAACTTTGCTCTCCTTCCCTCCTTTTCTTTTATCCCCCTTTCACTTTTGCCTTTGTTTTGTTGGGTTTGAAACAGGGCTTTGCTATGTAACCCAGGCTGGCCTTGAACTCACATCCTCTTGCCCCAGTGCTGGGATTACAGGCATCTGCCACTAAGATAAATTTTTTTGTTTTGTTTTGTTCTTTTTGTTTGTTTGTTTTTTTAGATTTTATTTATTATGTTACATATATGAGAGCTCTATCTGCATGTACCCCCCTGCATGCCAAAAGAGGGCATCAGATTTCATTATAGATGGTTGTGATCCACCATGTGGTTGCTGGGGATTGAACTCAGGACCTCTAGAAGAACAGACAGTGCTCTTAACCACTGAGCCATCCATCTCTTCAGCTCCTTTGTTTTGTTTTGTTTTGTTTTGTTTTGTTTTGTTGAGACAGGATATCCTGGAACTCTTTGTATAGACCAGGTTGGTGTCTGCCTCTACCTCCCGAGTGCTGGATTAAAGGTGTGCACCACAACCACCTGGCCAAGAACACTTTTGAAAATTATGGTAACTAATTCATGTAACTTTACAAAGCCAAAAACATCAAGTTAAAAACATAAAGGACAGAGGCTATTTACTGACCTTTGGGTCTATCTGATTGAGAGTTACTGCTAGGGTGAGGCCATCTCTTGAGAAGGCAGAGATCAGAGCTCCTCTTGACTTGATGGCCGCACACTTAGGAATCAGATTGCACAGCAGACATTCCTGTTGTGCCCAGTGAACACGGAATGGCAATGACCTAGGAAAGTAATGAAATAAATGATAGCAAGGTTTAACAACTTTATTTACTTATTCTCGATGTGTTTTGGTTTTGAGATGAGGTCTCAATACATGACCCAGACTAGCCTTGAACTTCTGAGGTCAATCAGCCTCCTTCCTTGGTCTCCCAAGTAACAGAGACTACAGGCATGAGAGACCATGCCAACTTCACATAATAATTCTGAAGTTGATGCATAGTTCACAACAAAAAATAAAAGGGTCCACCTAAACTTCAGTAGATGGACATATACATATGATAACACACCAGTGCTCAGTAACTGCCAGCCAATCTCGTTGGGTGTTGGAGTTCTGTAAGTAGACTTGTGTTCCATAGGCACCTGTTTCAACAGAATGCTTAAACATTTTTATGTGACAGCAAACTTTTTACTGGAATCATAAAAAGAGGGAAGGGGAATGAGTGACAACAATAGGGATAAGGATATGATCAAATGAAATGTCATAAAGAAACATTTTTATGCAATAAATGTACATTAATTTAAAAAAACAAGAAAAAAGTAAGGGAAACAGAACATTTTAGATTATGTCAATATCCTCCATTTGTTCTGAAAGATAGATGTATATACTCATCAAACTACTTATAAAGCCAGGTGTGGTGGCTCATGCCTTTAATCCCAGCACTCGGGAGGCAGAGGCAGGCAGATCTCTGTGAGTTCGAGGCCAGCCTGGTCTACAAAGTGAGTCCAGGACAGCCAGGGCTGTTACACAGAGAAACCCTGCCTCGAAAAACCAAAAAAAAAAAAAAAAAACTGCTTATAAACTTATGATTTGTTTTATTGTATGTGAATAACAAAGTACTATTAACATAAAAAATTCATAAAAGTCACATTACTTTCCAAAATCTTACACAGGTATTATAAGATTTTAATATTTTTGTTCTATTTATGGATATTACAATACAAACTATTTTACTATATTAAAAATAAGCAAAACACTTTGCTAGGCCTGGTGGTTCCAGCATTTGGGATGTAGAGACAAGAGGATCTCTGTGAGTTCAAGACCAGCCTGGCTCACACAGAGCTACAGGACAGTCAGCTACATAATGAGACTTCATCCAAAAACACAAAACAAAACAAACTGTTGAGCATTTCAAAGGTACAACAATAAACCCAAATATTTCAATTCATTTCAAAGTAATTATTTTACAGTATCAAAATATACCACAAACTACGTTATCTCTTACATGTTCTACCTGCTACAAAAAGAAATAAAAACAAGTGAAAATTTCTGGATTAAATGTTTAAAAGTGACAGGTGGAAGGAAAGATCTACAAAGCCTTGAAAACCAAAGTTAAGATCTAAAAATCTTAAATACATACTGGTCAAAAATGACAATTCTTGTTTAAAAATAGAAAATAAGAAACATTTACCTCACCTTACAGATGCAAATATATTCTCATGCCACTGAATGGCCAGAAATGTTAACTTCAAGCGTTCTCCAGAATAAAAAGTAAACGAACACAGGCAGCAGTCGCCAAATAACTGCAGATAGATTTAATAATTAAGTATAAAATTAATCTGAAAATAAAGTGATAAATGAAAATGTCTCATATACGGGGCCCTGTCTGTATTTCCTTTTTTTTGTTTGTTTGTTTGTTTTGTGTTTTGTTTTTCCAGACTGGATTTCTCTGTGTATATCTCTGGATATCCTGGACTCACTCTGTAGACCAGGCTAGCCTTGAACTCACCGAAATCTCCCTGCCTCTGCCTCCTGAATGCTGGGATTAAAGGCATGCGCCACCACGCCTAGCTGTATTTTCTTTCTTTATAGTAAGCTTAAGGCTAAGTTATTTTTCTTTTTCCAGAAGCAAGGCCCAAATGGAAAATCAGCCTAAGGACACAGAAGAGCTCTCTTGCGGACCTAAGCATGTTGTTTACATTCAGAACAATAAGGAACACCAAAGGAGAGGAATTTGTACTGGTGTTCCAATAACACAGTAGGATAACTGCTGACCACATTATCAATATTATAATGATAATATAAAATATAAGATAATGATAATATTATCAAAGAGACTAAAATTCCCAACATATTAATGTGTTTAATGCTTGAGGACATGGAAATGCTTATTACCCTGATTTGCCTATAATATATAAATGTATAGATATACTATACACCTCCTTATAGATATATACAAATAATAGTTTAAATATATATACTGCCATTTACTGTTGTGGGGAAGGCTCCTGTAAAATTTTTCTCTTTTGTAGCTTTTTATTATTTATATTAGCGTATCACCTCAATTTTTTGTTTTCTGTTTTTCGAAACGAGATGTCTCTCTGTAGCAGCCTTGGCTGTCTTGGAACTTACTTTTTAGACAGGCCAGCTTCAAAATCACAGAAATCTACCTGTCTCTGCCTCATGAATCCTGGGATTTAAGGCCTATGCTACCACTGCTCTGTTTTTTGTTTGTTTGTTTTGTTTTTTTAAAAGGCTCTCACATAGCCCAGGTTGGTCTGCACCGATCACTTTGCCTCTATTTCCATCGTGCTGAGATTACAGACATGTACCATCAAGCCTGACTTCAAAATACTATTTCTAACAAAAGTGGATTAGGTAAAAATGGAAGTTCATATACAGAGAATACATGATGCTATTTAAATTTTTATTTGAACAATGAATCTATTATATCCTAAGAATTTAATGACTCGTTAAACACCACCAGCTCTAACTTACTAACTTAGAAAACATGCAGGCATCTGATTCTAACTTGGATGGTTATGACAAGGCCTTGCTCTGTAGCCAAGATGCCTGGAGCTTAATACACAACCCAGGCTGGCCTTAAACTTGGAGTAGTCTTTGTGTATCTGCCTCCCATGTACTGGGATTGCAAATATGTCCCACCATGCTCACTACAAGCCCACTACAAGTCGTATTATAAAGTAAGGGAAAGGGAGTTTTAATTTGAAACCATTTCTAAAATCATCTTTCCAAACAGTAATTTCACATCTGTTCTGACTAATGACAAACAGGTATGCAATTATATGCCCGACAAAATAGCTTCTCTGACAGGGCCAGTTCTTAAAGCCTAAGAGCTCTATTCCACAGTGTCTCATTTGGATTTTACCTCATTTTTTACAAAAACAGCATCCACTACAGCTTCTTTATCTTTAGTGGAAGGCAATAAGACTGATTCTTCAGGGTTGATCTGGGACCACTGACCCACCAATGAGAGGC
Source organism: Lophiomys imhausi (assembly GCA_907164525.1). Taxonomy (NCBI): domain Eukaryota; kingdom Metazoa; phylum Chordata; class Mammalia; order Rodentia; family Muridae; genus Lophiomys; species Lophiomys imhausi. Next base: position 265,596 of record CAJQZJ010001087.1, read on the forward strand.
TTTTGGGAGATAAGATATTGTTCGATTCCAAATATTCCCATAGAAGTATGCAGCCAGAAGATGTAATAAGCAGAACTCTTCTCCCATTTTCAGCTACATACAAGTAAAGTCTTGAAGAGCTTGCTAATTAACACAAAACAAAACAGATAGATTAAACTTCGGAAGTCTGAATTTTTCAAGAAAGCTCATAAAATTTTTAATTTTTCTTGTTTTTGTTTTTTGGCTTTTATGAAACAGGGTCTCATTCTGTAGTCCAAGCTGGCCTCAAGCTCAGTATGATTTTCCTACTTCAGCCTCCCAAATGCTTGCCTGGCAAATTCAGCAGCCCTTGCAATAAGAAACTCAAGCTGTTTAACATTCAGGATGTTAAACTAAAGCATTAATACTTTTACTACTTTTGTTTCTTTTCTGAGACAGGATTTCTCTTTGTACCCCTGGTTGTTCTGGAACTGCCTATGTAGACCAGGCTGGTCTCAAACTCACAGAGATCTGCCTGCCTCTGCCTCCCCAGTGCTGAAGTTAAAGGCCTGCTCCAGCACGCCTGGCATTAATAATAATGTACAAGGATCTATTGCCTTCTGCACACTAGCCAAGTGTTCTAACACTGGGACCCACTCCTAAAGTTCTTCTTACTTTTTATTTTGAGACAGGTTCTCAATCAGTCACTCAAGCTGACCATCAGCTTCAACTGAGGTCCAAGCAATACTTCGCCTTCTGGTCCTCCTGCCTCAGTCTCCTGAACTGATGGGATTATAGACCGGTACCACAAAACCTGCAGTACTGTGTGACATTAGGAGCCTTCTATCACAGCAGTGACAGCCACGCCAGATTTTCTCCTTCAGACTGAATCAGGTGCAAAGAAGCACCAACATGCATTACACAGACAGAAACAGGCATCAGAAGCA
>CAJQZJ010001088.1:0-12689 GCA_907164525.1 Lophiomys imhausi
TGGGTTAGGTCTCTGCCTCTCCACTACAGTGCACACTGTGCCACCATCTTGGAAACTCCGGAAAAGAATAATCTCACTTACCTTTGCTCTTGTGGTGCGGCTCAAGTGCAGGCTGGATATCAGGCAGACAGGCGGGGCCGCTGGTCTGTGGCTGGAGCTGTGGGCTGGATCCGCTCCTGGGCTAGATCTCTAGCCAGAGCTCCTCTCCAGACTGGTGATGGAACTAGCTGATCTCAGGGTTGTGTTCCTGGGAACTGCATGGGCTGTTTTGCCTGGTGACTGGTCTCAATGTTCGCTGTGGGAATTCAGACACCGTCTGTGTTTCACTGTAGGCTAGGGTACCTCACATTCACTCCACAGTGACTAATCTCATTCACCTACTACTCAGGTGCACTGCTCTATGGTCGGCGCCATCTTGGATCTCCCAGTCGGTGTTTTTTTTTAAGCTTATTTTTATTTTTGAGATTAATGTAGTTACAACAATTCTCCCTTCCCTTTTCTCCCTCCAAACCCTCCCATACACCCCTCTGCAGATGGTTTTACATTTTGACAAAGACAGTGACTTGTTTCAAATTGATCCTTTTGATCAACCTGTATCTGAATGATCATTAAATGACAGACTTTTGAGGCCAATCATGGTGGTATATGTTTTTAATCCCAGCACTCAGGAGGCAGAGGCAGGCAGATCTCTGTGAGTTGGAGACCAGCCTGGTTTACAAAGGGAGTTCAGGACAATAATTCTACTCAGATTTTGAAACTTATTGATTTCTTGGTGTATATCTCTAAAATTGTATGTGTATAACACCACTGTACGCACACATTGTTTTAAAAATAGATGGGTCAAATTCTTACTTAGTATAATTAACTGAATGTCACTAACTAAAGACGTGTCTTGTAACATTTGTTGGCAGACTCTTTTACTTTTCAGTACATTAAAAAAAAAAAAAAAAAAAAACGGGGTGGAATTTAAGAATGAGCCAAAGAATGTAGTGTCAGAATAATGTGGGATTTGACTATGAGAACAAAACAAACAAACAAACAAAAAAACAAACAAAACAAAGTATCAGGAATTCCATGAGGTTGAAAATAATGAAAATGAAAAACTAATAGCACAAAACAAAATCGAGGGGTTTGGAAAGCAACTCTAACATGTGGTGTTAATGGCATTGAACAGTGGGCCAGGTTGCAGGAAGCACATATGCCATGAGAGGCCACAGAACTGAAGCTGCAGTAACAGGATGTAGGTGAAAGCAGGAAGGTTCCGCTAATGTGGGGAAAATTGTGTTATATTACTTATTCTCTTCCAGAAAGGTTCTGTGCTAGGGGTCCATGGAGGAACAGACCTGATACAATGAATACATAGTGTAAGAGGATTTCTTAGATGGCTTACAGGCACTCCAACAGTGGCAGAATTCACACCTGAGAGGCTATGAGCCCAATGCCTGCTCAGGCTATGAGGGAGGATGCCTCAGCAGTGCTGAAAGCATAGAGGATCCCTGGAGAATTGCTGGTCTTCAGTTCATGTAGGAAGGCCAAGAAACTGGGTTCTAATGTCATCAAAGAGTGGCAGCAATTGCAGCAGCAGCAGCAAACCACCGTGGATGAGCTTGCCATCACAATGTGAAGACAGCAAGGTAAAATGAAAGCTTTTTTGTCTTGGACTTCCCTTTATCAGGTCTACCACTGGAAGGTACCATATACTTTTAGGATAGGTCTTTGAATTTCAGTTAAACTGATCAAGAGAATCCCTCATAGGTATGCCCTACTGATTTTCTTTCAGTTGGTTCTAGATTCATCCAAGTTGACAACTATGATTACCTGTCACACACTCCCTGAGACAAATGTCTTGTTCTGTTTTACATTTTAATAAAGATACTTCATAGCCAAAGGTCGAGTTTTAACAGTGTATTTCCAGGCTTTAAGGAAGTAGATGTTTTGGAAGGGGAACAAGTATGTGGAGACTGGTTTGCTGCAATGAGATCTTTATATGCAAACATGTCACATGACCCTCTTTTATGTGCCAGAATGGGGCCTGCTCTGAGAAGCCATCCAGGTGCCCATGATGGTGATGAGATAGGAAGGCTTTTCCATGCTCCAGGGGCCTTCTATCTGAAGTGGTGATGCTGAGTTTCTTATCTGAGTTCTCCCCACTGGAATCAGCAAGGAGACATCAAGGACTAAAGTATGTGTATGTGTAGCACTAGATTTCCTCCATCAGGCTACATCTGATGAAACTGGAGCATTTTTCTCCGCTTAGCATTCACTGCTGAAACTTTGGTCACATCTAGTCCTATGGAGGTCAAGTATTTGGGTGTGTGGCTTTGAGGGTGTGGGAAACATAACTTCTATGGTAGAGTGTTTGCTTTGAAATCTTTCCACAAGTACTTCCTTAATAGTGAATACGGGAGTCCTAGGTTCTCTTCCTTTTTGGAAAAATTATATAGAGCTTCTCACTATGATAACTAGAGTTCAATTGGTGAACTGTTCCCCACAGTGTGCCTACAACCTGGGGAAGGAGTTTGTGAATTTGGGGTCTCCCATTCTCACTGACCTTCATACTGATGCCATTTAATATATATATATTGCAAATTTTAAGGACACTATGAGCAGAGAGGACCTAACAGCAAATGTTTTCCCTTTAGTCTAAGGTCATTTAAAGTCACATACCAGGAGATCCAGGGAGAGTCCTCCTGAAACATGACCACCCCTGGGAGGAAGGGAATGGTGCATATTCCAGAAGAGGCTAAAATAATTCTCACCTGGTGCAGGATGGTGGCAGGATTAGTCATGATTCCCATGGCTCACGCACAATAGGCCTGTGTTCAATCCCTCTTTAAAAAGCTGATGTGAGATTCATACAAAACAAAGTCAATCATTTTGAAGTCTATATCCAGTGGGATTTAGTGCACTTAGACTATTTATGACCACTGTCTCTGTCTAGTTACATGATGCTCTCTTCACTCCCAAAGGAACTCTCCCATCAAGCTGTTATTCCTATTCTTCTTCTTGCATAATTCCTTTTGTAATTCCTGGCCACTGCTAAATACTTTCTCTTGCTTACATGTTTAAATATTCAGGACTTTTCACGTACAAGGAATCATACAGTGTGTGATCTTTTCACTTACTAATATACTATTTTCAGGTTGATATGTTAGTATTTCATTCACTTCTTAAAAATATCTAACAATATTCTACTGTAGATAGTCCCACATTTAGTTTATCACTCATGTGTTTATACCCATTTGAATTCCACTTTGAAAATGGAGAGAAACTTGAAGCATTTCCTCTAAACTCAGGGACAAGACAAGGATGTCAACTTTCACTATATCTCTTTAACATAGTACTTGAAGTTCTTGCTAGAGCAGTAAGACAGCTCAAGGAGATCTAGAGGATACAAATTGAAACGAAGAAGTCAAATTATCCCTATTTGCAGATGATATGATAGTATACAAAAGGGACCCCAAAAATTCAACCAGAGAACTCTTTCAGCTGATAAACACCTTTAGCAAGGTGGCTGGATACCAAATTAATTCAAAAAAAAAATCAGAAGCCTTTCTTTATACAAAAAATAAACAGGCTGAGAAAGAAATTAGGGAAACAACACCCTTCACAATAGCCACAAACAATATAAAATACCTGGGGGTAACTCTAACCAAGCAAGTGAAAGACCTGTATGACAAGAACTTCAAGTCCTTGAAGAAAGAAACTGAAGAGGCCATCAGAAGACGGAAAGATCTCCCATGCTCATGGATAGGTAGGATCAAAATAATAAAAATGGTCATCCTACCAAAAGCAATACAGATTCAATGCAATTCGTATAAAAATACCAACACAATTGTTTACAGACCTAGAAAAAGCAATTCTCAACTTCATATGGAATAACAAAAAAACCCAGAATAGCTAAATCAATCCTGTACAATAAGAAAAAAACATGTGGCGGTATCACCATCTCAGATTTCAAGCTGTACTACTGAGCAATAGTAATAAAAACAGCATGGTACTGGTATAGAAACAGACCAGTGGATCAATGGAATTGAATTGAAGACCCAGAAATGAACCCACACACCTATGGTCAATTGATTTTGACAAAGAAGCCAAAACCATACAATGGAAAAAGGACAGCATCTTCAACCAATGGTGCTGGTCCAATTAGATGTCCACATGTAAAAGATTAAAATTAGACCCATACTTATCACCTTGTACAAAACTTAAGTCCAAGTGGATCAAAGACCTTAACATGAGGCCAGACACAATAAATCTACTAGAAGAAAAAGGTGGGAAAACCCTCGAACTTATTGGCACAGTGACAACTTCCTGAACAGAACACCAACAGCTCAGGACCCGAGACCAACAATCAATAAATGGGACCTAATGAAACTGAAAAGCTTCTGTAAGGCAAAAGACACTGTCATTCGAACAAAATGGCAGTCTCCAGACTGGGAAAAATTCTTCAACAACCCCACATCTGACAGAGGGCTAATATCTAAAATATACAAAGAACTCAAGAAACTAAATGCCAAGAAACCAAATAATCCAATCAAAAAATGGGGGACAGAGCTAAATAAAGAATTCACAAAGGAGGAATCCCTAATGGCCGAGAGACACCTGAAAAAATGCTCAACATCCTTAATCATCAGAGAAATGCAACTCAAGACAACTCTGAGATTCCATCTCACACCTGTCAGAATGGCTAAGATCAAAAGCTCAAATGACAGCACATGCTGGCGAGGGTGTGGAGAAAGGGGAACCCTCATACATTGCTGGTGGGAATGCAGGCTTGTGCAACCACTATGGAAGTCAGTCTGGTGATATCTTAGAAAACTTGGAATAACTCTGCCTAGGGACCCAGCCATACCACTTCTGGGTATACATCCAAACAGTTCCTCATGGAATCATAAGGAAGTTTCCTCATCTATGTTCATATCAGCCTTATTTGTAATAGCTAGAAACTGGAAACAACTCAGATGTCTCTCAATTGAAGAATGGATTTAAAAAACTGTGGTACATCTACACAATAGAATATTACTCAGCTATCAGAAACAACTAAATCATTCAATTTGCAGTCAAATGGATGGAACTAGAGAAGCTCATCCTGAGTGAGCTAACCCAGATCCAGAAGGATGCACATGGCATCTATTCACTTATAGTTGAATTTTAGTCATATATACAGGATAACTATACTCCAACGAATGCACCAAAGGGAACATGAACATTGACTTTTTTTTCCTGTCAATGAGATACTTTTCCCTAGTGGTACTGCCTTGTAGGCCCCCAATGTATTAGGCTTTTGGCCTCCATAAGACTGCTGAACTGGGGCGGGGGACTGTTATGTAGGGACCCTCCACTCCAGATGAGTAGGATGGAAGGGATAGGGGGTAGAGGGTGGGAGGGCAGGACTGGGAGGAGTGAAAAGAGGTCACTGCGATGGAGATATAACCTGAAGTAATAAATAAATAATTTAAAAAGAAAAAAGCAAAATAAAAAAAGAAAATAAAAACCTCTCAAGAAACATGTTGTTCTATAATATCTTCTAGACAGAGTTCAGATATCATAAACATGGTTGTCTAATATATTAATCATTTCTGCAGTTTAGACTTTTGGATTAAATATGTCACTTTGGTATGGGAAGATGTCTGACAAGTTCCAGCTATGACTGGGAAGGGACAGCTCTGTGGAGTTCAGTGGGACTGCTTGTCCGTCCGTACACATTGCCCGGTACAAGTTCTCAGCCCTTGGTCAAATCTTAAAGAGATTTTCTCTCTGTAATCCTGTCATAATATGGTTTGCCTTAAAATATTACCATGAACATTATAGATGGCCAGAAGCATGTGAAATACCTCAGACACAATTGACACACATTGTGTCTGTCAGTTCCCTTTCAAATAACAAATTTTTCATTATGTCTGGCAAATAGCACAAGTATGTGGGGATTTCATCAAAGAATGAAAGTAGTATGTTTTATTGGCATATAATTCACCTTGGAAGTGTTCATCGGGTGGTTTTACATCTGGTACCAGGTAGTAGAGCACACATCATAGTGTAAGAATAGATAGGAGCTTTTAATAAGCTTTAGTTTTGTGAAACAGGAGAAGGAAATGATTTCAGTACAATCTGACAAATGCAATCAGAGATCTTTTCTTTTCAAATTTTTTAATTATTTAAGTTATTTACTTTATGTCTGGATTGCAGCTTCCCCTCCCTCCCTTCTTCCCAGTCCTGCCCTTTCTCCTTCCCTCTTCCCCATCTATCCCTCCTCCCCTTATGCTCAGAAGAGTGGAATCCTCCCATGGATACCAGCCAGCCTTAGCATATCTAGTTGTTGTAAGTCTAGGAACATCTACTATTGAGGCTAGACAAGGCAGCCCAGTCTGGGGAGAGGGATGCAAAAGCAGGCAATGTAGTCAGAGACAGCCCCCTGCTCTTGTTGCAACTGTTACATGGGTGCAGAGGGCCTATGTCCATCCTATAAATGCCTGCTGGTTGGCAGTTCAGTCTCTATGAGCCCCTATGAACCCAGGTTAGTTGATTCTGTAGGTTTTCTTGCTGGGTCCTTGACCCCTCTGACTCCTTCAATCCTTCCTCCCCTTCACCCACAGGACTCCCCAAGTTCCATTTAATGTTTGGCTGTGAGTCTCTCCATCAGTTTTCATCAGTTGCTGGGTAAAACCTCTCTGATGACAGTTATGTTAGGCTCCTGTCTGAAAGTATAGAAGAATATCATTAATAGTCCAGGGTTGGGCTCCTTCTCATGTCATGGGTTCAAACCGGACCAGCCATTGGTTGACCCTTCCCTCAAATTCTGCTCCATCTTTCACCCCTGCAATCTTATAGGCAGGGCAAATTGTAGGTCTAAGGTTTTGTGGTTGAGGTGTCCCAATCCTTCCATTGGAAGTCTTGCCTGGTAACAGGAGATGGCAAGTTCAGGCTCCATAATCTCCCATTTCCAGGAATCTCAGCTAGGGTCACCCTGCTAGATTCCTAGGAGTTTCCACTGTCCTAGGTTTCCAGCTCATCCCAGAGATGCCCCTTACCCCCCCACCAATCCAGTTGTCTCTCCCAGTACTCTCTTCCTTTGCCATCCTCTACCTTTTCCCTTCTGTTCCCATCCCTATTCCCTCCCCACCCAATACTCTCTCTCCCCCCACTACCAATATCTGGTCTATTTCCCCTTTTCTGTGGGTTGCAAGCATCCCTCTTTGGGCCCTCTTTGTTACTTAGCTTCTTTGAGTTTGTGATTTGTAGCATGGTTATCATGTACTTTATGCCTAATATCCACTTATAAGTGAGTACATAGCATGTGTGTCTTCCTGGGTCTGGGTTACCTCACTCAGGATGATCTTTTCTAGTACCTACCATCCATTTGCCTGCAAATTGCATAATGCCATTTTTTTATGGCTTAGTAATACCCCATTGTGTAAATGTACCACATTTTACCCATTCTTTGATTGAGGGACATCTAGGTTGTTTTCAGTTTCCTGTTATTTTGGTGGTAGTGGTGGTAGTGTGTGTGTGTTACTATTCTTTTGGTTTTGCTAATGCAAAATTAGTTATTTCCTATGTTTTCTTGGATGTAGTTAATATTTTTGGTTGAAGTTTTTCTTCTAGTAACTTTTGTAGGGCTAGATTTATGGGTAGATATCGTTTAAATTTGCTTTTGTCATGGGAAATCTTGTTTTCTCCCTCTATGTTTGTTTATCTAGTTGATTTTATGGTGCCAGTAGGTCTACTCTGAGAAATATGGCAGAGTTTTGGGCTGCAAAATGGAGCATAGAAGACAGCGTGCTGAGAATACTTTCAACGAGGAAGTTAAAACAAGACGGGACCAGGGTCTACTCAACTAGACTAAGAAAGCATAAAAATGCACTTCAGGTTTATCTATTTTGCATGAATTAGGGTTTTGCTCATTGACAGACAGGTGGTAGAATGTTCAAATTTATATATTTAAATAGGGAATTAGAAGTATTAGTTGTAGGCATGAATTTTAAACTGTTTATTAATATCTCTAAATACCTACCAACCCACCAAACCATGGCACATTAGAAAGGGTACCAAAATTATGACGTTCTCAGGTATGGTTCCTTGAGGGAAACTGGTTCAGCAGTCCATCCAAATAAGCATACACAGGGAACATCACAATCATCAGCCACTGCACTGGTCACTCAACTCTAGAATTGCAATGGCCACTGCCTCACTTCTGCTTGGGGTCAAGGCCCCTTCTGTCCCTCTGAGTCTGCCAAACTTACATGGGGCAGGTTGGCATGCCACTGAAGGCCCTGGTACTGGCCACCACCTCTCTTCAGGTTGTCCAGCTTTTCAGAACCTCCTCTGGGCAGATCCTTCAACACAGCCTCTTCTGCCTGCCTAAGCTTGCTGCCTCAGGACCATGCTGTCACTTGAGGCCACAGTCTCTTCACTGTCCATTGGCCTAGGCACAGGCTGTTGGTGCCCCTGCACTGTGTTCTCTGGGCAAGTCTCAGGCTTTGGTGCTGAGGCTTTTTTTTCCTTGGCTGTGGCCAACCTCAGCTCCACCCAACCTCAGCCACAATCTTTCTAGTGCCTTTCGAAGTGAGGTAGCAATGAGCAGTGATGTGAAGCAATGCCAAGCTAAAAGCCCTTTTCTGGGCCTTCCTTTTTATATGCTATCTCTAATTATGCATCAGGATGTCTTCTTATTGGCCAACCTTATGCCCTCCTCTTGAGGTACACCTGTTGACCAGGACCACATGTGCTCCCAGGTGTTCCCTACAGGTGCCAGCCTAATCTGTATGTCCCTTTTATGAACTGTATTGCAGAAGCTCTTACATATTCATTCAACATAACTCTGTTTCCAAAGAAATCCAAACCTCCATTACAATTAGTAATAAGTTTTAGTATTACTCAGAAAAAAGTTTAAACACAGACTGAGGTTATAGACAGGCCAGGGACTATTGTTCCTTTTAAAATAAAGATTGAATGTTCTCCGCATTGAGGTCTATCAGGTTATCTTCAGCATTCACTCCCTTATGGTCTATACAGCTCTTTTGGAGGACTCAAAGATTGGCCAAGTCATAAATGAGCTTCAATTTTTTGGTACGGAACTTCTTAACCCATCTCCAGAAGATTTGTTTGATGGTTGAAGAGGCCATTTGATGGGCAATTTCCTTAAAAAGCTTATTTGTTTTTTCTGCCAACTCCTTGATTACAGGGTCTTCGTCCCGGGTCACTCGTTCAATAACTGTAACAACAGAGGAGTCGTTAGCTCAATTACTCTAAGCAACATTGAGTTTAAGCAGTCACCCTTTACCAAGTGTCTCTCCCATGTATTCTACCCTTGTAACTCTTCCTTACCCCTCTCTTTACTTGACTAATATGATCTATTAAAGAAAAATAAAAATAGTTACCAAATTTATGGCATACATTTGTGCCAAGTATTCTGCTCAGTATAGTAAGGAGAGATTCATTCATATTATATTGTTGACAGTCATATAAGACATTGGAAAAAGTCCTAGTGCTTATCAATAGGAAACTGATTAAAATTAAAGTCACCATAAAATAAAATAGCACATGCACTTTATTATAATGACATCAACACGTAGTCATTAGAATGAAAATATGCCTGTGAAAAACACCCTTGTACTTGTAGTGATCTTTCTGATTCAATATTCCAAGTTCTAGGACTACAGGGTGATCCATATTATTTTATTTTTTAGATAAAAGAATTAGAATGAAGAAGAAGAGAAGAGAAAAGGAGAGAAGGCGGAGAGAAAAAAGAGAAAGAACTTAAGAGGGACCAATGGAGGCTCGCAGTGCTTGGCATTTAGCAGGCAGTCAGAAGTGTTGAATGAATGGAAGTGACCAAATGAATGGAGACGGGAGATTATGATGTATCAGGAGGACACAACCCTTTATAGCAAACGAACCACCCTGGTTGAGACACTGACAAGGGAGGAGACTGTGTAAGCACAGTGTGAAAGTACATGTGAAATTCTTGAACTTCCAGCAGTTTTGTGAACTTGAAATTTGTCTGAATAATAGTAGACTTTAAAAAGGAAGGAAAGAAGGAAAAAAAGAAGGAAGAAAGAGAAGGAAGGGCAGATAGCTATCCTAGCTATTTTCTTTAAAGATTTTTGTTTTAGATTTATTTATTTTATGTCTGTGAATGGTTTGCCTGAGTGTGTGTATGTGGAGCACGTGTGTGCCTGGTGCCTGGGGAGGTCAGAATAGGGTGTTGGATCCTCTGGAGATGGTGTTGTGGATGGTTGTGAGTCACTCACTGTCTGTGTGCTGGTAGTTGAACTTTAGTCCTTTGCAAGAACAAGTGCTTCCAAGTGCTGATCCATCTCTCCAGTCCATTCTCACCAGATATTTTCTAGTAAAGCAGTAGAGAGATGCCAGGAGAGAGGGATGCTCAGGACCCAAGCTATATAAAGGAATAACACTACCTTTCTTTATTTCCTCCCTCTCTGAATGTAGTATATGTGTCAGTATTCACTAAAATGTAAAATCCATGAAGATCCCACTTTATTTACTAGGGTAGCCAACAACTACATGGTGCAATTTCACAAGATATATTGGAAAAATATTTGCAGGATATGTAAGTGAATGACTCCTGAACTTACACTAGCTTCTCAAGGCTCTAGCATGATAACTAGATTTCAGACAATAAATGGGATGTATTTGGAAATTGAAACACAGACAGTAAAAGAAAATAGGGAGAGAGAGAAAAAAAATGTCCCTTATAACCTAATTCTTCTACTGAATTTCCCTACTATAAACCCACTATTGCTCAATTTCCATCCTGTAAACTTTATATAGAACTCTTATGTGACTAGAATAAAAATAATCAATTTATTTGGATCTATACACGAAGACATCAATCTTACCCTCAATCATGATGTCAATTTCCTCTTTGAGTAGTAAATGTGCTCCCGATTTCCCCAAATACCCTATGTGTAAGGTATAAGCAAAGTTAGACCAAAATCAACTATCAAATACATTTCTGGTGTTATCCTACTAGATCCTAGACACTCCTTAAACTACCTTTTAGTGATTTCAAACAATTATTATTTAGTTGAAAATTAAAATATGTGTATGAAGAATGACCACAGAGCACACCTTAGCTGCCATGTAGGTTCATACCCCATAAACCATCCACAAGCTTTTTACAATTTTCTGAACAGTTCAGAATGTATTTGGGGACTCTACTATCTTTCTTCAACAGTTTTGTGAGATGTCTTCATGTTCTTTCCTGTAGCAATAACATATATTTCCATTGTTATAAGCATAGTAGAGATTTCTTGAAACTTATCCTGGCTATTGACTCATTTTGTTTACATATCATCTATTGTCCACTGCTCTAGTTGGGGGTGGGACCTGGGATAATAGAACTATTGACTAAAGTCTCATGCAATAGCCAACTTTATTCAGAGCATCAGACAATTTATACTCTGAAGGCTAAGAAGAGCCACACACAATGGATTCATTTTTAAAAATATTATGAAATTTGGATGGAACTAGAAAAAATAATCCTGAGTGAGGTAACCCAGACCCAGAAAGAGAAACATGGTATGTGCTCACTTATAGGTAGACATTAGCTGTAAAGGATAACCATGCTACAACCCACAAATCCAAAGATGTTAAGGAACAAGGAGGACTCCATATGGAGGGTTACTCATGGATCTTCTTGGGAATAAGAAACAGATTTCATTCATGGGGGTGGGTGGGGAATGGGACCAGGAAGGATCATGTAGTGGGGGAGAAGGGAGAGAGTACTAAAAGAGATAATTGGAATTGGGGGTGGGTATTTTGGGGCAAGGTAGATACCTAGTGCAATGGAAACTCCCAGGAATACACGAGGGTGACCTTAGTGAAGACTCCTGAAAATGGGAATATGGAGGCTGAACAGGCCATCTCCTGTAACCAGGAAAGACTTCCAGTGGAAGGATTGGAAGAACAACCCAGCCATAAAACCTTTGACCTACAATTTTTCCTGCCTGCAAGATGTGCTGGGGTATGGGAGTGGCCAACCACTTGAGACCCAGCCCTGACACTGCCTGGAGGGTCAGGAACCAGAGTCAGGATAGCCCAGAGACCTAGGATAGAATAAAACACGACTAGCAAAACAAACAAAAACAAAAACAAAACAACAACAACAAAACAGTCAATGAAATGATTCTTAAGGATATTCTAAACTTGTAGATCATTGCCTAATCATCATTAGAGAGGCTTCAACCAGCAACTGATGGGAGCAGATGCAGAGACTCACAGCCCAACATTAGGTGGAACTTAGGGAGTCCTTCAGAAAAGAATGAGGAAAGATTGTAGGAGTCAGAGGGGTCAAGGACACCACAAGAAAATGGTCCACAGAATCAACTAAACAGAACTCATAGGGCCTCACAGAGACTGAACCAACAATCAGGGAGCCTGCATGGGTCTAACCTAGGTCTCTGTATATATGTTATGACTGGGTAGCTTGGTATTCTTGTGGAACTACTAACAGTGGGTGTGGTGTGTGTATGTGGAGGGACATCTCTGACTCTTTTGCCTGCTTTTGGCATCCTTTTTCTCCTATTGAGTTGCCTCCTTCAGCCTTAGTATGAGGGTATGTATCTAGTCTAACCCTTCCCCCCTCCCTTCCCCCTTCCCTTCCCTTCCCTTCCCTTCCCTTCCTTCCTTCCTTCCTTCCTTCCTTCCTTCCTTCCTTCCTTCCT
>CAJQZJ010001088.1:12699-65746 GCA_907164525.1 Lophiomys imhausi
CCTTCCTTCCTTCCTTCCTTCCTTCCTTCCTTCCTTCCTTCCTTCCTTCCTTCCTTCCTTCCTTCATTTCTTTTTGCATTTTCCCTTGAATTACCGTTACAGAAAAATGATGTTGCCCTTTTATGGAAAAGTTATTGATTGATGATTCTACAGTTGCAACATGCAGAAATGGAAAGTTTCAGGCTATTCAGGAGATTGTATTGGCTTGAATAAAGTTATTACAGAACTCTGGGTCTGTCTATCTGTGCCCATCTCTCTCTCACTCACTCTCTCTCTCTCTTCCTCATTTTTCTTCTTCCTCTCTCTCCCTTTCCTTTTCTCTCTGCCTCTCCCTCTCTATGAGCAGCACAGCTCGGAATCCCTAATGCTCAGCTGGTCTTGCTTTCTGACTGTCCACCTCATCTCTACAGTGTGATATAATCATGAATTTCCTTATTCCTTTCTGTTCTTGATATTCTAGGATCCCAAATACAAACCAGTTAAGATCTTATCACCAAATTGGGAATTACAAACTAGAGGATTATTAATTTTATTTTCATAGTGAAAGTGTTATACCACCACTACTGTTGGTCAGATTTGTGCAAAGTCAAAAACTTCAATTGTCTTCTCTCTTAGTGTCTCACTGGCACACAGGGTCTCCCATACACATTTTATTTCTAAACTTCACTGGATCTGATAGCTTTTCCATGTTTGTTGTAGTTTGTGGTTACAGGTATTTAGGTTGCATTGAACATGAATTTTATATGAAGTGTCAATTCACCATTGTTCTTTAGATAGTTATTTTAGACAGTAGAGGGGAATGATATCATGCACTAAAATTTTATTACCCATCTTGTTGAACATGTTTTAGGTAACAATTAGTAAGACAGATATACTTACTTTGTGTTGTAAAATAGAACTCTATGGTGAACACACATATTAACCTCTATTCATCATATTTATCACAACAGGTGTTGTCAATTATAAAAATTTGAAATATTTTAATGAAAGCTTCTGATCTTGAACACTATTTTGTACATTCAAAGACAAATTAAGAAATAATTAAATGTATTTACCTACTAATATAATGGCTCCTTTCTTCAGAAAGGCTCGAGAGCTCCTCAGAAAGCCTAAGGTATCAGATATTAAATCCGTAATGTAACTCTCATTAGAAGAAAGCTGAGAAGAAAAAGGAAAAATGCTTTTTTAGTTGTTGATAAAACATATTTGCTTCCTCTAGAGAAGTGTCAAAGCAAGAGACCTTAATTACTTAATTACTAGTATGAAATTAAGATCAACTTAAAACTTGGGGATATTTTTCTGTATGAATTGTACTCTTCTGGCAAGGATTAGTCTCTTATCATTCCTGAACGCAGTGTTTCCAACCCATCTTTGTGTGTGTTTCTAGCCTATGGTTAGCATCCTCTCATCTCCCATTTTTTTTTTACCCTTGACCATACTGGGTTTCAAAGGACCAGCTCATGAGACCATGACAAAAATAATTCCAGTTTTGCCTTTGGTGTTGTAAAGTATTCTACTCAAGTTTGTATCCATCCACAACTCAAAATAGGAGGAAGAAAATAGAATGAATGATTAATGTTGAGGGTGTGAAAAATTCTTTTTTTTTAAATCTAAAACAGCAGTGTGTTGAGACCCCAAAAAGACCATAAAAAACACAGATATTTACATTCTTATTCATGATAGTAGCAAATTTCTAGTTATAAAATATCAACAGAAATAATTTTTCAATGGGGGGGGGGTCACAGCAGCATGAGGAACTGTTAATGTGTCACAGAATTAGGCAGGTTGAGAATCACTGATGTAAAGCTCTTACTTTAATTATAAGTATTATTATCTGTTATTCACATTCTTTCTACCAGATCCTTCTTTTTGTCACTGATCTCTCATCATTTGTGTAACTGTAAAGTTGTGTTAATACCTCTGATGCTAGTTAGAGCAGAGGGCCACTTACAAGGTTGCTGCAGATGCTGAGGACAAATATTTCAAAATTGTAATTTTCTTCTTTGAGAAGATGTGCTATTGACCACTTTAGTTGTCTAACACAGATAGTTAATGTATATTTACAAGCCTGAAAGACAGGAAAGATCAGTAAAGCTTGATTTGCTGTTCCCATAAAACACTGTGGTGGTTTTAATTGAGAGAAATAAGATCAAAACTTTTACATTCACAATTCTTGTTTCCTTAGACTCCAAAAACAGAATCAGGGGCACAATGCTTCCTAGGATTATATTGTTCAGGATCCATCTGTAGTGACTCATATCCAAAAGTAATTCACCAAAGTGCCGAATGGCCATGCACTGAATGCCACCATTAACCTGGAACATGCACACAAGAAAAGGTCAAGGCCTCAGTTGAGCATATCAGTGCTGCTTTCTTTAATGGTGGAATATATTCATGGTATATACCATATATGTATTTATATACCTACAAAGTATTTGTATGATACATACATAGATAACTATCATTTTTAGTAAAGGTTGGTCTTGTTTGTGCTTCTTTTAATTTTATGGCAAGATTTCACCAACCATTATTCACAATAGTCAAGATATAAGTGCCCATTTCTAGATGAATGAACATAATTTAAGACATAATAAAAAATAAAGATTATCATTACAACAATATGGCTAAACCAAGAGGACATTACACTGAGTGGACTCAGCTATTACACTGAGTGGACTTAGCCATGCATAGAAAGGAATGCTTCCTGATCTCACTTACATGCCTCATCTTTGTAGAAACAGAGGCTGGAGATTGCTTGGTGTAGCAGATTTAAGGGGATATTAACTGTAAGATGCAATGTTTCAGGTATACAGGGCAAAGGATTTTTATATGTCATATATAGCATAGTGACTGTACTTAATAATGAAAATTGCTGAGAGGTCATATAAAGGTACTTACCACTCAAACATATGATAGGTGATGGATGTACTATTTATCTTGATTTAATAATATTACAATGTGCATTGTTAATATGTAAAGTTTTATTTGTTTAATATACCTTAAAATATTACCTTAATAAAGCATTGGAGCTGTTCTTAAAAGGGCTTATAAAATAGACTCCATTTTTGTGGTATTTTTGTTTCATTTTATTTTGTTTTGGTATTGTTTGGTCTTATGGCTTAATATTTCTTTGTTTTGATTTTTCAGAGATTAACAGATAATGATAAATAAGATAGATGACAGACAGATAGATGATGGATGGATGAATGGGTGGGAGAGTGGATGGGTGGGTGGGTGGAAGGATAGACTATGAAGCTGGGTAGCATGGTCTTAGCATTAAAAAAAATAAGACACATTGATCAATTACATAGAATTAAGACCCAACACATAAGTACAGGCTCCTATAAACACCTGATTTTTTGACAAGGAGGCTAATAATGTACATTGGGAAAAAGACAGCATCTTTATCAAACAGTGCTGGTCAAACTGGATAGCAATGTGTAGAAGAATGAAATTTGATCCTTATCTATGAAAAAAAATTATAAGCCCTTTTAAGAATAGCTCCATTGCTTTATTAAGGTAACATTTTAAGGTGTATTAAACAAATAGAACTTTACATATTAACAATGCACATTGTAATATTATTAAATCAAGCATGGGGGCAGTCTGGGAGGAGTTGGAAGAGGGGAGATATGATAAAAATATATTGTATGAAAACATTTTAAATAAAAAAATACATGATTCAGATTGAGTAACAAGTGAGTTTCTTAAATTTAGGAGAATAGATAAAAACATTTAAAATATAAAAAGTAGGATAATCTGTTTAAAGTGGAGGTCATTCTACAAAAACACTCAGAGTCATGTAGGCATGCTGTGTTCAATGCTAGAATCCCGAGTCCCAATGAGAACTCTGCACATTGGCACACAATTTGGTTTCCAAGGAGTGTTTAGCTAAGTAGGGAAATAGGATAAAATGAGAAGTCTCAAGATGCACAACTTCCTGGTGAGATTTTGTTTAATTAAAATTTTATTTCTTTTTGTTTGCATTTCCTGAATGGCTAAGGGTGTTGAATATTTTAAAAAGTGTTTTGAAGCTATTTGTATTTCATTTTTTGAGAACCCTATTTAGTCCCTTGGCTCAATTTAAAAAGTGTTTCCTTGAGGTTTTTGAAGATGCCCTATCTATCTCTTATATTAGAGTAAGCAGATGTTGCTTGTCTCTTAGCAGGGTTATTTCTGATTAGCATAGCAAGTAACTATAATAGGCTGTCATAGTACCTAACAGAATGACTGGCTTGCATAACCATTAGTTTGCATTTCTTAATTATCCTAAACAGTTCATGACAGTTAGTAGTAAAAGGCTGAAACATCACATTTCATTTTTTTCTTTACCTCCTAACCCTTCCATCCCATTTCTCTGGGGTGGGGTGTCCTTATATAACAGTCCCTCATCTCAGTTGAGAGGTCGTATGAGGGCCAAGAGCCTCTTCATTCATTGGGGATCTATGAAGCAGTACCATCAGGGAAAAGTGTCTGCAGAATATGGCATTCAAAGATGTTTTCGTAACTTTAGATTTTTTTTATATCAAGACATATCAACTCCTGACAGCACCCCCTATTCTCCTCCAAGTAGAAGATGAGCATCGAAGAATCTCCAGTGGGAGATGATTGAATTAGTCGCAAGCCTATCTCTTGGTAGGAAAAGCCCCTTGCTCCAACTGTAGACAGAATGCTGTCCAAAAAGGACAAAACCTGGAAGCAGGTAAGTTGACAGCCTAGCTCTGCCAAGACAGGGTAGGTAAGTCCTTCATAACCCCTGCTCTACAATCAATGTCTGTCAGAAAAGCAGGGCCAAACGACTGAAGAGCGATGCTGTAATGTATGGAGAGAAAATGGGAACTGTCCAGGCAGCCACTGGTATGTCATTACTTAGTTTGGGAAGCTGCAGGCCCTGTACTTTCTATAAAATCAGATATATTTATCCCTCTCAGGTCTCTGAGGTGATTGAAGAACAGGTAGATAAAGTCTCATAATTAAATTTTGAGTTGTTTAGGAATCAAGAGAGTGTTATACATCTAAGAAGATGCTTTTAAAATTGTGTTGCAATTAGTATGAATGTTGAGTCAGATATAGAACTTTAAACTCATGGAGATGTTTAGATAGTAGAATGTTAAAGTCAGGTACCAAATACATATGGACTGGTCATTGGGAATGTACATTAAGCCATATAACCCTCAGAACTGTGGCCTAATTACTTCTGTTGTACTGTATTGTATTTATTATTATAAGAGAAAGAGCCATTTGTTGGACTGAAAGGAGAAACTGTAGGGGGAAATAAGATATACCTTAAACTTAAAAGAAAAAAAAAGGGAAGAGGATGGGGGGGTTGAGGGTGGGAGAGTGGGACTGGAGGGGGAATAGGGAGGGGACTGCGATTGAGATGTAACTTGAAGAAATAAAAAATAAAGAAAAAAAAGTGTTTCTAGTTTTTGAGTTCTTTATATATTTTAGATATTAACCCTCTGTCAAATATGTAGCTGTTAAAAACTTTATTCCACTCTTCAGGCTGCTTCTTCATAAAAATGATGCTTCCTTTTTTCTTTAGTTTCATGAGGTTCCATTTGTTAATTGTTGGTTTTAATTCTGGCAGTATCAGCGTTTTATTCAGAAAGTTGTTTCCTGTGCCCATGAGTTCAAACATATTCCCCATTCTCTCCTCTACCAGATTCAGGATATCAGGTTTATTCTTCAAGTTCTTGATCCATTTGGAGTTGAATTTTGTGCAGGTTAATAGATAAGGATCATATTTCATTCTTCTACACATTGCTATCCAGTTTGAACAGCACTATTTGATAAAGATGCTGTCTTTTTCCCAATGTACATTATTAGCCTCCTTCTCAAAAAATCAGGTGTTTATAGGAACATGGACTTAATGTGTTGGGTCCTTAATTCTATGCAGTTGACAATGTGTCTTATTTTTTTTTTAATGCCAAGACCATACTATTTTTGTTACTGTGATCTATAGTATAACATGAAATAAAACATGGTGATACCATCAACATTTTTTATTTTTATGGTTCAGGACCATTTTGGCTATTCTGCATTGTTTGAGTTTTTATATGCAATTTAAGGTTGATTTTTAATTTATTTTTTTAGGGGTCTCTGATTGAGGGCAGTTCTTTTCTTAATGTATATTTATTAATTCAGGTTACATCTCCATCATAGTACCCTCTTTCAACCCCTCCAGTCCTACCCTCCCACCTTCTATCCCCATCCCTTCCATTCCCCACCTCCGGAGTAGAGTGTCCCTACATATCAGTTCACTGCCCAATTCAGCAGTCATATGAGTGCCAAGAGCCTCCTCATACATTGGGGGCCTACAAGGCAGCTCCACTAGGGCAAAGTGTCTCATTGACAGGCAACAAAGTTTATGTTCCTATTCCCTTTGGTGCATTGGCCATAGCATACTTATCCTGTACTATATGCCTAAAATCCGATTATAAGTGAATAGATGCCATGTGTTTCCTTTTGTGTCTGGGTTAGCTAATTCAGGATAAGCTTCTCTAGTTTCATCCATTTGGCGGCAAATTGCATGATTTCCTTGTTCCTGACGGCTGAGTAGTATGCCATTGTGTAGATGTACCACAGTTTTTTTATCCATTCCTCGGTTGAGGGACATCTGGGTTGTTTCCAGTTTCTAGCTATTACAAATAAGGCTGCTATGAACATAGATGAGGAAACGTCCTTGTGGTTTGGTGAGGAATCACTTGGATGTATACCTAGAAGTGGTATGGTGGAGTCTTGAGGTAGAGCTATTCCAAGTTTTCTAAGATATCGCCAGACTGATTTCCATAGTGGTTGTACAAGACTGCACTCCCACCAGCAATGGAGAAGTGTTTCCCTTTCTCCACAACCTCACCAGCATGTGCTGTCATTTGAGCTTTTGATCTTAGCCATTCTGACAGGTGTGAGATGCAATCCCAGAGTTGTCTTGAGTTGCATTTCTCTGATGATTAAGGATGCTGAGCATTTCTTCAAGTGTTTCTCAGTTGTTAGGGATTACTCCTTTGTAAATTCTCTGTTAAGCTCTGTCCCCCATTTTTTGATAGGATTATTTGGTTTCTTGGCATTTAATTTCTTGAGTTCTCTGTAAATTTGGGATATTAACCCTCTGTCAGATGTGGGGCTGGTGAAGATTTTTTTTCCAAATCTGTAGGCTGCCATTTTGTTCAAATGACAGTGTAGTGTCTTTTGCCTTACAGAAGATTTTCAGTTTCATGAATTCCCATTTATTGATTGTTGGCCTCAGGTCCTGAGCTCTTGGTGTTCTGTTCAGGAAGTTGTCACCTGTGCCAATGAGTTCGAGGGCTTTTCCCACTTTTTCTTCTAGTAGATTTAGTGTGACTGACCTTATGTTAAGGTCTTTGATCCACTTGGACTTAAGTTTTGTACAAGGTGATAAGTATGGGTCTAAATTCATTCTTTTACAAGTGGACATCCAGTTGGACCAGCACCATTTGTTGAAGATGGTGTCCTTTTTACATTGTGAGGTTTTGGCTTCTTTGTCAAAAATTAGGTGCCCATAGGTATGTGGGTCCATTTCTGGGTCTTCAAATTGATTCCATTGATCTACTGGTCTGTTTCTATACCAATACCACACTGTTTTTACTACTATTGCTCTGTAGTACAGCTTGAAATCTGGGATGGTGATGCCTCCAGATGTTTTTTTATTGTTCATGATAGATTTAGCTCTTCTGGGTTTTTTGTTATTCCATATGAAGTTGAGAATTTCTTTTTCCAGGTCTATAAAGAACTGTGGTATTTTGATAGGAATCACATTGAATCTATATATTGCTTTTGGCAAGATGGCCATTTTTATTATGTTGATCCTACCTATCTATGAGCATGGGAGATCTTTCCATCTTCTGATGTCTTCAATTTCTTTCTTCAAGGACTTGAAGTTCTTGTCATACAGGTCTTTCACTTGCTTGGTTCGAGTTACCCCCAGGTATTTTATATTGTTTGTGGCTATTGTGAAGGGTGTTGTTTCCCTAATTTCTTTCTCAGCCTGTTTATTTTTTTGTATAAAGAAGGGCTTCTGATTTTTTTTTGAATTAATTTGGTATCCACCCACCTTGCTAAAGGTGTTTATCAGCTGTAAGAGTTCTCTGGTTGAATTTCTGAGGTCACTTATGTATACTATCATATTGTCTGCAAGTAGGGGTAATTTGACTTCTTCATTTCCAATTTGTATCCCCTTGATCTCCTTTAGTTGTCTTATTGCTCTAGCAAGAACTTCAAGTACTATGTTGAAGAGATATGGTGAAAGTGAACATCCTTGCCTTGTCCCTGAGTTTAGAGGAAATGCTTTAAATTTATCTCCATTTAATTTGATGCTGGTTACTGGCTTGCTGTATATCACCTTTATTATTTCTAGGTATGGTCCTTGTATGCCCATTCTCTCCAGGACTTTTAGCATGAAGGGGTGTTGGATTTTGTCAAATGCGTTTTCAGCATCTAATGAGATGATCATGTGTTTTATTTTTCTTTCAGCTTGTTTATGTGGTGAATTATGTTGATGGATTTTCATATGTTGAACCATCCCTGCATTCCTGGGATGAAGCCTACTTGATCATGTTGTATGATACTTTTGATGTGTTCTTGGATTTGGTTTGCCAGTATTTTATTAAGTATTTTTGCATCTATGTTCATGAGGGAAATTGATTTGACTTGCTCTTTCTTTGTTGGGTCTTTGTGTGCTTTACGAATCAGGGTGACTGTGGCCTCATAGAATGAGTTTGGCAAATTTCCTTCTGTTTCTATTTTGTGGAAGATTTTGAAGCATATTTGTATTAGCTCTTCTTTGAAGGTCTGGTAGATTCTGTGCTGAAACCATCTGGCTCTGGTTTTTTTTTTTTTTTTTTTTTTTTTTTTGGTTGGGAGATTTTTAATGACTGTTTCTATTTTTGTAGGAGTTATAGGGCTGTTTAATCTGTTAACCTGATCTTGATTTAACATTGGTAGGTGGAATCTATCAAGAAAATTCTCTATTTCACTCAGGTTTTCAAATTTGGTGGAGTACAGGTTTTGAAAGTAAGACATAAAGATTCTCTGGATTTCCTCAATGTCTGCTGTTATTTCTCCCTTTTCATTTCTGATTTTGTTGATTTGGGTTTTTCCCCTCTGCCTTTTAGTTAATTTGGTTAATGGTTTGTCTATTTTGCTGCTTTTCTTGAAGAACCAACTCTTGGTTTCATTGATTCTTTGTATCGTTCTTTTTGTTCCTAAGTTGTTGATTTCACCCCTAAGTTTAATGATTTCCTCCCTTCTGCTCCTCTTGGGAGTTTTTGCTTCTTTTTTTTTTTTCCAGTTCTTCCAGTTATGCTGTTAATTCGCTAATATGAGCTGTCATAATTTTCTTTTTTGAAGGCACTTAGTGCTATGAACTTTCCTCATAGCACAGCTTTCATTGTGTCCCATAGGTTTGGGTACGTTGTGCCTTCATTTTCGTTGGATTTTAAGAAGTCTTTGATTTCCTTCTTTTTTTTTTTTTTTTTTTTTTTTTTACATTGGGGCTGGGTAGGGTGAATTTCTTAATAGGCTGTGGCTAGCAAGGTCAGGTGGATTCTTTCAAAGATATTTGTGTGCATGAGATTGCCTATAATCTTCAGGAAGCCTGACACATTGCTCTGAGGCTGGGTGAGGTCAGCATTCTACAGTGGAGGTCAGGCAGATTTGGTGGCTGTGTTCCACCCATGTGCATGTGTGTATACCCTCACCCAGTATGTCTCTAGAAGCCTTACACAGAGTACTAACGCCGAGTGGAAAGTAGACTGTAAGTCAAAGCCAACAGATCTGTGTGTGAGTCTCTTAAAAGTGCTAGTGGATATTCTCTTTGATTGGGTGGTTTCATAAGGCAGAGGATATATTGATCACAATGAGACCGATCTCATTTTGTTTATTTGTAATTGGCCCCTGTTATTGTAGTCTTGCCCATGTTCTCAATGTTCCAAAATAATGAAGTTCAAGTGAGCCTTCTACTATGTATCCCATAACACTGGGAAAGCCACATGCTCACTTCCTGCTCCTCATCCTCACTACAGGAGGTGTAGGGCCATGGGATTCTCTCTACACAATACTGCCATCTTGGGAAGGAGATAACATGCTAAAAAATGAAAACATTCCTCTAAACCTCTAGCGGAACTTTCTCAGTTCTGTGGTTCTAAAGGTTCCACTGTTGTGTTCTGGGATGTTCCCTAATGTGGCTTATCTGTGATCTGTGGATATTCTTCTTTATTAATAAATAAATTTATTTATTTATTGGTTCTGGTTACATTTCCATCATATTGTCTTCTTTCCTCCCTTCCCAGCCCTACCCTCCCACCCTCTACCGATTAACACTTCTATCCCACTCCTCTGGAGTGGAGTGTCCCTACATAACTGTCCCTCGCCCCAGTTCAGAAGTCATCTGAGGGTCAAGAGCCTCCTCATACACTGGGGGCCTACAAGGCAGCACCACCAGTGGAAAGTGTCTCATTGCCTGGGACGAAAAACTAAAAACAAACAAACAAACAAAAAAGTCTATGTCAATGTTCCCTTTGGTGTGTTGGTTGTAGTATATATATCCTGTACTATATAGCTAAAATCCTACTATAAGTGAATAGATGCCTTGTGCATCCTTCTGAGTCTGGGTTAGCTCACTCAGGATGAGCTTCTCTAGTTCCATCCATTTGGCTGCAAATTGCATAATTTCATTGTTTCTGATAGCTGAGTAATATTCCATCGTATAGATGTACCACAGTTTTTAAATCCATTCTTCAGTTGAGGAACATCTGGGTTGTTTCCAGTTTCTAGCTATTACAAATAAGGCTGCTATGAACATAGATGAGGAAACTTCCTTATGATTCCTTGAGGAGTCATTTGGATGCATACCCAGAAGTGGTATGGCTGGGTCCTGAGGCAAAGCTATTCCAAGTTCTCTAAGATATCGCCATACTGACCTCCATAGTGGTTGCACAAGCCTGCATTCCCACCAGCAATGTACGAGGGTTCCGCTTTCTCCACACCCTTGCCAGCATGTGCAGTCATTTGAGCTTTTGATCTTAGCCATTCTGACAGGTGTGAGATGGAAACTCAGAGTTGTCCTAAATTGCATTTCTCTGATGATTAAGGATGTTGAGCATTTCTTCAGGTGTCTCTCGGCCATTAGGGATTCCTCCTTTGTGAATTCTTTATTTAGCTCCATCCCCCATTTTTTTATTGGATTATTTGGTTTCTTGGCATTTAATTTCTTGAGTTCTTTGTATATTTTAGATATTAGCCCTCTGTCAGATGTGGGGTTGGTGAAGATTTTTTTCCCAGTCTGGAGGCTGCCGTTTCGTTCGAATGACAGTGTCTTTTGCCTTACAGAATCTTTTCAGTTTCATGAGGTCCCATTTATTGATTGTTGGTCTTGGGTCCTGAGCTGTTGGTGTTCTGTTCAGGAAGTTGTCACCTGTGCCAATGAGTTCGAGGGTTTTTCCCACTTTTTCTTCTAGTAGATTTATTGTGTCTGGCCTCATGTTAAGGTCTTTGTTCCACTTGGACTTAAGTTTTGTACAAGGTGATAAGTATGGGTCTAATTTCATTCTTTTACAAGTGGACATCCAGTTGGACCAGCACCATTTGTTGAAGATGGTGTCCTTTTTACATTGTGCAGTTTTGGCTTCTTTGTCAAAAATTAGGTGCCCATAGATATGTGGGTCCATTTCTGGGTCTTCAAATTGATTCCATTGATCTACTGTTCTGTTTCTATACCAATACAACACTGTTTTTACTACTATTGCTCTGTAGTACAGCTTGAAATCTGGGATGGTGATATCTCCAGATGTTTTTTTATTGTACAGAATTGATTTAGCTATTCTGGGTTTTTTGTTGTTCCATATGAAATTGAGAATTTCTCTTTCCAGGTCGATAAAGAATTGTGTTGGTATTTTGGTAGGAATTGCATTGAATCTATATATTGCTTTTGGTAGGATAGTCATTTTTATTATGTCGATCCTACCTATCCATGAGCATGGGAGATCTTTCCATCTTCTAAGGCCTCTTCATTGGCTTGAAGTTCTTGTTGTACAGTTCCTTTACTTGCTTGGTTCGAGTTACTCTCAGGTATTTTATATTGTTTTTGGCTATTGTGAAGGGGGTTGTTTCCCTTATTTCTTTCTCAGCCCATTTTTTTTTGCTGTATAAAGAAGGTCTTCTGATTTTTTTGAATTAACTTTGTATCCAGCCACTTTCCTGAATGTGTTTATCAGCTGTAAGAGTTCTCTGGTAGAATTTTTGGGGTCGCTTATGTATACTATCATATCATCTGCAAATAGGGATAATTTGACTTCTTTGTTTCCAATTTGTATCCCCTTGATCTCTTTTAGTTGTCTTATTGATCTAGCAAGAACTTCAAGCACTATATTGAAGAGATATGGTGAAAGTGGGCATCCTTGTCTTGTCCCTGAGTTTAGAGGAAATGCTTCAAGTTTCTCTCCATTTAATTTGGTGTTGGCCACTGGCTTGCTGTATATTGCCTTTATTATTTCTAAGTATGGTCCTTGTATGCCTGTTCTCTCCAGAACTTTTAGCATGAAGGGGTGTTGGATTTTGTCAAATGCTTTTTCTGCATCTAGTGAGACTATCATGTTGTCTTTTTTTTTTTTTCATCTTGTTTATATGGTGAATTACGTTGATAGACTTTCATATGTTGAACCATCCCTGCATTCCTGGGATGAAGCCTACTTGATCATGGTGTGTGATACTTTTGATGTGTTCTTGAATTCGGTTTGCTAGTATTTTATTAAGTATTTTTGCATCTATGATCATGAGGGAGATTGGTCTGAAGTTCTCTTTCTTTGTTGGGTCTTTGTGTAATTTAGGAATTAGGCTGACTGTGGCCTCATAGAATGAGTTTGGCAATGTTCTTTCTGATTCTATTTTGTAAAAGAGTTTGAAGTGTATTGGTGTTAGCTCCTCTTTGAAGGTCCAGTAGAATTCCGTGCTAAAGCCATCTGGCCCTGGGCTTTTTTTGGTTGGGAGATTTTTTTTTATTATTATTATTTTATTTCTTTCGTTTTTGTTTGTTTTTTGTTTTTGTTTTTGTTTTTTTTTTTTACTTTATTTTTTATTTCTTCAAGTTACATCTCAATTGAAATCCCCTCCCTACCCCGCCTCCAGTCCCACCCTCCCACCCTCTTCCGCCTCAACCCACCCATCCCCTTCCTTTTTTTTTTAAGTTTAAGATATATCTTTTCCCCCCAACAGCTCCCCCTTTCAGTCCAACAAATGGCTCTTACTCTTATAATAATAAATACAATACAAAACAACAGAGGTAATTAGGCCAAAATTATGAGAGTTATATGGCTTGGCATACAATCCCAATGTCCAGTCTATATGTATTTGGCACCTGACTTCAACATTCTACTGTCGACCTATCTCCATGAGTTTAAAGTTCTATATCCAACTCAACTTTCATCACAATTTAAAAAGCATCTTCTTAGAACACCCTCTTGATTCCCAAACAACTCAAAATTTAACTATGAGACTCTAGCTATCTATTCTTCAACCACCTCAGAGACCTGAGAGGGATAAATATATCTGATTATATAGGAAGTGCAGGGCTGCAGCTTCCCAAACTAAGAAATGACATACCAGTGGCTGCCTGGACAGCTCCCATTTTCTCTCCATACATTACAGCATCAATCTTCAGTCATTTGGCCCCATTTCTCTGACAGACATTGATTATAGAGCAGGGGTTATGAAGGACTCGCCTACCCTGTCTTGGCAGAGCTAGGCTGTCGACTTACCTGCTTCCAAGTTTTGTCCTTTTTGGACAGCAGTCTGTCTGCAGTTTGTGCAAGGGGTTTTTTCATGCCAAGAGAAAGACTTGCCACCAATTCAACCATCTTACAGTGGAGGTTCTTCGATGCTTATCCTCTACTTGGAGTAGAATAGGGTTGCCGTCAGGCGCTGATGTGTCTCGATATAAAAAAAAATCTTGATTTAAGATAACATCTTTGAATGCCATATTCTGCAGATCTCAAGGGGTTTTTGAAGATGCCCTATCCATCTCTTGTATTTAGATAACTACATAGGTATTGATCTTGGTATATTGATACATAATTAAGAGTATATTTAACCACAATTGAATAGATCTTTGTATATTGATACAAATTTAAAGGTAATGCTTCCCAATGGTATCATACCTAGAGATACTTAAAAATAAAATGTGAAGCTCTGACCTCTTGATACCAACCATCTAAAACGGTCTAGGATAGTTAAAACAAACTCCTAGTCATGCAAACATGTCTCTTTGTTGGCTACTATGACAGTCTATCACAGATATTCTCTAAACTACCCAATAATCAAGTTGGTTGGGAGATTTTTAATGATTGTTTCTATTTCCTTATGGGTTATAGGGCTGTTTAATCTGTTAATCTGATCTTGATTTAGCTTCGGTAGGTGGAATCTATCAAGAAAATTGTCCATTTTGCTTAAGTTGGAGTATAGATTTTTAAAGTAGGACCCAAATATTCTCTGGATTTCCTCAATGTCTGTTGTTATTTCTCCCTTTTCATTTCTGATTTTGTTGATTTGGGTTTTCTCCCTCTGTCTTTTAGTTAATTTGGCTAAGGGTCTGTCTATATTGTTGATTTTCTTGAAGAACCAACTCTTGGTTTTATTGATTCTTTGTACAGTTCTTTTTGTTTCTAAGTTGTTGATTTCAGCCCAAATTTGATGATTTCCTGCCTTCTGCTCCTCTTGGGAGTGTTTGCTTCTTTTTTTCCCAATTCACCCAGTTTGGCTGTTAATTCGCTAATATGAACTGTCACAATTTTCTTTTTGAAGGCACTTAGTGCTATGAACTTTCCTCGTATCACAGCTTTCATTGCGTCCCATAGGTTTGGGTATGTTGTGCCTTCATTGTCGTTGAATTTTAAGAACTCTTTGATTTCCCTGACCCAGTAGTCATCCAGTAAAGAGTTGTTCAATTTCCATGTGTGTGTAGGCTTTCTGTTGATTCTTTTGCTGTTGAAGTCCAGCTTTATTCAATGGTGATCTGATAAGGTGCAAGGGGTTATTTCAATTTTCGTATCTGTTGAGACTATCTTTGTGTCCAACTATATGGTCGATTTTGGAGAAGGTTCCGTGTGGTGCTGAGAAGAAGGTGTATTCCTCTGTGTTTGGGTGAAACGTTCTGTAGAGATCTGTTTGGTCCATTTGGTTCATGATCTCTGTTAGAATCATTATTTCTCTGTTTGGTTTCTGTCTTGATGATCTGTCCATTGTTGTGAGTGGGGTGTTGACGTCTCCCACTACTAATGTGTTGGGATCAATGTGCGATTTAAGTTTTAGAAGCGTTTCTTTTACAAATGTAGGTGTCTTTGTATTTGGGGCATAGATGTTCAATACTGAGATGTCCTCTTGATGAATGTTCCCTTTAACGAGTATGTGATGCCCTTCTCTGTCTTTTTTTATTAACTTCAGTTGGAAGTCTATTTTGTTTGATATTAAGATGGCTACTCCAGCTAGCTTCCTGGGTCTATTTGCTTAGAAAACATTTTCCCAGCCTTTACTCTGAGGTAGTGTCTATCTTTGAGAGTGAGATGTGTTTCTTATATGCAGAAAAAAGATGGGTCTTGTTTACGGATCTAATCTGTAAGTCTGTGTCTTTTTATTGGCGAGTTGAGTCCATTGATGTTGTTGGATATTAGTGACCAGGGGTTGTTATTTCCCATTATTTTGGTATAGGTGGTCATCCTGTGCCTCTTTTGGTTTAGTTTCTGTGGAGTTTTTTATTTCCTCTGTTTTCTTGGGCGTAGTTATCTTCTCTGGGTTGGAATTTTCCTTCTAGGATCTTCTGTAGGGCTGGGTTTGTGGGTAGATATTGTTTGAATTTGATTTTGTCATGGAATATCTTGTTTTCTCCATCTATGTTGATAGAGTTTTGCTGGGTATAGTAGTCTGGCTTGGCACCTATGTTCTCTCAGGGCTTGTAGGACATCTGTCCAGGCCCTTCTAGGTTTTAAAGTTTCTGAGGAGATATCAAGTGTAATTCTGATGGGTCTGCCATTGTATGTGACTTAACCTTTTTCTCTTACAGCTTTTAACATTCTTTCTTTGTTCTGTACATTTGGAGTTTCAATTATTATGTGGTGAGAGGAGTTTCTTTTCTGATCTAATCTGTTTGGTGTCCTGTAAGCCTCTTGGATTTTTATTGGCATCTCTTTCTTCAAGTTTGGGAAGTTTTCTTTTATGATTTTGTTGAAGATGTTTCCTGGACCTTGGAGTTGGAAGTCTTCTCTTTCCTCTATGCCTGTAATTCTTAGGTTCTGTCTTTTCATTGAGTCCTTGATTTCTTGGATGTTGTGGGTGAGGGATATTTTAGCGTTCTCATTTTCTTTGGATGTTGTACTGATTTCTTCAATCAAATCTTCCATGCCTGAGAACCTGTCTTCCACCTCTTGCATCCTATTATTGATACTCATTTCCGTAGTTCCTGTTCTCTTCCCTTGATTCTCCATTTCCACTTTTAACTCTGACTGTGTTTTCTTTATTGTTTCCATTTCCATTTTTATGTCTTGAATGGTTTTATTTATTTTGTACATTTCCTGCTCCAATTTGCTTGTTTTTGCCTGGAAATCTTTCATTGCTCTGTCTTTTTCCTGTTCAAGTTGAGCCACCTTGGCTTGGGGCTCTCTAATGGTATTATCCATTGCTTTCAATTGTGAAGTTGTGGCTTCTTTGAATTCCTTCATAGATTTAAGTTATTCTTGAATGGACTCTATCACTTTCCATAATGTAGAATTGTCATCATTTTCATGTGTTTCTGCTGTGGTGAGGTCGTCAGGATTGGATGAACTAGGATAGTTTTGTTTTGTTGGAGTCATATTTCCCTGATTTCTGTGTTTTCTTGGACCTTTGGCCATTTGGAGGTTCTTAGCTGTCTGTTCCTGTTGTCTTCTGGGCTTGGATCCAAAGGGGGCACTTTGGTGTATCAGTCGAATTTCTTGGCGATCTGTCACTGCTTACAGGGGGATCTCAGTGTCACTGTGCATCTAATAGCCAGAAGCACTGTGAGCTGGTGCAGCCTATTCACAGACAATGAGGAATGGCCCGGAATTGTTTCACTGATCCCAAGTCAGACCTCTCTATGTTGTACACTGAGTGTTCATCCTGCAGTAGCTCTTGTGGTATGTTCCTGTTGTCCAGGCATAGATTCTGTGGACTCTGAAGGTCCCCAAGGAGTCTGAGAGGACTCGATCCACACCTGATATGTCTGGTCTTTCCAGAATACAGCTGTGGGACCCCTGGCTGCTGGCTTCCACGTTTTGGAACCCTCAGCCTTTGTGTGCCTCCACTGTGCACTGCCACCGCAGACGCTGCAGCTGCAGCGTTTTGGAACCCTCAGCCTCTGTGCAACTCCACCGTGCACTGCTGCCGCAGATGCTGCAACCGCCGCAGCTGCCGCCACCGCACACGTGCCCCCCTGGTCCAGCCGCCTCCACCGTGCACGAGCATGCACCGCCTCTGCTGCCTCTGCTGGGCACGCCTTGATTTCCTTCTTTATTTCTTCCCTGACCCAGTGGTCATTCAGCAGAGAGTTGTTCAGTTTCCATGAATGTGTAGGCCTTCTATTATTTCTGTTGTTGTTGAAGTCCAGCTTTATTCCATGGTTGTCTGATAAGATGCAAGGGGTTATTTCAATTTTCTTATATCTGTTGAGGCTTGCTTTGTGTCCAAAATATATGGTAAGTTTTGTTGGGGGTTCCATGTGGCGCTGAAAAGGTGTGTCCTTTTGTCTTTTGGTGAAATGTTCTGAAGGTGTCTGTTAGGTCCATTTGGTTCATGACTTCTGTTAGGCTTATTATTTCTCTATTTCTGTCCATTGTTGTCAATGGGGTGTTGAATCTCCCACTACTAATGTGTGCGGATCAATGAGATTTTTAAGGTTTAGAAGAGTTTCTTTTACAAATGTGCGTGCCCTTGCATTTGGGGCATAGATATTCAGTACTGAGATGTAATCTTGATGAATTTTTCCTTTAACAAGTATCTTTTTTATTAACATCAGTTGAAAGTCTATTTTTATTTGATATTAAGATGGCTACTCCAGCTAGCTTCCTGGGCCCATTTGCTTGGAAAACCTTTTTTCAGCCCTTTACTCTACTGTAGCATCTATTTTTGTTAATGAGATGTGTTTCTAGTATGCAGAAAAATGTTGGGTCTTGTTTATGGATCCATTCTGTGAGCCTGTGTCTTTTTACAGGGGAGTTGAGTCCATTGATGTTGATGGATATTAATGACCAAAGGTTGTTATTTCCTGTTACTGTGATGTAGGTCGTGTTTGTGTGTTTCTTTTGGTTTAGCTACAGTGGAGTATTTTGCTTCCTTTTATTTTCTTGGGTGTAGTTATCTTCACTGAGTTGGAATTTTCCTTCTAGGATCTTCCGTAGGGCTGGATTTCTGAGTATATCCTGTTTAAATTTGATTTTGTCATGGAATATCTTGTTTTCTCTATCTATGTTGATAGAGAAGTTTTCTGGGTATAATAGTCTGGCCAGGCATCTATGTTATGTTATCTTAGGGCTTGTAGACATCTGCTCAGGCCCTTCTTACTTTTAAAGTTTCTGAGGAGAAGTCAGGTGTAATTCTGATGTGTCCCCCATTGTATGTGACTTGGCCTTTTTCTCTTACAGTTTTTAATATCCTTTCTTTGTTCTCTACATTTGGAGTTTCAATTATTATGTGGCTAGAGGAATTTCTTTTCTGGTATATTCTGTTTGGTGTTCTGTATGCCTCTTGGAATTTTATTGGCATCTCTTTCCTTAGGTTTGGGAAATTTTCTTCTATGATTTTTGTTGAAGATGTTTCCTGGACCTTGAAGTTGGGAGTCTTCTCTTTCTTCTATGCCAATAATTCTTAGGTTCCATCTTTTCATTGAGTCCTTGATTTCTTAGATGCTGTAGGTGAGAACTTTTTTAGATTTCTCATTTGCTTTGGTTGTTGTACTGATTTCTTCAATTGAATCTTCCATGCCTGAGATTCTGTCTTCCATCTCTTGTATCCTATTTTTGATACTCATGTCTGTAGTTCCTGTTCTCTTCCCTTGATTTTCCACTACCAGGATTACCTCTGATTGTGTTTTCTTTGTTGCTTCTACTTCCAATTTCAAATCTTGAACAATTTTATTTGTTTTTGATGCTTCCTGCTCCAATTTGCTTGTCTTTGTCTGCAAATCTTTCAAATCTTTTGAATCTTTCATTTCCTTGTCTCTTTCCTGTTCATGTTGATCCACTTTGGCTTGGAGATCTCTAATGGTATTCTCCATTGCTTTCATTTGTAAAATTGAGGAATCTCTGAATTCCTTCAGAGATTTAATTTCTTCTTTTAAGGACTCTATCACTTTCCAAAGTATAGATTTGTCATCATTTTCATGTGTTTCAGCTGTAGTGGAGTGGTCAGGCTTGCTGTACTAGCATAGTTGCATTTTGTTGGAGTCATATTTCCCTGACTTTTGTCAGATCTGTTCTTTTGCTGACCTTTAGACATCTGCTGTTCTTAGCTGTTTGTTCCTGGTGCCTTCTGTGCTTAGTGCCAAGAAGAGCACTTTGGTGTAGAAGTCGTATAGAGTGGTGATCTGTAGCTCTCCACAGGCTGGATGGGGCCTTGTGTGGAGGGTGGTTCTCAGTGTCTCTCCCAGAGCTGACCCCTTCCTGTTGTGTCCCAATTGGGAACTCAGGTCAGAGGTTGTGGTGGGATGTGTTCCTGCAAGTTCCTGAGATCCAACTGGTCTTCATAGCATTGACAGTGCAGGTTGGCAGGCCACAGACTGTTGGCTGTAGCTGTAGCTCCCCTGCAGCTTACATGTTGGGACTGTGATTGTGGTCCTCCCAAGCTGCTATCAGGGAGTTCTCAGGTTCAATGTGCATCTAATAGCCAGAAGCACTGTGATCTGGTACAGCACATGTCTCCCAAGCAATGAGCAATGGTCTGGGATTGTTTCACTGCTCCAAGTCAGAACTCTCTGTGTTGTACCCTGGGTATTCAGCATGTAGAGGCTCTGCTGGTATGCTCCTGGGTGTCCAAGCCTAGCCCCTGCACAGATGCTGCAGACTCTGGAGGTCCTAAATTTGGGAGTTGAATCTGCCAGCTGGAGTCCTGAAAGGATCTGACAGGGAGGGAGTGCAGTCTCCCAGTGGGAAGCACTCAGTATCCATGTCTGGTGATTCTGATCCTTCAGTGTCTATATTTCCAGTACCAAGTTCTTTGTTGTCCCTGGCTTTTCTGGGCATGTCCAGATAGGCTTGCACCTCACACACTGCCTTTCAGCACACATATATCTCTGCTGTTGTCCAATCTATCTAGATGGTCCCCAGGGCACCTCTGTGTCTCTTGGCCCTAAGCACTAAGCTCTCGTAGTCTGAGTCACTCAGGCAGTAAACACAGGCCAAGAACTCGCTGCTCCAGGGGTGGAACTGTAGGTGCTGAAGATCTGGTTTCCCACCAGAGGAGCCAGCACTAGCAAAGGGGGCCAATATTAACCCCACAACCTGTCCAGGGCTTTGACTCAGTGGAGTTCTCAGCCACCTTCCAACCTGACCACCTGCCTTTCAGCCTACTCTCACAGACATTACAGGTTATTACCAGTGCTCTAGGTTATCACTTAGAATGTGATGGTAGGATTCTGTTGCTGAAAATATGTCTGTGATTCACAGAGCATGAAGACTTCAAGTTGTTACTGACTTGGAAGCTCCATCCCTATTGGATAGCTTTTGAGAAAAAGGAATCTCCCATCTTACCTAGCTGTGAACCGGAAAGCTACAGTGACATCTGGCCTGGCAAGACAGGCCCACTGGTGCAATAGTGCCCTGAATATCATGGAATTAACCAAATGCTCTAATTGGATTTAAGTTTTGCTCCACAAGAAGAAACCCATACCTGGTTCCATTATCAGGCCAAGAACTTATGGCTAGACAGGTCATAGACCCTAAAGTAACACTTGATGCTATTATTCTGCTGCTAAATGGACATAGTATTAAAATGATTCCTAATTATTGGGGTTCCATAGAGCTTAATTACTGGATCTGACCTTCAGAGTTTCTCTGATTAACCTGTAAAGTTCAACAAAGATTCTTGTTTTCAGAGAAAAGCTTGCCTCTATCGTTTTATTTTATTTTGTTGTTCTTAAGTCCTGCCAGTCTTCCTCTTTTTTGACTATTTACTTTTTTAATTAATAAAATCTGTTTAAGCTATTGAAGAGCAACTCCACAATCAGTTTAGGTCCAGAGTTGAAGTTCTGTCATGTATCAGTTTTGATGCTTATTTACTTAGCTTTTTGAACTGTGTTTGTTAGCAATAAGTGGCATTTCCAGGATAACTTTCCCAGATGGCAATTGGATTCACTTAGCAGGAGTTTAGTTTATAGAAGGCCTCCCCAAACATTCATTTATTTCCTCCCTCACATCTTCTATGTTTACAGAATGATTCTTTCCTATGTCAGCAGGAACTGGATTAGTGGGGTACAAAAACAAAACAAGAAGTTAAGAGGGGGACCTGTTGGAAAGATATAGGGAAGGTTGGTTGGGGTTATGTATTTCATCATTATTTCATTGTGTACATCAGTGGTTCTCAGCCTGTGGGTCATAACCCCTGATGGTAGCATATCATATACCCTTCATATCAGATATTTACATCAGATATTTACATTAATTTTACAGTAGCAAAATTACAGTTAGGAAGTAGCAATGAAACAATTTTAGAGTTTGTGATCATCACAATATGAGAAATTGTAGTAAAGAATTGCAACATTAGGAAGGTTGAGAATCATGAATGAAATTCTCAAGAATAAAGAAAAATTAATACAAGACAAAGTCTTATATGTTAATAAAATCATTATTGCATATATTAACTTTGCAATCATGCAACAAAATAGCATATTTTAATGCAGTGAAGTAATATGGAACAGGAAAAAATTCTTCAAAGCAATATTTATGTGGAAGAGAATTTGTAAGTCCTTACTCTCACAAATCACTTTCCAATTGAAGGCTTATTTATTTATTTTTTATTCTTCAACAGTTTCATATATATGTATGATGAATTTCAGTCATTTTTACCTTCTGCTCTCTTCTCATCTCTCCCCCTTTTGCTGAAACCCTTCTTTACAATTCTCCTTATCATTTCATGTCTCATTTGTGTAGTGAGCAATGGGTTTAATTAAAGTTGCTTGCATGAGTGTGGGTAGGAGGTTACTGGAGCATGGATGACATATATGTGGCTACACCACTGAAGAAAGTTTCATCCATTCCTCTAAACACCAGTAATTGTAATTAGTCCCTCACGAAAGGGCAGGAGCTAATGAGTCCTTTTCTCCTTCCACTATATGTTGACAAGCTCAGTTGTGTGTAGGTCTTCTTGGATTATCTATAGCTTCAGTGAGTTCATGAGTGTAGTGGTCATGTCAGGTCCAGGAGACATCATTTTGCACTCCATTCTCAAGTTCTTGCATTCTTCCCACCTCATCCTATGTGACATTCTCTAGACCTTGGAGGCTTGAACATATAAGCTCTTAACCTTATAATAAATACAATTCTGTGTCTGTTCTACAGATGCACCAAGAATCTGAAGAAATCTCTATCTTACTTTGATATCAGAGGTAGAAGATGGAATTACACCCAGTCAGCCTAGGTCCAGTGTTAATCAATATATCAACTAAGCTGAAATGTATCCAGGGACAGATATCTGTCTTAAGCTGACTTAT
Organism: Lophiomys imhausi; assembly: GCA_907164525.1. Lineage (NCBI taxonomy): Eukaryota > Metazoa > Chordata > Mammalia > Rodentia > Muridae > Lophiomys > Lophiomys imhausi. Next base: position 35,423 of record CAJQZJ010001088.1, read on the forward strand.
TCTAGGATACCAAATCATCCTGCTATTGGGGCCTTAACTGAACAACAGAAACTAATGGTTTTACATCTGTTCACATTTTGTCACTCACATGATCCATCAGGGGACAGTAGCTGGAAGCAATCTTAATACACATGGTGGAGGAGATCGCCTTGTCCAGTTTGCTCAAAATATTTCGGAGGGTAAGCATGGCCCGGATGATAACAGTGTGCTCTTTGGAAAGGAAGGCATCCAGGACTGGGAGTAACAGGTTGCAGACACTTTCTATCTATTATAAAAGGAATAAATGGGAGAACTTTTGGACTAGGAGTCTTGGGCTGACAATTGGCATGTACACTTCTGAGATCAGCCTGCTAACTTACAAGTCCTCTTTAAAACTGACATGGACTCTGTTGCCTGTTAGTGGAACACCTTACCCTAGCTGGGTTGCCTTGTTGGGCCCCAGTGTAAGAAGCTCTTAGACCTCATGTGACTGATAAACTTAAGTGGGTGGGTATGTGAGGGCTCCCCTCATCTGAGGGGAAGGACAGGAGGGATAAGAGGAAGAGGGTGGGAAGGTAGACTAGGTTGGCAGGATGGAAGGGGCTGTGATAGGATGTAACTTTAATAAATAAATAAAACTATTAAAGGTTTTGTAAACTAAATATGTTTAAAAGGTCACTGGTAAAAATTAATTACATAAATTTATAATTAAGTAAAATCAAAAGTAGTGTTAAACACAATCAATTCAAAAATCATTTGCTAATATGTATTTTGTTACTTTCTACATTCTTAAGACTATGTACTGTGCATGAATAGTTGGAATATTAAATAAAGTTATATTATGCATTTCTGCCCAATTTCCATTTTTAATAACATGCATTTAATACCTCAAAATTTGCCATGGTAAGAATATTTATACCACAAAAATTTGATCTTGTTTTTTAGAGAGTTGGTACTAAATATTTACCAACTTATCTAGTAGTATGGTCTCTAAACATGAGTGTGAACTGTTTAAACAGTCAGAGAACCAGAGGAAGATCAGAGTCAAAGAAAACATAAGGGGAAGAGAAAGAGAAATGGGGGGACACCTAAGAAGTAAAATAATAACTTTAAGGAAAAATATATTTATTTAAGGATTGATTCAGTGCCTGAAAATAACTGTTTTCTAGGAAGTTGGGTCATAATATTTCTCCATTACTGTCCTTCTAACCTTTCCATAAAAATCTCCTTGTCATGAACAATATGGAGAAGAATTTTGGACAAAGCAGAAAATAACTTTCTGCTTACTAAAAGAGTAAAAACAAAGCCTCTTGTTGACTTTTATGTTCTATTTAAAGCAGATGGACCACAGCTCATCAAATTCACAATACAAAAATGGGTATCTACCAACAAATAGCCTTGAAGGCTTTAGACTGTGATCAATAGATAAACAAAGATTACTGAATTCACTATTAAATCAACAATGACTGCGGTGCATATACAGGTTCAGAATTGTGCAAAATACTTTGAAATTTGGAGCTATAAGACATGGGGACCTGATTAAATTTATTTGACCTGTAAAGGTACTCATTTGTGGGAAATGACTTAAGATAGTGACTCTAACTATTTCCTAAGGACCTAAAAATAGACAGACTGGTGGACTCCAACCCAGGCTTTTTTTTTTTTGGCTCTGTAGGCTTGAAGTGGACATAACAGTTTCCATTTCTAACAAGTTTCCAGGTGACTTTGATGATAGTGACTCAAGGACCATACTGTAAGCATCAGTGTTATAGAATGTCACATTAGTGCTCCTTGATCGGGTGGCTGTCAAAGGAAGAAGGCTGTTAGACATTAGAATCTTCAGTGAAGTTTGACTTGAGGAGATCATCAAAAAGTGAAAAACATGCAAACACATAAGAGTGAAGGGAAGCGTTGTGAGTGGAGGGAAGAGGTCCAGTGGGTTCCCTGAGAAAGAAGTCAGTGAGCACAGAAATATGGAGATAGAATGGACAGGTGTTTATGATTTAAACTATAAGAGTATTTACTTTTAGCAATGGTGATAGATACTGAGCATGACATGGAAATTATGAAGAAGGTGATAACATCACTAAGTTAAGTTAGTTCTCTCTAGTCTATGGAGTTTCAGTCTTTGATAGCTTTAGCTGTGCAGAAACTGAAAAAGCGCCAAGGTTTCATTATAAGATGTTGCACAGTATCAAAACATCCAATCATGACACACCATGTCAAACCTCACACACATACTTCACTGAAAACCGGTGCCATGCTGGCAATCTTCTGAAGACTCATCTTGCTAACTGAAGGATTGGAATCATTAATCCAGTTTCTGAAGAGGACCAAAAATTCTTCCGGTAATGATTTCTTGAAGAAGTTGTTTAGAAGCTTAAAAGAACAACAGCAACAACAACAAAAAGGCAGTTAACAAATTAAAGACTAGAGTCAGGATTCCTCCCTGCCTCCCCCTTTGACTTCATATATCTTTTACTTTCTTAAAATTTTATAAGTAAAGTACTTAGAGATGGAGATGAGATCTGAAGTTTTGACTTAAGTTTATCCAAGAAAGGTAAATAAGAACTCAGTTGGTCACAATCTACTATTAAAACTCACCTCAGCAAAGAATATTATTGTGACGATACTGTCTTCTGACCTTCTGGGACCATATACTGCAACCTTGTACACATAACATAGGGTCTCTGGAAATTGTGGAAAATTACACTCACTGAGAGTTCTGTAAGGGAGTAGGAGTATAAGGCACCAAGTTAGCCAAGAGCTAAGACATTCTGCATTAACAAGTACAGTGATAAGGAGTCAATCATTACCTGCATACTACTGACCACTCACATTAGAAAGAAAGCTATTTCTGCATCTAGTGAGATTATCATGTGGTTTTTTTCTTTCATCTTGTTTATATGGTGAATGACGTTGATAGATTTTCGTATGTTGAACCATCCCTGCATCCCTGGGATGAAGCCTACTTGATCATGGTGTGTGATACTTTTGATGTGTTCTTGAATTCGATTTGCTAGTATTTTATTAAGTATTTTTGCATCTATGTTCATGAGGGAGATTGGTCTGAAGTTCTCTTTCTTTGTTGGGTCTTTGTGTGGTTTAGGAATCAGGGTGATTGTGGCCTCGTAGAATGAGTTTGGAAATGTTCTTTCAGATTCTATTTTGTGAAAGAGTTTGAAAAGTATTGGTGTTAGCTCCTCTTTGAAGGTCCAGTAGAATTCCGTGCTAAAGCCATCTGGCCCTGGGCTTTTTTTGGTTGGGAGATTTTTAATGACTGTTTCTATTTCCTTATGGGTTATAGGGCTGTTTAATCTGTTTATCTGATCTTGATTTAGCTTCGGTAGGTGGAATCTATCAAGAAAATTGTCCATTTCACTTAAGTTTTCAAGCACCCCCTATTCTCCTCCAAGTAGAAGATGAGCATCGAAGAATCTCCAGTGGGAGATGATTGAATTAGTTGCAAGCCTATCTCTTGGTAGGAAAAGCCCCTTGCTCCAACTGTAGACAGAATGCTGTCCAAAAAGGACAAAACCTGGAAGTAGGTAAGTCGACAGCCTAGCTCTGCCAAGACAGGGTAGGTAAGTCCTTCATAACCCCTGCTCTACAATCAATGTCTGTCAGAAAAGTGGGGCCAAACGACTGAAGAGCGATGCTGTAATGTATGGAGAGAAAATGGGAACTGTCCAGGCAGCCACTGGTATGTCATTTCTTAGTTTGGGAAGCTGCAGGCCCTATACTTCCTATAAAATCAGATATATTTATCCCCTCAGGTCTCTGAGGTGATTGAAGAACAGATAGATAGAGTCTCATAATTAAATTTTGAGTTGTTTAGGAGTCAAGAGAGTGTTATAGATCTAAGAAGATACTTTTAAAATTGTGTTGCAATTAGTATGAATGTTGAGTCAAATATAGAACTTTAAACTCATGGAGATGTTTAGATAGTAGAATGTTAAAGTCAGGTACCAAATACATATGGACTGGTCATTGGGAATGTACATTAAGCCATATAACCCTCAGAACTGTGGCCTAATTACCTCTGTTGTTTTGTATTGTATTTATTATTATAAGATAAATAGCCATTTGTTGGACTGAAAGGAGAAACTGTAGGGGGAAATAAGATATACCTTAAACTTAAAAGAAAAAAAAAAGGGAAGAGGATGGGGGGGTTGAGGGTGGGAGGGTGGGACTGGAGGGGGAATAGGGAGGGGACTGCGATTGAGATGTAACTTGAAGAAATAAAAAATAAAGGAAAAAAAAGAAAACCACAGAATAAAAAAAAGAAAGAAAGCTAATTCTAAAAATTCCCTAGTCTAAGGTAAACTGCAACATCCCTACAAAGTCTACATAGACTCTGGGAAATTATGTAATCCTAGATCTCTATAATAGTTCTTTCCTTATCATCTCTCCCTTTTCTTTCCTCTCTTATTTTTTCTACATTAAGAGAAGCCCTATTTTTGCATAAGCTCCCATCAGTCTTTGACCAAAGAGAGAAGAAATATATATTTAAACATCATTCCAAGTCAGCCACACAGGCTAAAAGTCAGCTTTGTGGCTTTGGATTACGCTCTTCCTTTTGGGATGACTTTGGGTTACCCCAGAGAAGGGATGATAAGATCCAATTCACTGAACCACTTTTCAGAATCATGTAGGTAGTAGCCAGGCATAGACTTGTCTTCATAAGCTGTCCTTAATTCAATTGGTAGAGGTAGGATATTGAGGGATCATACGACAACTTTCTATTTCAAATTTTAGATCTTTTGGCTAAAACTGTAAAGGTCCATTCAAACTACACAGAACTCACAAATACAAAGTTTTACCTTCCAAGTGATGTTTCTGCAAGTCTGTGTGCCACATTTTGAGTAGTACTAAGAACAGGGTGATGCTTAACCAGTGACTACTTATAGGGTGCAAATGTACCATATTTTTACAATAAGCTAGATTAATCTCACTTTTGGTACAATGTGGGAGGGTACTGCTAATGTAGTGGCTGCTGGACTGTCAGGACGATGATGAAGCTCATTTTGTAGTCTTATGGAGAACTTGGAAAACCTGAAAAGTATCTGCGCCTGTATTGGATCATGTTTTAATGGACTCTGTCTATATTTTCCTTGCATTCCCCACCTATAAAAATACCTGTTTTTGAAGTTTCAAAGGTCAAGTTTTTCAGAACCTATAAAGATAGAAACTTATTTACCTACACGGTCATGTTCTAGGAGCTCATGTAGTTGTAGGATTTTTCCTAGGACCCCTTCTTTCTCCAAATATCCATATAGTCAAAGTTGGTGAAAAGTAAATTAAAATTATAAAATTTACTTGCTATATTCATTAGTAAATGCTATGTATTTGGAAATGATCAAAGTCACATGACATAGCTTCTTTTATCTTTTGGTTTTACCAATTTAAAAAAATCTGAATAAATAGTTTTCATTTAAGAACATATGTTCCTAAAGTACATATGCGAACACGATACTGATTTTAGAAGCATCTAAAGCCCATGGAGCACATAAAAAGTATTCTCTGAGTTGATCACAACTACAAAATTTCTTTCATGTCACCAGGTCATTGTATTCTTGATTTCTTTGTTGTTCAGAAAAAATATGATCCCTATAATCAGAAGGGTTAAATAAAAACAAACCAAACAAACAATGCTAAAAACATTTCTAGTACAGAAAAAATGCTGTCCAAAAGGGACAAAACATGGAAGCAGGTTAGTGGACAGTCCAGTTCTGCCAAGACAGGGTAGGCAAGTCCTTCATAATTCCTGCTTTACAATTAATGTCTGTCATAGATACTGGGCCAAACGACTGAACATAGATGCTCCAATGTATTGAGAGAAAGTGTAGACTGTCCAGGCAGCCATTTGTCTGTCATTTCTTAGTTTTGGAGGATGCTGGCTTTGGACTTCCTGTATATTCAGATATATTTATCCTTCTTAGGTCTCTGATGTGGTTGAAGACTAGATAGTTATAGTCTCACAGCTAAATTTTAAGTTGTTTAGGAATTAAAAGGATGTTCTAGGTCTAAGAAGATGTTTTTAAGTTGGTAATGCAAGTTAGGATGGAAACTGAGTTAGGTATAGAACTTTAAACTCATCAAGATAGATAGATAAATAGAATATTAATATAAGTTGCCAAATATGTAAGGACTAGACATTGGGAATATATGTTATACCTTATAATTTTCATAACTGTGGCCTAATTGTTATTATTGTTTTGTATTGTATTTATTGTTATAAGGAAAAGAGTGTTTTATTGAACTAAAAGGGGGAGCTGTTGGGGAAAATAAAAGATACACCTTAAAAAAAAGCAGATAGGAGGGTGAGGGAAAAGAGGATAGGAGGGTAGAACTGGGAGGGGGAGAAGATAGGGGACTGTGACTAAAATGTAACTTGAAGAAATGGATAAATGTTGAAAAATTTTTCTCTTCCATTATAGTTTCCAGAATGTTTGACTTATTGAGTACCAATCTTTGTTAGCTCTCTAAAAGGAGAGGGCATCTGACTGTCTTGAATGTCCACAGACTGGGGATCAGGTAACATCAGAGAGGAAGACATCACATTTGCTTTTAGTTCTTTGTATGTGAAAGAGAACACTATCTCATGGGTGAGTGGGTATGGGTATGCTGGTGAGGGCAGTAATGCCATGGCTGTATCATTAAGAGAACAAAAAGGGGAAGGCTATCTCAGAATAAATCTTCAAATCATCCAAAAAAATAAAAACCCAAACCAAAAAACAACAAACTAAACCAGAAATCAAGTTGCAGTGTTGACTATTATGAAAGCATTAGCAAATGTGTTCCTGTATGAGACACCAGAAGGAGTATGGGGAGGACAAGATGGGGAGCCAGCACCCTACTCAGAGTCTCCCATTCTTACTTTGCTATGAGGTGGATTCCATACTGGTGATCCATGACTTGAGAAAACTGGTCCCAGAAATTCTTTTTCTCCAGAGCTGCATCCACTTCATGTAGTCCAGAACAATTCAGCAGAACCTTCAGGGCATCTCTTACATAGCTGAGGCCCAGAAAGAAGATATTATAGGACCGAGACCTTACACATAAATATGTACACACAACCTGCCTTTCCATTCTATCTTGGGAAGAATACAGTTTTAGAGAGAGAGATATACTTTAGAAGATGGTAATTGTTAAATGATATTTTTTTGTCTTTCCCAACGAACAGTGCATGAACTGCAGAAGTTAAAATAAAATGGTACCACAAAAAATCTAGAATGAATCATATTACAACTTACTATCTTCCCCAGAAATGTAATGACTCGATAGAACTATCAGTTTTCTTTGGGAGATTCCTAATAAGCAAGCTAGGTTCCTATTTCCTTGGGAGTGGTTTGGTATATATCTTTTTGAAGGACAATGAATATATTAAATATTTTATTGAGATAGTTTTTCTCTGATTATCTTAGATATTCATACCAGACAGGGAAAATAGCTGACCCTTGTACTGAGACCTCCCTTTCAGGGCAAGAAATTAACTCTTGTCCAAAAGGAAATTGTGAATTTTGCCCTGAAACACAGGGCTGATGTCTACCACCCTCACCCACATCATTTGCATATCAAATTTTGAGACAACTTTTGGTTCACAATGAATATTTGCACAGCACAGTTCTTTTTGTTATTTGCACATGCAATAACTCCCAGAGGTTACTATTAGGGAATAGATGAATGGCAGAGCTTGAATGTATCTAGCTTTGGAACTTTCTTCTTCCTCTTCCCACTGATCTGACAGCAAGTGCACTGGGAATGACCAGTTTTCTTTGCTAGTGACTCTTTCCATGTGGGCCACATGTAGAGGGGAGACCCTAGTGAATGTTCATGTACTGTGGGGGATTTCTTTTCTGAAGACACACTACCCTCAGAGAGGAGAGAAAACAGAAAGCAATGAGAACAGAACTTCCCAAGTCTTATAGCAAGTGCTATATAAACCCAGTGGGATCTCTGGATGCCTGTATCCCACTTAACCAGAAACAGTATCCTCTTACAGAGGTCTCTCTTGCCCTGTGTCCTTTACAAGCTGACTGCAGTAGAAGAGCTGCAGCATGAGGGCCATCAGGAACTCAGGAAATAACTTGGCCACAACTTTCCTATAAGAAGTCACAGGCAGGAATGTGCACAGGGCCTGAGATGCCTGCAAGGGAAGGAAAATGGAGTTTAAAAAAGTAACTGTTTCCCCTCACACACACTGTCAGTCAGACAGAGGGCAAGAATGGCTGCAAGCCTTCTCAGCCTCCTTCAGCATGCGTGCATATTCACTCACTAAGTCAGTTGTGAAGCAGGAACTGGGTCAAGCTTTCTTGGTAATGAGATTTCAAGATACTGTTAATGGTTCCCCTCCAGCTGCTTAATTTGTGAAAAGTAAGCTGGATCTCAAGGAGGATGTATATTCCAAGGTTCCCTTCCAAGTGTGACCATGAGGAATAGTCTTACTAGTAAGCCAAATCTTCCTTAGGCTTGTTAAAAATCCAGGGAAGGGATACAATCAACATCAAGTCATCCTTGAATCACTTGACCCCTGCAAAGTGATCCCTGTAATACCCACTATCACCCCAACATGTCCCAACACCTCATCTTAATAGACAATGGCACCCCTTTTCATTACGTTTCTCTCAGTTTCCTCTCAGGTGTGATGATGTTGGTCCATGAGAGAAACCTGATGGACACAGGGGATATCAGATCCTGATCCTCCCATGACTATCGGAGTCTATGTGACTTAGCTGGTGGCCATCTCTCTACAGTCACGTACGATTTTGCCATTAGCCAGTTCCCTCAGATTCTTTGGCCTTCTTGCCATATCAGCCACCCTTCCATCATGACAGGATTTGTGCTCTGCTCTCTGTCTTTCCATGATGCATGTAAGTATTACCTAGAATCAGCCCAGGATTCTTATTTAAGTCTTTTCAGTATGGAGGTGCACCATGTCCAACTTTACCTTAAGTCATCCCTGACACCTTTTTTCCCCTCACACATACCGTGTTATAAATTTCTTTTGATCTCAAATGTACATATTTGTTTTTTTGTCTCTGTATCTTAGAGGAATGCATGCGCTGTGATCAAGATGTGGCACACAATGAATGTGTGTTGGATGGATGGATGCATGAGCTGGGACTGTGCCAAGGAGGCAGGGCTTAATCTGTACAGAGAGGAGTTTCACGATCAGGAAGACAACATGGAATAGAAACACTCATGATGTCATTTACCGCCACAGGCATCATGTTGGTGGCATCGAGGGAAAAGCGTCTTCTTTCTGCCAGGGTTTCCTCAACCTCCCCAGGCTTCCCTTTCAGTATTGACAAGATTGTCTTCAGGACTTGAGGCACGACACTTGACTCGGCACTCGCTGCTTGCCACATCACTAGCAGAGTACTGCAAATACAAGGCGTTGTGATTCTAAGTTCCTCACAGCCAGTAGAAGGGAGGCGACTCCTTCTTTCCCACACTGTATCATTTGTAGAAATAGGTCTGGGTGATATTTCTAAGCTCTTTAATGCACCTGTTAGAGTTGTACTGACCCATAGGCTCAAAAGTAACAGGGCTTTGTTCTTTCTTATTTCTTGTGGTCCTAGATCATGAATTTCAGATGAACAGTTAACTGGCAGAAAATTCTCAATTGGTTTTAGTAATTAAAAAATAAGATTTATTATGTTTTTAGGTATGTATGCATATGGGTACCTATGGGTGACAGGGGAGGGCACTGGATCCCCTGGAGCCAGAGTCACAGGTGGTTTGTGAGTGTGGGTGCTGGGAATTTAATTCTGGTCCTCTGTAAGAACAGCACTTAACCACTGAGCCATTTCTCTGGCCCTTATTTTGGTAATTAAAAACTTTTCTCTATTTTATTGGTGGCTGTAATAGCTATGTCTATCTTTTATAAGAACAACTCTAGGAGGTTTCTCTCAAGGAAAAAAATGAATAAATTAACAATGGACCAAAAAAATCATTATCTCTTGGAAGAAAGTTTGTTTTGGTAAAATATGTAACAGAACACAATCTAACCCCCCCCCCCCAGAGTGGCATTAATAAAATCTTGAGGTCCTACTGTGTGCTAAGAATTGCACAAAGTTACATACAAAGTATATCTAAACCTTATAGCCAGCCCAGATGATGCAAAACTGATTTTCTTTTCAGAAAAAGAAATTTGGCCTGAGTACAGTAGAGAAAGATGAGCTCAGGCCATGTGGAGCTTGGGGACAAGTGTGTACAGAGGGGCAAGTTGGGGGAGGCCTTACTTGTCTGCAGGAACTGGGAACTCCATAAGCTGAAAGATGACCTTCTTAGGGGAAGCACGTGTCAACAGGGTGATAACCCGCAGCATGACGTCGTTCATGATGTGGGAAGGATTCCCACAGAGCTGCTCATAAATGTCATCCACAATTTTAGACACCTGGAAGAAGAGTTTCTTGGGTCAATGAAAGTGTCGTGTGCCTTGTTCACCTTTAAAGCTAGCGGTTTCTTGGTTACAGGAATGCAACCTTTATTGGAATGACCAACATAGCAATTAGCATGTGAATAAACAGCAGCAGAAAGTATACTTACATGATTACAATGCAAAACACGTACTAAGGTCAGGGATAAAGCTGTGTATTTATGGATATGAGGAAAATAACTTTAGAAAGGCAGTTGGGTTGAGGTGACAAATTGCTGAACCCATTTCTGTTCAGTTTCTCTTTGGTTAGTGATTTACTGTAGTAGAATCTAGTTCTACACCTCCATCTTTTTGCTTGACCTCCCTTCCTGCTTCCAGTGATATGCTACGATTTCTTCTAGACACAGAATTCTCCTCGAGGTGGCACTTTGCCTTGCCTACTTTCTGAGTTTGAATGGCTTCTCTTAGTCTACATTCCTTCACAAAGCACAATTGTGTCAGGAGAGGGCACTGTAAGTCCTGTATGTTTATCACCATCAGAACCGTATTCCTGGGTCTGTGCTGTGATCTATGGATTTACATGGGGATCCATGCTCAGAAGGTCTTCTCATTCCTGTCTGAAGCTTGGATTTACCATCTTGAAGTTGTCAATGAATCTTTGAGATTGAGTTTTATAATTCAATCCCAGTGGTGCAATGGAGGACAGGAAATCCTTGTAATATGGGAGGCTTGCATGGTTCCTACAGCCCCAGTTGCATGTAATTTTTACAGTGCTTCATGTGCAAAAAATTACCGTGATATGGAGAAGCTCAGTGGGAAAACAAGGTGAGTACAAGAGGCATCAAACTGAAACCAGTAAGCTGGGAAATGATGGCATAGAAGGGAAGAAAAAAAATAGGGTGTTACGGTCTAAGAATGTCTCCCAAATGTCATGTTAGAAATCCAGCTCTCAAATGCAACTGTGAGTGAGTGAGTGAGTGAGTGAGTGAGTGAGTAAGTGTGTGTGTATGTGGGGTTGTTTGCCTGTACAGCTGCATATGGGAGCTAGAGGCTGATGTCATCAAGACCTGCCTCTATCATTTCTTTACCTTCTGTTTTTGAGACAAAGTATATTTAAGCCTAAAGCTTGCTGTTTTGGCTAATTAAAGGAGCCCCAGGAATCTACCTGTCTCAGCCCACCAGCCCTAGAGTTATAAACACTCCACTGTGCCCTGCTTTTATATGTATTCTAGGTATCAAACTCTGGTCTCCAAGATTGCTCAGCAAGCATTATACCCATGGAGCTATTTCACCAGCTTGAGAGGTGAAGCCTTTAAAAGGAGACTAGGTCCTGGAAAGGGTGTGGGTGGGGGGTAGGGGTGAGAGGTAGTGGGGGAAGGTCAGTACTCATGAGTGGCTAGTATAGTTATCCATAGGATTGGGTTTATTATTGTTGGGGTAGGTTTCTGATATGAGAATGAGTTTGGTCCCTTCTTCTTTGTCTTGCATTGTTCTCTTGCCTTTCCTACTTCTCCCATGAGATGATATAGCAAGGAGGTCCTTGCTAGATACAAGCCTTGGGTTTCCCAGAATCAAGTACTATAAGATTATAAACTATCCATTTTAGCGATTTTGAGTTGTTGTGGTTATAGACTTTTGAGGAAACTGCTATTGAAGAAGTCTGCAAGGCTGGATCATCTGGGCCACTCGTCTTATTTGGTGTCTGATCTGTTTTCTGCTGAGGTTTCCGTTGTCCAGTTGTCCCTGGATTCCTTGAATGGATGCTTTAAATCTCCTGGAAAGATAACAACAGAGCCCTGCCCTAATCCTAACTCTGGGACAATTACCTTTTTTTGGGGGGGGGTCAGGTAATATTTTTCCTGGAGCAAATTTGGTTTTTTTGATAATATATAAAGTATTACCTTTCAATCCGGATTAAAGAAGAAATTATTTTGATATTTTGGAGCTAAACAAACCTTTAGTGTATATATTTTGAGATCTCAAAGGACAATATGTTTGAATTGCAGCCTGCCTTTTGTAAGTAGCTTTTAAACTTAAATCTTTCCAAATCCTATGTGCCTGTCTCTGCATTCTAAGTTTTGGGATCAAAGACATGTGGTTTCCAACTGATGGGATTAAAGGTGTGCTCCTCCACTCCTGGATCAAAGTTTTTCTCTGTTTAGAGCTTGTTTTGTATCAGGTGGCATTCTGTTATAATGATACAAAAGCAGCCTATTAATTCTTTTCAATATTTCCTTATTTGTTAGTGCATTAAAGTCAGAAAGTATTAAGATATGTGAATGACAAAAAGTTAAATAAAAATAGCCTAGCTAGTTTTGTATAACTCTTGGTAAAAGTGACATGCATATTCATGTATGAACTATATAATACAAATTGCATCATTTTGTTGATTCTGAATTTGTTAATTATTCTCATTACTTACAATTATTCACAATTCTGTCACTATACAATGAACATATGGACAAAATATGCTCACAGTGAAAAGTAAGTTTTCTTTTCACTTAGACATCTAAAAATGACATAAAGAATTGAGAGAGGGAGATTATAAAGTAAAGGAAATAGCTAACAGAACTAAATCTTTTTGAACTTTGAATGAAACATAATTCTCTTACTTCATGTTGTATCGGGCTGCACAGGTTTCTGAGCCAGTGTAACTCCAATATGCGAGTCCTTGAAAAATATTACTTAAATGCTACATAGGAGATTTCAATTACAAAGGTATTTGCTATTAATATATTTCTCTTTAAAAATCCCCAAAAATTAAACATGGCAGGATGTTCTAATTTAACATGATTGGTAAGTGAATACTTATTAGAACAGTCTCTACAATTTTCCTTGTTTGAAACATTTCACAAAAGCCTCATCCAATTAAAGTGACTCAAGGAACAAAAGCAAGTGCTGGGAATGTAAGAAAATAGACAGATAACAAGACTGAAAATTGGGCTTTTAAGCACACTCTGTTCTTCTTAGCTCATTGCTAAGCATGTTACCATGGTGATCTTCTGGGCATGGTACTCCAACGTCAGTGTCAGTAAGGATGCAGCCTCAAATGCTGTTTCATTGTCATGAGAAGAGAGTTTTTTCAGGAGAGTCCACACAAAGTCAGTCAACAAATGGGGCAGTAATATTTGTCCCACGCTCTGAAACCGAAAGGATGTTTGTCAACATCAGTGTAAGTAAAACAGCAAAGCTTAGACAACTCAGAGGATGCTCTGGACTAGGCAGGAGCCCAAGACAATTTATCAACTATGGAAGCCACTTTATTAAGAACTGATAAAAGGTGTTTGTAGTAGCGTTAGTGTAATGATGATTGAAATCCAGGTGTTATTATACAAAACTTATCTTCTGCATTTAAGACAATTTCAGTGTCCAAATATTGCCACAAACGTCTTCAACATTGTGAAAAACAAATATATAGTTTGTAGAAGATGCTGGAGGAACTAGGATGAGAAAGTCAAGGTGATATAAATTATACATTTACTTTTCAGTGTGGTGGGGGGGAGAGAAGAGAGGAACTTACTTTATTAGGAGCACACCAACCACAGAAGATCATCTGGAATCTAGAGATCTCATCTGCTTATTATTGTTATATTGCAATATGGTATTTTTTGATGCTACTTGATTTAATTGATGCAAAGTATACTATAAATTGAGATTTCATAATCTGCCATGTATTTCTTATGTTAAACATGCTAGTTAAAAAAATACTTCTGCTCTGCAAAATTCCACAGTGGAGTGGGGTGCTTATGAGAAAGTACCACTCCTAGCTGAGGGGGTATTGACAGTTGACAACTGCTAGGACAGGGATAGTTGGTTTTCTTTAAGAGTTTGGCCTCTCGTAGGTCAACCACATTCCAGGACAGGCCCCACACCCAAGAGTATTCGAACAGAACAAACTCCACTCAGTGTTTTTAATTTATATAAAAAAAAAACACACAAAAAGGGCACAACGTTGGGTGGGTAGGGAGGTGATGGTGGATCAGGGAAGAGTTGGGGGAGAGGGAGTGAATGTGATCAAAATACATTGTATGGAATTCTAAAAGAACAAAAATATTTAAAATTATGTCTGTGAAGAATCCCATTACACAAAAAAGGTATTATTCTGAGTTTCTTTCTATTAATTCCTATGAGTGATATTATTAGTTCATCTTATATGAGCCTTTTTTTGGTGAATGATATGTTCATGATCCTCTGTGAATTGTGTATAAAGTCCTGACCTCATAAACTGTTATGATATAAAAGGTTTTACAAACGGTCTTCCTGTTGAATACATTTTTCACACTTTAGTGTTGTTTTGTACCCATCTTCCCTAGTGAACAACCTTGTCTGTTGTATTCTTGCTTACATCCTTTGGACTTGGCAGTGATCTCTTGGGTACCTTGGTATAGCTTTGAATTCTGTCTTCCCACATGTTGGTATTCTTGTTAGAACCTTAGGCTCTCTTGACCCCACTTTATCTACTGAGGAAGTCTATCTGTGTTGTTTAGTCATTACCCTTCCATGCTATGTTAACAGTGAACTCTCTTTGGTTTAATAACAAGAAACTGAATAACAGATACTAAACACATAGATCCAAGGCATGCAAGGATTTCTAAACCCCATAGACATTGAACTCAAATGAAAGAGGATTCAAACTCAGAGGTGTTGATAATAAGTCTCATGAGCCACTGGGGAAAGACCCCAGGAAGGCTACTAGTCCCATATTCAATAGCTCAATCCTAGTGCTCAGAGTTCTATCCCCTAGCATTGTACTGGAAAGGAGAGTGGGTGGATGAAGTAGGGTTTACTTGCAAGCTTACATCAATTCCCAGCTTCCTTATGGAAATGGACATATTCACACTCAACCAGCCTTGAGTTTTGAGGTTATGTGTGTATAAAAACCCCTTGTCTTTGTAAAGACACACCATCAGCTATATGCATATTGCAAACACCTAAATTGTATCTTTGACCATATGCATCATGCAAATGTTTTTTCATGGCCTTAGCCTTCCACAATTCTAACCATATCAGCCATGGGAAGACAACTATTGCTCTATATAAGAGGTTTGGAAGGAAGAATGTCCTCTGCCTTGTCATCCTAAGACCCCAGCATCTGGCTCCTGAGTCTTCATTGGTAAAATTGAATGACTATCTTAGGTTTTTTGTTTTTTTTTTTTTTAATAACAGTTTCTTGATGAGATCACTTTAAAAATCAGAGAAGCCTCCAGTGCAAAGCGCAGGAGCTTGCTCACATCAGGGTTCAATGATAAGAAGCATTTTTGAGATCGGGCTTCGTAAAGGCTTGACTAAAAAAAATAAAATAAAACATGGCTTTCTTATGAAGAGAGAGAGAGAGAGAGAGAGAGAGAGAGAGAGAGAGAGAGAGAGAAGTTGACCTTCCCAGAACTTACATTGAGCTGTTGGCTCAGTATGCATGTCTGAAAGTTAACTAACTTGACAGCCCAACCTGTTCCCAGTGCTGGGAACCTCACAGGGTTCTAGGGGAAAAAAGTGTGAACTGTGACGAATGAAAAAGTACATAAACTTACAGAGCGTAATGGTTTCTCTAGACTAGGATAGAGTAAAAATTATTTGCTAAATATCATGACTCATCAGCACATCATGTGAACACCTTTGTTTTTCTTTCACCTTGACAGCCAGTTGTCTCTGTTACTCAAGCTGGCCTTGAGCTTGCCACTCCAGTGTCTCAGCTTCCTGAGTGCCACAGTTATTGGCATGTATAAATATGTGAAGGCCTTGATGTGAAGCTTCATATTTTTACATAAAAGCTAACTTATGATGTAATTCTGATGTTTGTGGGGGGGAAATGATCATGTTTTAGAAAAGATTTAATTATTGGTTCCATTAATTTTGTCAAAAAATTGGAAGTTACCCACAGATATATAACTAAGAAACATCTATGTAATTTAAACTGTATAACAAGTAGCGCGTTTTAAATTGCTGTATTTGAGAAGAGTAGATATAATTCTTGAGTGGCATGAAACTCAGGAAGCCACATGCTGTGTGAGTCATCCAGTTTTTTTTTTGAATTAAGAAAAGGAAGCATACTTATTAAATACATTAACTTTGAGGTAAATAAATAACCACTAAGGGCAATGACACATTTAAGACAAAGTACATAGACTAAAGCTGGAGCAAGGGTACCTGGGCAATTTTTCTTTTGTCTTCTTGTGTGATCTTGGTTAGAAATTCAAAATCAGACATTATCATCTTGGGGTGGTTGATTTCTTCATCAATCAACTGAGGGGACACGTATTTGACCATGTTGTCTGTGTTAAAGAAAAGAGTAGAAGGATTCCACGTGACTGCTGCTTTCACATGAGATGTTATTTCCAGTTTCCTACCCAGTTCTGGACGCCTACAATGTTCTGGTTACTCAACATTCTGTTCATGGTTTATTCTCATAAGAGCTTAAGGGGGACGGATCCAGAAACTATAAAGTACTTAAATGAGGCTGTGTTTAACACTGGCAATTTGTGCTTTCTCTATTCTTGTCCCTGTGATCACCCCAAAATAATTTGTCATTCCTTCTTCCTTACATTTTTCGGCTTTCTGGTGCTTTTTATTTAATTTTTATCTTTGTTAATTCCCCTTTCCTGCTTGCCTTGGCTTTATTTGTTATTCTTTTTCTAGCTTTGCGAGATGAAGCTTGCTCAGGACTGAGACCCTTTCTCTATTCTAAGACAGGTATATTAGCCTATGATGTTTCCCTCTCAAGTTTACTCCTATATCTACACACCACACATTTTGACATATTAGATTTTCACTTTAATTCAGTCCAAAATATATTTCTTGTATTTTCTTATTTGTTCTGCAGGTCACTCGGTCACTCAGGAGCATATTATTTTGCTTCCAAATGCTTTGGAGTTTCCAGATATTTATTGTTTTGATTTCTAATTTAGGACCATTTTGTCAGAAAATAGTTTCTTAAGCTTTTTTTTATAGCTTAAAATAGGGTCTATCTATTTCATGGTTCATTTTTCTGTTGTGGATTCATGATTCTGTTAATGTCAGATAGGTCATGGTGGTTAAAGTCTATATCCTTAGTGATTTTCTGTGTGATTACAAACTGCTGAGTGAAGGCTGTTGAATTCTTTGACTGTAATCATGGATTTTTATGTTTGTTCTTACTTTTCTATTTTTGGTAAGTTTATTTCTATTTTTATGATTTTTTTCAGGCACCCGAGTGTTTATGACTATTATGTCTGCTAACAATTCTACTTCATCATTACACAATGATTCTTTCCCCCCCCACAAACATTTCTTTTGCTCTGAAATTTATATTTTTATATTAATATAGCCCATAATCTATTTTCTTTTGATTACTATTAGTATTATTATTTTCTAACTGCTATTTGTTTTTTCCTACTTAAATAGGTTTATTGTAGGCAGTATGTTGCTTTTTTCTAATCCAACAATCTCTGCCTTTTATTTTGAAGTAGTTTGAGCATTTTTATTTATTATATTGAAATTAATTGGTGTTTTTTGTCTTTCTTACCTGGTTTCTTTTTACATTTGTTACTTTTTAATGGATTTCATTGGGATTAAGGATATCTTTTGAATTGACTTTATCTCCATTACAGTTAGTTATATATAATGCTGTACATTATCTTAATTCCTGTGTTAGGCTTTATATGATACATTTTAACATAATAGAGTTTACTTTCATTGTATTTTTTTCATAATTTTGTGCCGAGTAGAAAAATCTTCAAAAGTATTTATATGCCTCTCCCTTTCAAACTTTAGCTCATTTATTCTTATTAACTTTGTTTTTATATTATTTTTAACTTTATCTTTAATAATTTAGTATCATTCAAAGAGATTAACAGAAGAGAAAAATATAATTTTGTATTATGCTAACCATTTCTTTGTATAGTTTCAATTTCTAGTAGTTTATTTCTTTAGTTACAGAAAATCTAAATTTTCATACCATGGCTTTGTTTTCTTGAGGAATTTGCTGTGTTTCTTGCAATGCAGATCTGCTAATTAAGAATGTGTGCATATCTGAAAAGTATCTTTACTGAATTTATTTTTGAAAAGTATTTTTTGTGGTTAGAGAACAAGAAGATGATACTTTTTCTTTTTCTATTTCATTGCCTCTGATGTTCATTGTTTATGATGAGAAATCTATTACAGGTAAATAAATCTTTCTTTCCCTTAGTTTCTAACTTAAGACTTTCAAATATTTATCTCTGGTGATAAATAATTTAATTGGGATTTTGTTATTGTGCTTTCTTTATATTTTCTTGTACTTTATTAAATTTTTTGGGTCTGTGTTGGGGGAGTGTTAAGCATTCTAAATGTTAACTACTTGGTCCTGCTTGCTGTCTGTTTCTTACATTGACTCTGATTGGTTAAATAAAATGCCGAGGCCTGCGATTGGGCAAAGACAGAGAAAGGTGGGACTTCCTGACAGGAAGCCTGCACTTTAGACAGAGAAGAAAACATTCCAGCCAGCAGCAGGAAGAAGGCATTCCAGCCAGGAGCAGCAGGAAGGAGGCACACACCATGGGTTAGAAAAAGGAACCTCATTCCGCATGGCCAGGAACATCGGCATGGCATGGAAAATGGCAGTCCAAGGGGATGTATGTATATATGGGATCATATTTGGGTAATAGAATTACAAGCTAGCCTAGACGGGCCAAGATTCCTCAACTCAGGCCTAGGCTTGGTAGAAATCCACATGGTGTCTGTGTACTCATTTGTAATGGCTGCTTAAAGATTAATAACTACCGAGCCAATTAACAATAACATAAATACTGGGTAAATACTTTAATTAGCCATATTTCTTTTAACAAATGTCGTCCAACTAGGGCAATTAGAATCCATGCTTACAGTCTGAGAAGGCCTGGGTGAAAGCCAGTGTCCTAGCCAAAGAGTGGGGAACTGAACCCAAATGCGTTTCAAAGTTGCGGCTAACTTAACAAAAGCTGTTGCCTTGCAGCAAAGGCAGAGAGCTAAGGCTTAACTCTCCTTACATACTAAAAATCTGGCAGTGTTCTAAACAAAGTTTCAGAACAGAATTAAAAAAGGAGGAATTCATAATGTCTCAATAC
Source organism: Lophiomys imhausi (assembly GCA_907164525.1). Taxonomy (NCBI): domain Eukaryota; kingdom Metazoa; phylum Chordata; class Mammalia; order Rodentia; family Muridae; genus Lophiomys; species Lophiomys imhausi. The sequence goes on from CAJQZJ010001088.1 coordinate 54,842, forward strand.
ATTTCAATTCCAGTTGAGTTTGTTCTTCTTAGCATGCAAATGATTTTTACCCTGACAACTGTGGTTCTGTGTATCTTTTTTCAGAAAGTTCAGACTAGGATAGTCTTAAAGGAAAGAATTTACAGATAGAATGCTAAATTGCCAACAATGATAATGAAGGAAGGAGGGAGGCCTTTCCTGATAAATAAGGCAAAATTGATGGCACCTGGAGCTAACAGCTCCCTGGGTACTAGGTGCCTGTCAGGAGTTTCTGGTATAGGGCCACCAATGAAATGCAGCCAAAACTAGATTCTAAGGAATAATGAACAAAGCTTTAATTGCAGCATGGGATGGCATGGTTAGACATGCTAAGGCTTTTGGAATGTTGTTTCTTTGCTTGATTTTTGTTTAGATGTCTTTGATTTCCCTATATCAGGAGATAAAAAGGATATTTTTCTGGTTTGGCATTGCTAAAACATAAGAGATTTTTGAAGATTTTGGGCAGATTTCGAAATGTCACTACAGTTCAAAGTTACTTTCAAGGTTAAAGTGTTACTAAAATCTGGGATTTAAGTGAAACATTTGAGCAGGGTGGTACTAGCACACGCCCTTAATCCCTTAATCCCATCACACTAGAGGAAGAAACAGGCAGTTCTCTGGATTCTAGACCAGCCTGGTTTAAACAATGAAGGCAGGGCGGGGAAACCTGCTGATAAAACAAGGCTGCTTACTAAAGACAGTCTAGAATTCAAAAATGACACATTTTTTCCTTGATGTTAAGTTTAATAATGTCCTTACTGATCTAATGGATAAATACACCATGTAATCTTAAGTTTACATAAAGAGAAAAGTGTCACAAGCCAGTCTCCTTAGTTGTGGGGCTCCCACTGGAGAACTGGTTTTAAGAGGCATTTTGCCCCTAAAAGAGATCTGTTAATGGCTGGGTGTGGTGGTGCACACCTTTAATCCCAGCACATGGGAGGCAGAGGAAAGCTAATATCTGTGAGTTCAAGGTCAGCTTGGTCTACAAAATGAGTCCAGGACAAGGATACACAGAGAAATCCTGTCTCAAAAAAAAAAAAAAGGAGAGAGAAAGAGATATATTCTGTTAGTCAATGTAAGGATACAGAGTTAGGCTAGGGAAGAACATGCAAACAGCATGCCTCCCACAGCCAACAGTTAAGAAAAGCTAACATAAAATAGCATATCATGCTATTTTACAGCAATCTCCTTAAGAATGGGGCTTCCATGGGAGAACTGGAACTCAAACTAATACAAAAAATGGTTTAATTGATGTTATTGTTTAATAAGGGTAATTCAATTATTTAAGTTTATACCTTGATCCCAAAACTTGGGAGACAAGGACAAAACAGGATCCTTGTGTGTTTAAGGCCAATCTAATCTACAGAGCTCTACAGAGCAAATCAAGACAGCCTAAGCTACAAAGAGAAACCCTGTCTCAATAAGGATAGATATATCCACATAGAAATTAAATCTCCAAAGAAAGGAGAAAAGGAAAGAAAAAAATATATAAATGCAAAACTTTGATCCCAAAACAAGGGAGACAAAGACAGAGACAGATTGGTTCCTTATGAGTTTGAGGCCAACCTAATCTACAAAAAGCCAGAACAACACAGAATAAACCTGTTTTAATCAATTAATAAATATATGTCAACTGTTGAGGAGAATACTTAAATTCCATACAGTCTTATGCTGTATTTTCAATTTAAAATAGATTATATATAGCATATATATGTAATACTATCATATCTCATGTTTTTATATGGCATGAATGGAGACTTGCAAATGTCTTTCTGCTGTTCAAAGAACAGAAAATATTCCTGAATTGATTTGTGCATCCCGCACATCTAAGGCATTTTGGTAATTGCAGAACTATATGTTACTTGTGAGAAATTGTATATTTTCAGAACCGGACCAGATTCCAAAGAAGACAAGACAAGTAACCCAGATGATCCAGCCTCATAGACTGCCTCAATAGCTGTTTCTTCAAAAATCTGCATCAAGAACAACTTCAAACAGCTTGCTGAGATGGCCCAGCCTCAAGGACTGAACTTTCCTACCAAAGTCCAGCTTCGAATTACAAACTGCTCAGGACATTCAAATTGTTGAGCACATAGAGACTGGACAACAAATGTTACAATTTACTTGCTTAACCATTTGTTTTACATTTTATTTGGGCCCCTAAACAGATTTTCTGCATCCCAATTCAGCAGGAAGCAGTTTTAAGAGAGCGATGTCCCATTCCCAAAAAATGGGGTGGATGATTCTTTGGTCATTTGATGTGTTATAAATGTTGTTTAGGGGTAATGGCTACAAATTGTTATATGGTCTTGTTAAGCAAGGTATAGGAAGTTAGACTTGGAGATCTCTTTTTCTTTTCTCTATCCTTCTTTCTCTCTTATATAGGGGGGAAAGACTTGAAAAGAAAAAAGGGGGAATATATGTATATAATATAGAAATGATAAGATATAAGGATAGATTATTGAATGTGCTCTGAAACTTAAAATTATTGTTATTCTTTAAATAAGGTTATCTTTGGATACATTGGTATAGAATTTTGTATATTGATACAAAAATAAGATTAAGTTTGATTCATTAGTATATAATTTTATATTTTGACACATAATATGTATATTTCAACTCTTGTATAAGGTATTGTGCCTGTACAAATAATTTAAAAGTATAGATTTACTTCTAATCCTTTTATGAGTTGCTATTGCAATCTATTTAGGAGTCTGGATAATACAAATTGACTGGCCAGTCCAGCTCCTGGTCATGTCAAATACTAGGTTAAACAGATAATAAATGGATAAAAATATACAGTTTGCTTGTTCAAAGATAGATAGATTTATAAATAAAATAGTAGTTGTCTTCAAAACCCTCAGAGGCATACAGAAAATGGCATTTAAAGATATTTTTATTATTTTAAGAATTGTTTGACTTAAGACAGTCAGCTCCTGACAGCTCCCATTTACTTGGAAGAAGATAATGAGCATCAAAAAGAAATCTCCCATCAGGAGATAATTCCTATCGGGCAAAAATGCCACTGCTCTCTCAACAGATTATATAAAGTCCAAAGATGGACCAGAGCATAAATGCAGGTAAGTCGATGTCCTGATTCTGCAGAGACAGAATGGGAAAATCCTTATTTCCTGCTGCACAATTTAGTCTGTGAAAAATGCTTGGCCAGAAGGCTGAAGATGATGCTCCAATGGTATGGAGAGATATTTGGGACTGTCTAGGCAACAAACTGTCATATTTCTTTTTGGAAGCTGCTCTTCTGTGCTTCCTACTCACTCAAATAATAACTTTATCCCTTCTTATGTCTTTGATGGGGTTGAAGGCATAATAGTCATACAATTTCAATTTAACTTGAGTTGTTTAGGATTTAAAAGGATATTTTAAAGTCTAAATAAAATCTTTAGGTTTATAAATATAGGATATGATAGAAATTATTTTGGTTCAGAACTTTAGACACACCAAGATAGATAGATGATTTTTTTTCTTCAAGATTGCCTGATACAAATAGGCTAAACATTATGTGTATAACTTTTATATTTGTTCTTACTGTTTGTACTATACGAGTTAAAAAATTTAGCCTTTTTTTTTTTTTTTTTAGACAAAAGGAGGGAATTGTTGGGGTAGTGTTAAGCATTCTAAATGTTAACTAATTTGTCCTGCTTGCTGTCTGTTTCTTACATTGACTCTGATTGGTTAAATAAAATGCCGAGGCCTGAGATTGGGCAAAGACAGAGAAAGGTGGGACTTCCTAACAGGAAGCCTGCACTTTAGACAGAGAAGAAAACATTCCAGCCAGCAGCAGGAAGAAGGCATTCCAGCCAGGAGCAGCAGGAAGGAGGCACACACCATGGGTTAGAAAAAGGAACCTCATTCCGCATGGCCAGGAACATCGGCATGGCATGGAAAATGGCAGTCCAAGGGGACGTATGTATATATGGGATCATATTTGGGTAATAGAATTACAAGCTAGCCTAGACGGGCCAAGATTCCTCAACTCAGGCCTAGGCTTGGTAGAAATCCACATGGTGTCTGTGTACTCATTTGTAATGGCTGCTTAAAGATTAATAACTACCGAGCCAATTAACAATAACATAAATACTGGGTAAATACTTTAATTAGCCATATTTCTTTTAACAGGTCTGTAAGGTGTAGCTTTTATAAAAGTTAGTCATTGTTCATTGTTCAGTCCTATTTCTGTGTTTAACCCTTGATGATTAATATTGCAGTAGTCTCTAGGACCATTTTTTTCTGCAGTGTCTCATTCCTGTTAATTCCTGTCCACGTGTTTTCATCTCAGATAGTGTATTGTCCTCTAAAAGTTGAGCATGAGTTCCTAGATTCCTCTCTTTTTCCCTTTCTCTCTCTTCCCTTCCCATCTGCCCTCCCCTTTTCTTTCCACTTGGTTTGTAACAACTCAGCATGGCATCAAACTTATGATCCTCCTGCCTCACTTAAGTAGTGGGATATTATGGATCTTTTCAAAATTTACTGTGTCTCCACTTACCATGTTGACATTTATAATATATATTTTGAAAAATATTGCTCTCTACTAGTTACATTTTTGATACATGTTGGCTGTTTTTTTCTTAATACTAATAGTGGCTTGTATTTTTCTCTTCCTTTTCATGCCTGAAATTTTTTTCCTGTTTGTTTTTCCTAAGAGACAGGATCTGACTTCATAACCCAGTCTACTTTTGTGCCCCAAATCCTCTTCCATATACTTTTTGATGGCTGAGATTGCAGATGTGTACAACTTCACCCGACTGCACTGTAATTTCAGTTTTGGTGCTAGATATTCTTTTTTATGTTTATTATTACTTCAATTTACATCTCCATCATAGCCCACTCCCTCCACCCCTCCCCCCCTCCTGGGCACCCACCCTCCCTCCCTCTCCCCCTTCTTCCATCCATCCTACTCCTCTGGGGTGCAAATCCCTTCATATCAGCCCCTTTCAGTTCAGCAGCCATATGAGGGCTAAGAGTTTCTTCTTCTTCTGGGGGCCCACATGGCAGCTCCACTAGGGCAAAGTATCCCACTAATAAGTAGCAAAGTCTATGTTCCTGTTGGTTTCAGTCTGTTGGTTATAGGATAGCTATCTTGTACTATATGGCTAAAATCCAGTCATAAGTGAATAGATGCCATGTGCATCTTTCTGAGTCTGGGTTAGCTCACTCAGGATGAACTTTTCTAGTTCCATCCATTTGGCAGCAAATTGCATGATTTCCTTGTTTCTGATGGCTGAGTAGTGCTCCATTGTGTAAATGTTCCACAGTTTTTGAATCCATTCGTCAGTTGAGGGACATCTGGTTATTTCCAGAATTCTAGCTATTAAAAATAAAGCTGCTATGAATATAGTTGAAGAGAAATCCTTGTGGTTTGGTGATGAATCATTTGGATGTATACCCAGAAGTAGGATGGCTGGGTCTTGAGGTAGAGATATTCCAAGTTTTTTAAGATATCGCCAGACTGATTTCCATAGTGGTTGTACAAGTTTGCATTCCCACCAGCAATGGAGGAGTGTTCCCCTTTCTCCACAATCTCAGCATGTTCTGTCTTTTGAGTTTTTGATCTTAGCCATTCTGACAGGTGTGAGATGGAATCTCAGAGTCATCTTGAGTTGAATTTCTCTGATGATTAAGGATGCTGAGCATTTCTTCAAGTGTCTCTTCACCATTAGATTCCTCCTTTGTGAATTCTCAGTCCCATTTATTGATTGTTGGTCTTAGAACCTGAGCTATTGGTGTTCTGTTCAGGAAGTTGTCACCTCTGGCAATGAGTTTTTGATTGGATTATTTGGTTTCTTGCTGTTTAATTTTTTGCGTTCTTTATAAATTTTGTATATTAGCCCTCTGTGAGATGTGGGGTTGGTAAAGTTCTTTTCCCAGTCTGTAGGTTGCCATTTTGTTTGAATGATAGTTTCCTTTGCCTTACAGAAGGCTAACTGCTTTTCAGTTTCATGAGGTCCCATTTATTGATTGTTGGTCTCAGGTCCTGAGCTATTGGTGTTCTTTTCAGGAAGTTGTCACCTCTGGCAATGAGTTTGAGGCTTTTCCCCATTTTGTCTTCCATTAGATTTAGTGTGTCAGGCTTTATGTTAAGGGGTGCTAGACATTCTTTAATTTGCCTTATTCAATACTGAGATGTTTTTATTCTTAGAGACAGTCTTCAGGTTTGCTGAGGTGAACAACTAAAATATTTGGATTCTTTAGTTGTTCTTAATCAAGTTCCCCTGATTATGATTAGCTTGTGCTTTAAAATCTTAAGTGACAAATAGCATAATATCTGAATAGCTTTTCTTCCTAGTAAGACAAAATCCTTCCACATTACTTGTGAATTATGAGATTTTAAAATTCTGGCTTACAGCTGTATGGACACTCAATATAGCCTCTGTCAGTTCCTTGAATCTTTCTCTTTAGTAAGCATTAGGAGGGAAACATAACTCTTCTAAATGATTCGTTGTAAAATTTCTCCTTCCCCTCTCCCTGCTGCAACCACTACTTCCATCCTTACCCCACCAATAATGTTCAACACTAACCCAAGAAGTATAGGTAGATCTTGAGACTGTAAAGATCTTGAAGTACCAATTATTTAATTACAAAATGTCCTTAACAATCCTTAAGTCATTTTAAAGCCATATTTTAGGAAATGAAGTCACAGATCTTGGGGTAGGATTTACAAATAAATCATAGATGTAAAGGCCTCTTCAAAAGTCAAATAATTAGAATAAGTTATTAATAACAAAAAGAGGTGGTGAGTTGTTCTTACAATTCTGACATATGGCAATGTAGAGGACATGATTTATCCCAGCAGATGCTTGTTGTATGATTGAGGGGTCGTCATGGCAACACAAGAGTGAGAGCTCTGCTGCCAGGAGGCCTAGACACGGGGCATCGACACTTGTCTAATTGGAAAACAAAAAAGAAATTGCATTAGCTTACATAACCAACCTCCTAAGCAGGAAAGTAACACTTAGCACCAGTTCTCTACCTGTGAGTCGTGACTCCTCTAGCTCTAAAAAAGTAAGCAGACACTGTCTTTGTGAAAGGCGCTGTAGAGACAAGAGATAGTGGAGGAAGAAGTTCCTAGAAAATTGCCTGAAGTAATAGTAATTCAATGCTAGTTTATATTATCTAAATCCAGGTAGCAATCAGTAGGTAGTAAGCCTTTGTAGAGGAGTAAGACACCATAAGCAGAGACCTGCAGTTGATCTGCTGGTGTTTGGTTCAGGACTGAAACTTTATGAAGCTCCAGTTTTCCCTTATGAAACACTTTAAATGACTCTATGAGTGAAATGGGAAATTATTTTCTTCCTAGGGTTGGTTGACTTTTGTGAGAGAAATTAATTTTTTTAAACCCCACAAAACAAAATCCTCCTAGCACGTGCTTCCAATTTCCAAGCTATTGTCATGGGTTACACATTTCTTCTCACACTTTCTTGACATATTGGCTAATTGAATGTTTAGATTTTTATCTTGAATGATTTATATGGCTGGATTAAATGCCATTACCAAATGGGGTAGAGACCTAAATGGAGATGAGTTGGAAGGTGTGTGTTCTTGTGAAGATATGAGCACCCTTTATCAAGCTTTGGGGTAGATTTTTTTAAGGTATTTTTTTTTTAGCATAAACTTCTTCATCTAGTATAACTGGCAAGGTATTCCTTGTTACTAAGGTGAGTGATTATTATCCTAGATAGATGGTTTTGGTGATTGTGTAGCAGATGTTGATGGAAGAAGTTAGACTTCAAGAAAAATCTAGGCTTCTAGAAAGATCCTAAGGCCTGTTCTATTTCTTTCTACCCTTTCTTAAGCCAGTTTTATGTTTCTAATTTCAGTGAGTCCCAGTGATGTTCCCCGGGTATAACTGAGTTAAGATGCCAAGAGGATGGTCTCAGTGGGAGCAGGGAAGACAGCACATCTCCTTTTTCTTTGAGCATCCTTAAACTCTTTCCTCCCATACTTCTGTGTGACATTGTCCCAGGACATAAGAGCCCTACAACCCAGAATCTCCAAGTAGATAGCAGGAGCCATCTAGTTCTAGGGAGATATGCTGTCATCCCCTGGTGTTCCATTCTTTGGTTCTACCTACTGAGTTTCTTGACTCTATCGACTGGCAAGATCTGAAGGGCTACTCCTGTGTTATGGGCTTAAGGGATGGAGATGATGAGAATTTCTTTGTCTGTTAGACCTGATAAGGAAATACTTCTCATAGCTTAAGTCACTGATGCTGGGGACCATTTACAGGGAAGGCCCTAAAGGTATACATGTTACAGTTCTTGCCTCTCATGCTCTTTGATTATTCCTTCTCATGAACATGTGGATATAACTTCTGAGCACTTATGTTTGTAATGAAAACTATTGGCAACTTCTCACTGTTCGCTGGACAGGATCTGTTTAAAGTCCTATACCTCTAGCACAGTGGGGGTGGCTGTGCAGATTGTTAGCAGGGGATGAGTTAGGGTTGGCCAAGAGAAGAGCAAAGCAGAGTGTTAAGGGTGTCAGGCAGGTAGAGCTTCTCAGACATCGGGCTTTTTGAGATGTTTAACAGGATATGCCCTGCTTTTGTGGAATATCTATCCAAAGAAGAAAAGATTTGGAGAAAAGCAGCTTTGCTAATAAAGGTAAGTATCCCGATCAGCCTTCTACTCTCTCCTTTTCTACTGCAGACATTTACAGACCTCGTCTTTATTCAGTTCTTTATCTTAGAAATAATGATTGATTTAGGAGCCAGATGTCAAGGCCACCACTTCCAAGCATTGTAGTTTCTTCATCTGGAAGTCACACCTGTATCTGCCAATCAGCTTCCACTTATGTTTCCAACACTAGGTGGTGAGTTTTCTATGTTTATTCCTGATACAATAAATCCTAATTTAACTCTAACACATAGTTCTGTGTTATAGCAACTCTCTTGGAAGAATTATTATAATTATGCCTTTTTACTATGGTAAATTCTTTCAGCTTTGCATTTTAGTAATATAGTCATTCCTTTATTTATTTTTAATAACCTTACAGTGTGTGTATCAGAGCATTGTGGAGGGCAAAAAATAACTTATGGAGCTGGTTCTCTCCTTCCTACAATGTGGATCCTGGGAATAGAACTCAGGTCGTCAGGCTTGGAGGCAAGCATATTTGTTATGTAGTTTATAGATAACACCCAAAATAGAGTAATGTGTTACTATCATTAAATAACAAATACACAAGCCCTAGCCTAAATTCCTCCTTTTACTTTTAACTGACCTGTCCTTGCCCAGATCAGACTTTGCCTCATTTGAACTTGATGGGGACCTGTTCTTCTCACTGGCCGTTTTGTACACTAGTTTCTTATCTTCTGTTCTCTATTGTTTTTGTTCTTTTAAGAAGCCAGTAGCAATAGATTTATCTTTAAATGTGCCAACTCCCCCCCACAAAAAAGCACCACCACCACCACCACCAACAAAATAAAAATCAAAATAAACCTAAAAAAACTCTAAAACAAAACAAAGATAGTTACAATGGTCCTATTAGTAGAGCAATGCAACATTCCCAGCTTTCACATCTCTGCCTGCAGAAAGCTGCTTTGTTTAATTGAATGAACAGGTGTTTGCGGAGTGCAGGGGATTCTCAACATCATCATGTGAATGGAATCATCATTTTAAAAAGTTTTTAATAATAGATAAGTGGTAGTCAAGATTCTTTAATAGGCTAAGAGCCTCTAAAGCCTGGAATAACCTAGGAAAGGGTGGTTTATATAGAAAAGTCTCTGTCTAGCTTCTAGACAACATTGTAACACCGATTATGTAGTTATCTTAATAACTTAATCAGAGGACAGAACAAATATTCTTTGTGTCAGATAGTGAGATAGACGTACTACACCTGTGGGAAGCCCAATTTTTAATTTATTAGTAGTTTGGATTATGTTGTTATGTACATATGAATATTATATATATTTCATTGACATAATCATTTTTCTAAGACACTATTTTTAAAAGAAAGCTAACTTAATGAAGAGTATATCTTCATGACCAAGATAAGCAGCAGGATAGCCAGCGATGCTCTGAAAAATGCTGATGTGCTGCCACCTTGTGGCCTTTAGTAATCACTGCAAACCACCACAGTACCAGGTTAGCTACTTGGACTTTCCCAATGTATTGAAATTAACAATGAATGACTTTGGATTCACACCTGGGTGTATGAGATTACATTCTTTATACTTGAAGTATTCTTTATACTTTGTCCTGTGAACAAAGACTCATGTCCTATGCTACAATAAGAGAAAGGGAGAAAGGAGTGGCCACATAAGACAAAACTCCAAAATGTCTGACCTGCTCCCTAGGAGCGGCTTAGTGGGCTGTATCAATACATTCAGAGAGAAGGGTGTGAACAGACACTTTGCTGGGTGGATAACACGTATTAGAAGCTGCAAGAAAATATACAAGAGATGAACTATTCTTAATTCTATCCTAAGCCTCATTAAATGAACAGTGGCTAATTGTCTAGATGACCTCTACACTTCCTGTATGATCAGACCACACCAGCTCTTTCCCTAGGCCCTCAAGACAACACACATAACCTATTTCTAGAACCATCTTCGTGGCAGAAGTGATACATATTTTGAGAAGAGTTTCGATGTAATTATGCCTCTTGTGCATGGGGGATTGTATTATACTATGAAACTATTTTTTTTTCCAAATTGTACCTGGTTATGCCTACAATAAGCTTCTCAGGTTCAGATGTAGCAGGGTGAACCAACACTGGCTACCTAAATTGTATTGAACTGGATTTCTTTCTTGCCGCCATGAGGATTGCTATTCTGTGGGCCATGGCATTAGCTGAGAGGGCTCCCCACATCCACCCTACAACACACACACACACACACACACACACACACACACACACACACACACA
>CAJQZJ010001088.1:65756-119146 GCA_907164525.1 Lophiomys imhausi
ACACACACACACACACACACACACACACACACACACACACACACACACTTAGTTGTATGCATTTAAAATAAAAAGATTTTAAAATATTTTAGAAAACAGAAAAGAAGGTAAGGATGAAATATTTGGGATGTTACAGATAGCACTGGGTCAACAGACAAGAGTCTAGATTGGAAAAAATCTGGGGTTTTGACATGCTAATAGTGTGTGTGTAAAATAGAATGCAGCTCAGTCAACCATGATTAAAAACACTGCTCTAATTGTCCCGCAGTCATGTAGGCTCTTGGCTCTTGCCAAATAGCGTTGCCTCCCAGTCTGTCAGTGCCAAGCCAGCATTAGCGATCTCAAGACCTAGGACCTGGCAAGCAGCTCTCTGGAATGCAGTCTTGAGTTGGCAACATGACTGAAGTCAGTGACTTACATATTTCTTGACTCTCTTGGATGCAAAGTTTAACACCCTGGTGATGACCATCATTGCACGTTCTTGCAGGGACAGATTATCCTGAGCCATCCAGGTGGCCATTTCCTATTGGAAACATAAGAGCTCTTTTAATATCACAGTATTTTCATTTCTGAAAGGCTCCTCTTTGTAGTTTCTGACTTTACCAAGGCAGGCAAAATTGTCTACTGATTAATCCATACTTGATCTCATTTTATCTAAAATTACAACAAAACCCAACCTTCTAACTATTGCACAACTTCCACTATTATACTAACACATTTGTGTTTTATTCATATTTTCTCTTTAAAAGACAATTTGTATTTCACCTCCAAGAAAGAATTATAGTTGTATCTGATTCAGAAATGTCAGCTTACCCCAGCATTATTCTGCCTCTTGATTTATATATTCTGGAGACAGCATCTTGGGTTCTAGGTGCCTACAGAACTACCAGAGGACAGTGCTAAGATTTATGGCTCATATCTTCCAGAGTGTGAATGGAGCCACATCTGGACCTGCCTGAATCATAGCCAGGACAGTGAGAGTATGGTTTGCTGGGATTCAAGTAGCAGAGTGTCCAAATGGTGCAGGCCTGTTAGCGCTGTGGTCCTGTGGGTACCTCTCCAGAAACCTTGCCTTTGAGGACCCAGCTTCTCTCAAAAATCTTGGAACTGACTTCTTATGGGAAGGATCCTTCTCCCATTGTTTACTCAGTGGGCCGAACTTGGCTTTCTGTCATGTAGGTTAATCTCCTGAGTATGTAGTCAGTTGACTGACTCATTTGCATTCCCTCTCAAGCACACTTTGGTATAGTTTGGTATAGTTATATGTCCAGGGTGAGAGCTACCCAGATATTTGCACTGTACAAAAATCTTTAATTGCAACTTTAATATTTACATCTCATTTTCCTTTTCTTGTTTTACTCTGTTCAAAAGAAGCCATGTAGATAAATGGACACTTGGCTACTTAGAAACTTCTTCTGGAGAACCTAGTTCCAAAGTGGAAACAGACAAGATGGAGTTACATCTTAACTTTTTTATTTAGAAGAGGATCTTGCATTGAAGTTTAGCCTTCCCTAAAGTTCTAGAACACAGGCAGACTTCCTCCAAGTCTCAGTAGATGTATAACAAGATTATCCTTTATTGTAGTCTCCAGAACTTTGTTCTTCCTCTCTGAGACTTCATCCATGTGGCTTTTGTTCGCATCTTTCTACCGGTATCCTGACTGGGACCACATAAGTAGTCCACAATGGTCTCTAAATTTCCATTCTTAGCAGTGTAGGCTTTTTCTAGCCTGTGCCTCCAAATTCTTCTAGCCTGTGCCTCCAAATTCTTCTAGCCTGTGTCTCCAAATTCTTCCACCCTTGTTACTCACTTCCCAAACTGATTTCATATATTTTTTATTGTTATAATAATGGTCCTGTTTCTTGGTATTTTCTATCTAAGCCAATTTCAAGTTATTGCAGAATATCTGAGATTAGATGATTTATAAATAAAGTATTCTTAGAAATTCCTATAATTCTTGAGTCTATGAAGTAGTTTAAAGTCAAGGAGCCTTTATGTAGCAAGGGCCCTTCTTGCTGCACTTCCCATAGTGGAAACTAGAAGGGGAAGAGTATAAAGGAGAAGGAGAAGAAAGGAGGCAAGTCCCTTTTTCCATCAAGAACTTATTCTCATGATAATGGTACTATTTAATTGTTGAGGGAAGATTTCTCATGATCCATCCAACTCTTAAAGCTCTCAACACTGTTGCATTGGAGCACTGGGAGTCTAATATATGAATGTTGGTGGATGTAGTCAAGAATAGGGAACTGTAAATATGAAGCTAAGCTGCCCATGGATGTCAATTTTAAATGTCAACTTGACGTAACTTCAAATCACCTGGGAAGAGGGACACAACTGAGAAATTTGTTAAATCAGGTTAGCCTCTAGCTGTGTCTGTTAGGAATTGCTCTGGTTGATGAGTGATACAGGAAGGTCCAACCTGTTGGGGTGGCACCATTCCCTCAGCAGGTGGTCCTGGAGTATATAAATGCAGAAAGCTAGTTAGGCACAAGCAACCTAGCAAGCAGGGACCAGGGTGTATTCATTTCTCTTTGCTCTTGACTATGGATATGGTGCTACCAGCTGTGCAAGCTCCTGCCACTGTGACTTCCCTGCAATTATGGATTGCAACCTTCACTTGTAAGCCAAATAAACCCTTTCTTCTCTTAAACAGCTTTTGGTCAAGGTGTTCAATCCCCACAACAGAAATGACGCTACAACAGAGTCCTTAGCTCCGGCAGTGGTCAGCAGAGCACCAACAGGCCCCATCGTAGAGTTGCCATTACTGTGTAGACTGGAAGGGGGCTTAGCACAATACTGTTCTTTACTACCTCCCACTCTCATATATTTCTACAGAATACTTGACTTATCAGTAGCCATTAATACCAGGAAATGGTTAACTCTGAAATTTCACACCATTGGAAATCTAGATAAAAATTCCAGTACTAGATGAAGAGACAAATATGGCCAATTAGAAATAAGCAGAATGTACTGAACTGTTTACAATTGTAATGAAACCATTTGCTTTACTTTTACCTTTAAGATTTGTATCTTGTAGAAGTCTTTAGACACTAAAATAAGAATAGTGTCTTCAAATATGTTGAAAATATTTTGGAATAAATTCTGAAATACAAAACAGAAATATAGTCAGCTAGCCCTAAATATATAGTTTTGCCAAATGTGTATAGCTTTACATTTAAGTGCCCTACTTTCTCCCAGTAAACTGAATGTGAGGAAGGTGAGGGGTGGGTGGCTCTTCTTCTAAGACCTCACTCATTAGCATCTTTCTCAGTCATTCAGCACTCATTCACATCTTCCACCAATTGCAGCTCCAGCTTATTTTTCCCAAGCAGGAATGTAGGTAAGACAGAACCACAAATGTTTCTGATCTTAGAATTCTTCTTACCAGTATTTTTCTGTCTGTCTCCTACCCCGTTTCAGTATTTCCCAAGAAGCTCCTTTGTCTTGCTAAACCAATGAACTCAAAAAACATCTTCACTCATTTGTTACTATAAAACTTGCACTATATGCTAAATCCAATGGATATAGTCATGAGGATTTCAGGGATGTAGGTTAGTGAGGGAAAATATTGCATGTTAGAAAAATGAACATATAGACAGATTCTAAGCACAGGTGAACTATGTAGCTCTCTGCAGTGTATGCCAAGCTCTTGTCATCAGCAAGGAAAGAAACCTACCTCCAGGTGCTCGGTGTCCTCATAGTTCCTTCCCATTGCTTTCACTGTGCTAAGATTTGGCATGGAAAATATCTTTTTGAAAGACAGCTCTATTATCCTCAACTGCAATTCAAACTGCACCAAAGGATCAACAAAACTGATAAGAAAAAGGAATAAAATTACTAAGTCAGTGAGATTTCAAATGCAACCTAACTTGATTGGAGTTTTCTTAGAATGAAAGTACTAAGCATGAGATACAGTTTGGGGCTTTAAATGACACACAAGTTTCAATATTCTCTTAACAATGATGCTTTAAATATAAAAGAACAAAGGTCTTTGAAAAGATGGTATACACTTATTTAGAAATCAGAATATATTTCCCTAGAAATACAGATATAGACTGATCATATGCCCCAGCAAATTCTTCAATCCACACTGTGCCTCAGATAATTGGACAGTATTCTTACCACTGTTTTCTAGCAAATGGTACTATATTTTACACATCTCAATATTTCTAGTATTAGTGTGCATCTTCAAATTGATTGCAAAAGAAATCTGAGGACCATCAGCCAAAAATTATCATATTATCCATACAATCCGGAAACCCTAAGAGACACCCAAAGAGAGGAACTATGATTGCTGAAATAGGCTGAATGAATTGGGAATAGTTAAGTTCTTGTGATTATATTTTAAGTCTGTAACATTGGGAAGGTATTTAATTAGTGAAATCAGGGAGAATTATTACATACCTGGAGTTCATCGCCAAGATCATGCATTGATCAGTTAACAGGCCAGAGTATATATCTAATAGGATTTCAAGTTTAAGCTCCTAAAGAACACAGAAAAAAAAAAACAATATCCAAAGAACCAACAATTCAGCTCAGTGATACTCATAACATCATGTGACATTTTCTCAAACAGAATGAAGGAAGCAAATCAGATTGTAGTGGAAGAGTTCACAGGATTAAAACTTGAAGTTCTGTGCCTCACCCTACATTGTTTGGTGGTTTTTGACAGTCAACCCTTATGCTTTTGTAGAAGTTAAGACTAAATTTGTCTGGGATGCCTTTACCAGGTGTTTGTTTGTACGCTACTTAAAAGTTGAGTGCAATCTCTTGGTGTGGATGAGTGCCACTCCATAGGTGTAGAGTCAACCCATTGAAATGTCAGCAGAGCCATTGAAACCAAGTCTTACTGCAGAACTAAACTCACATTAGAGAATAAGGATCAAGTGCCATTTAATGTGCAGCTATCTAATATAGCCATGTAACCACTAAATGTGGTAATTGAAGAGATCTCAATAGGAATATGAAAGGATTCTCCCCGAAACTGGAAAACTACACCCCAATTAGTCAAATCAACTCAAAGGAAAAAGAGTGGAGGTATCACACATTGTTAAGGGATGAGAGAGGAAGACTCAATACAAGCCCAAAAAATTATTCAAGTGGAACTGAGGTTTCAGGAATAATTTTATCCAAAGATGGTCAGTCTATCTTTGGTATGGGTGCCAAGAACATAAAAATGGTTCCCTCGATAAGTAGTATATGATGTTGGACCTTTGTCTTGTGCCATATACAGAATTAAATGGTAATCCACTAAAGACTTAAATCAAATGTGAAAAGTGTAAAACTCTTAGGAAAAAAGTAAGAAAAAGGGTCCCTTAAAATTGGCCTTGACATTGAATTATTTATTTTTTGTTTATTTATTGCTTCAAGTTACATCTCTATCACATTGCCCTTATTCCACCCTTCCCGGTTCCACCCTCCCACCCTCTCTTCCCTCTCCCACCCTTCCAACTCCTCTGATGTGGAGTGTCCCTACATATCAGCCCCTCTCAGCTCAACAGTCATATGCTGGCTAAGAGCTTCCTCTTGCACTGGGGGCCTACATGGTAGCACTCCTAGGGCAAATTGTCCCCTTAATAGGTAACAAAGTCTATCCCTCAACTGAAGAATGATAAAAAAAAATGTGGTACATTTACACAATGAAATACTACTCAGCTATCAGAAACATGGAAATTATGCAATTCCCAGCCAAATGGATGGAACTAGAAAAGCTCATCCTGAGTGAGATAACCCAGACTCAGAAAGATGCACATGGCATCTATTCACTTATAACTGGATTTTAGACATTGAAATTTTTGTTCTGGAATTAAAGCATAAGCAACAAAAGGGAAAATAAGTCAGATTTTAGTTAAACTAAAAAGTTTCTTCAGAGGAAAGGAACACTCAAAACACTGTAAAGATAATATGTGGAGTGGATGAAAAGAATGGCAAAGCGCACATCCTCCAAAGCATAGTGAAAGACAAATGGCCATTTACAATGTAGAGTTTAACAAAGGGAGGCCAAAGAGCCCCTTTCCTCTATGCACCTCTCCTGCCCAGCCAAGCCTCTGCTGCCATGTTACTCCTGGTCTTAGGGCCATGGAAATTCTTGTTCTTTACTTATGATACATTATAATGACATCTCTAATCAGATCCCGCCCCTGTAATGTACAGGCAAATATCTACCATTGATTAATTGCTCCTTTGCAAGAAAATCTTTTCTCTATTTGCTATGTTGTCTTCCTGAGACTCCAGGGCTTGTGGGATCTGTGTTCTGCTTCTGTGTGAGCAGTATCCCATTGGGTGTGGCTGCTTGCCTGGGTGTTAAATTAGAGGAACTTCTTGATTGAGGTATGAACTAAGAAAATGACATTCCCCTTCAGGCATGGCATTATGTCTCAGACACAGCACATTAAACACTCCTTAGTTCCTTCCTCTTTAGAGTTTACTCAGACTGGATGGTACAGAGGAGTTATTCTCCTTTCTCTAAAATCCCCCTTTTCCCTCTTACAATACCAAGTATGGCTTTATTTAGCCTTTAGGGAATGTTTCTTGGCATTGTGTATTGTTATCATACCACATACTGCTGGAAGAACATAACAGCTACACTACAGGCAACCTTCACCATAATATGAAGCTGTATGGTAACTTGTCTGTCTTGAAAATCTATTCCATTGGGCCAAAAATTCACTGGCTCCTGTCCCTTTAGCTTTGACTAACCTAACAGTCTATCTTTGAATAGTTATGATCATCCAAATCTTTTCTCACAAGTCAGGTTCCAATTGGCCTTGTGCCCTTGGAAATTAGTATTATTCAAAATGTCCTATAGTGCTTTAAGAGGCTAAAAACATAGATTTTTTTTGACTAGTAAGCCATACTTTTAGATATTTCTCATCATGTGCAGACACCAATATTTTTTAAGTCTTCCAGGTGATTATAAAATACAACACCCTTCCATATTAGATGTCTCTCTCCTTCCTGAGTGTTCTAATTTCACACTTTTGGTTAACAATGTCATGGATGACTTCCGGAATACATGCCTTCCAGACAAAACAGGGCAGATATACATATGAACTCATAGAGACAGTGGCAGCATGCACAAGACCTGCACAAGTTCAAGCTGGTTGGGTTCCCAGCAGTGAGAGGGGGGGAGTAGACACAGGGTACTATCCCTAATCAAAGAGTTTTCTGCAAATTGATACCTTCTGGCAAAGTGAAAATAAGTTTTCTTCAATGGAGTATCATTGGATATACCAACCACACTCTGAGGCAGGCCTCATGCCCAGGAGTAGTTGGTCAATATAAAACAAACTACATGATCCTTTTTTGTGCTATCTGTTTCATTTTGGCATATTTTTGTCTTATTTGTTCTTCATTTGCTTTGATTTTCATTTTGTGGTTTTTATTTTTGAGAGAGAGAGAGAGAGAGAGAGAGAGAGAGAACATAAACATGGATAGGTAGGGAAGTGGGAGAATCCATGAGAGTTAGGGGAGTGCAAACATAAACAAAATATGTTGTATGAAAAATTAATTAAAAAGCAATTTCATTGTTGATGTCAATTACTAATCCTTTTTATTTAAAATCTTTACTGTCATAATTAATCTGTTCAGTAGCTTTCTGTAGTCCCTAGGGCAGGCAAGTGTTTTGGTTTTAGTGCCAAGAGCCTTGGTTCTGGACTACCAACTCTACTGCTAGACTTGGAGTTTGCATAGTGACTCTGTCACTTAATAATTACGTAACCACAGACAAATCACATCCTGTCAATTTTGCTTCTTTTCAAAGTGGAATAACAGTAACACTTCCCCTAGAGGATGGTTATGAGGACTGAATGATTATTATTCATTTTAAGCATCCGAGAACTAGTATGTCAGTGTTAACTATTAGCTGGAGTCTTTGAATGGGGAGCCGTACCCTGTCTCTCTGTCTCTGACTCTGTCTCTTCCTCTGTTTCTCTCTTCCTGTCTCTGTCTGTCTGTCTGTCTGCTCTCTCTCTCTCTCTCTATCATTTCTTCCTACTCTGGGGTTGTATGTAGCTCTGGAATTGATTTTTTCTTCCTTCCTTCCTTCCCCCAGTCCTTTCTCCCATCTTTGTTTTCTTCTTTCCATCTTTTTTTTTCCCATCCATGCCAGGGTGTCTTATCTCCTTCCCATTGGTCATCATTTCTGCCTCAGCAGTTGGTGGCCAGAAATCCATGCTAATGAAGAACTCATTCCCTTAGGGGAGTGTCATGTTCAGGATCCAACTACATGTTACAGTTGGTTTTCATCATCTGTTCTTAATTATATCTTCAAGTTAGACACTTGCTATGACTTCTAATGAGTTTCTTTTAGGGGTTATTTTTTTTTTTTTTAGAGTTAATCATTCAGATTTTTAAAACAGATTTATTTGTGTGTGTGTGTGTATGTGTATGTGCCTGCTTAACTGTATATGTACCACATGTGTACAGCTGACCTCAGAGACTGGAAAAGAACATTTGATTTCCAGGAACTGGTACAGGCAGCTATGAGCTGCCCATTGGTGCTGGGAACTTAACCCAGGTCCTCTGCAAGAGCAGCAAGTGCTCTTAGCAAGTGACCAGTTTCTCCAGTTCCAGCAATCTATTATTCTTTTGAAGCAATGTGACTCCCCTGATTTGGTAAGTCATCATCCTTTAACTTGTTAACAAATCTGAAAGGAACACTGGGGATTGTATGCTTAGACAGACTACCGTGCTATGTTGACCCTCCTGGAGTCTGCATCGTGTGTGTACCTGTTGTCATGGGTGGAGGTCGTGAAGTCCTGTTGATTATCCTTCTCCATCTCAGGGTTAAAACAAATTTTCTTAGTTGCTGGATGGGTTGGCAACTGAGCTCTCTCAGTAATCTGAAATTTTCACAAGCCAGAGAGTCTCCTCTCATCAGAAAATGCTCCCTCTCTAGGGACAACTTTCAGCTAATCATTAGCTGAAGTCATTAGTTGCTAATGACTGGTCTGTGGAAAGAGTTGGCTTATCCACCTCTTTGTGTCAAAGAAGGTATGTTTTTCAAAGTCATCTTGGTTCTAGACAACCCTGCCCCCCCTGAAGCAGTGGCTGAGAACAGTTTTCCAAGAGCATAGCATGGCATCTGTTCAATCTACCCAATCCTAATGCTCCTCCACATCCAACCTTAATCCTCAGGAATATATCCTGAAAGTTCAAGAAACTACTATATGTAAAAATCCAAATTAGAGTCTGTGTAGCAGGGAACCTTACCTAAAATATATAATTGCTTGGTGTGTGATGCTCTTTGCTCTTTTGCATACCTGCGCTCCATCCTCTTCCTGAGATGCACTTCACTTTCAACTGGATATTTTGCCTGTCCTACAAAGTCCACTTAAGTGTTCTTTAACTACAGGCAAATTTTAAGGTGCTTTCCTGCCTTAGCCCACCTGCTGTACCTTCCTTATAAGTTACAGACATTTCTTAGCACTAACTTAATTTACTTCTCTATTAGACAGGCACTTTGAAACTAGTTTCTGAATTTCACACTGTGTTGCATCTTTCCAAACTACAGCATGATATTGAACATGTCATAAATACTCTAAAGCTACTTTTGAGTAAATGAATGAATAGGTGGGTAAATGAAATATTAACTCTTTTTTTTTCTTCTTTGAGTTGAGGATGTTGGCAAATGATCTCATGTCTTGGCTGCAAAATTCAACTTGTCCATCAACTGTTACCAATGTTCTAATTTTAATTAAAGTGATTTTTTATACCTATGGCCATAATAAAACTATCTATAAAAGCTTTAATAACTATACTGGCCCATTCCTGAAAGATTACATATTTTATTGTGGTGGTATTTTATGTACTAATTTTGACTTAAATTGAATATTGACATAAAAATGGTGATAGAGTTTGTTAAAAGTTCAGTGTTTCAATTCATGCCTTTTCAAAAACTGGTGGATGAATAACCACTAAGACAGTGGATATTTTACACACTCTGAAGAGTACAAAAATGAATCATTTATTCTCTGACCTCTAATAGTAAAGGACGAGAAAACTGTCCAAAGGCCTAGAAAAGAATCACAGAAGATAGGGAAAAAGAGAGATGCAAAGTTGGATGCTCCTGAAGAGAGAAATGATGTCATGTGATGTGAAGCTGAGGGGAGGAGCTGTGGTTTGGTATCAGAGTAAGGGGACTCTTACTCTGGCATCAGGCTGTGGAAAGTGGGTGGAGAATCAGTGGGACTAGGGTAGGCCCTCTTGAGTTGGTGCTGAAGGTCATTTCCAAATGTGCAGGAGGACTAGTTAGAGCATAATGCTACAGGGCAGGATAACATAAAAAACAAGTTTCCCTTAAGTTACTACCTCTGATCTTTACCTACACATAAGTACAGTGTTAATCTTAACATATTTGTAATAGAGGCAGTGAGTGTACTTTCTTCCCTTGGAGGAGATTTCAGATACACTGGCCCTTATTGAATATCACATACCACGTGGTACCACTTCAAAGACTGCAGAGTCTGGAGACGGGTCACTAGGCAGAAAGAGGAAAGAGTATGTAAAGAACAATAAAATAATACTCTTGGCAGTAGGTAGACCTTATCTCTAAATTTGAAGTTATACTGTTTTGGATGGTAAGACCACACACACACACACATACTGAAGATAAATTTATCATATTCCAAAGCAACACTTAACAGAACTTAGCAAACACTAGGTTGTCACATGATTCAAATCTCAGCATTAATTTTTATAAAAATAAAATGTTCATGACAATTTTTATTGTGGCAAAATTTCCTTGATAAGGCTTCAATTTATTCTTGTTGGCTATTCTGAATTCAATATGTATGTAGTTAATTTATTAATATTGTTAACAGAAAAACAGTTTTTTTGTGGATATATACAATATTATCAGAAAATTTAATATTTATATATTAAAGTCATCCACTTCTGTTTTTACATATGATCAGAGAAAATTTATGTTATTTTTATTCTTACAGAATTTATCATAATATATGGTGACATGTGAGTGCTATGAATGTCTTACTGGGCAACAAGATACTCTGTGTTCATGGATAGGGTTAGATATCTGAATCTCTCTGTCTGTGTCCACACACACACACACACACACACACACACACACACACACACACACACAATCCTCTATCCCAATTGTTCATTCCCTAAAGCCTTACTTTTGTTTGTATGTTCTTGGGCCATGCTGCCACATGTGTTAGCGCCTTCCAATGATGCTGCAAGAGAGTGCAGGGCATTAATACAAAAGGCTGTTACTTTTGGTTGGGTTTTGCTCTATCCATTTGGCTCCATTTTATTATAAGATTTGGAACTTGAATTAATTTCCCATCTTAGGTCTCCTAGTACCTCACATCCAGTTTCCTACTGAACACCTATTCTTCATGATTTCAGTTTCTGTAGGTCCAAAGCTAATCGTAGGCTCTTCATGCCCTCTGCTCAGGGTTCCTGTTTCCCAGCCACAATTGTGCGAGCCAGGACTGTCTTCTGGCTGAAGCTGCACATCCTCTTTCAGGGTCACTTAGGTTATTGGTATAACACTTCTTGAGACCATCAGGCTTGTGCCTTGTCCTCTGGTGGTTTTGGCCAAGGGCATCGCTCAGATTATCGAACCCACTTACAGTTTCCTATCATGAAGACCCTGTCTGGGGGTGACTACACTGTCTTATTTCCAACAGACTAGAGATGGAATTACAGGGCTCCTGAGGTTCAGTCAGGACCATGCAGATAATCTCTCTTAAGATTAATTCTAAGACAATTTATTACTTCCCTTAATTATACCTGAAACCCCTTTACTTTTATGTGTAATGAAAATGAAAGCCAGAGCATTAACATGAAGTGATCACTGCACTTTTATACCTTCTCCATATATTCTACTTCATTATTTTATTAGTGAGTCATTTACATAATATCTACATACAACTTGCCAATGACACCCTCACCTTCCTTTATGTTTTAGCTCTATTTGAATAAAGTCTGTGTACAGAGCCAGGCAAGAAATGACCAGAGAAAATCTAACACTTAGAGATTATTAATAAATGCTATAAACACAAGGCATTCATAGATTTCATTAAATAACTTAGCCAAATATAATTTTATGGTGAGTGAGGAAGAGAAGAAAATGCAGGTGAGGAAATTTTGTATTTGCTATTAGTTGGGAGGCAACAAATTCTAAAATTTATTTGACTTAAAAAGTAAGTCAACTAATTATTATATCAAAAATATAAACCCTTCATATTAAAAGAGCACATGAACACACACACACACACACACACACACACACACACAATGTGAAGAAAAAAACATAATAAACCACAATAAAATATTTAAAAGTAACAGGGAAATATAGCCTAAGCTCCTGGCAGTTACATTCCTCTAATTCTCATGTTCAGAATTGTTTTTTGTACTTAACTGAATAAAACCTTGGCTGTTTATGGACTCTTGGGCTGCTGTGTTTTCAGTGAAAATTCCTTAGATGTTGCTTCTTTGTCTTCTAGCTCTGCTGTGGAAGAGGTGAAGGTTGGTTCACTTTTTCTTCCTTCTGTGTAGAACTTAGCAGTGGATTTTCAAAGAATTATTTGTTTATAAGTATAAGAGGGTATAAGTCTCCACTGATGAGAGGCATAGGCTTTTTAATCTTTTATTTAATGCAAATTTTAGTTAAGTATTTCCACTTGTGTATTTTTTTTACATCAATTCCACCGATCTTTTTAGATTTCCCCAGTCATTCCTGCATGCTTACCATCTCTCTGGCAGTGTTTTATTCCTCTATTCTGTATCTAACATAGCCCTTGTTCTATTTTCTCCTCTGCTTCCCCAAGTTACAATGTTTGCTCTTAAATTCTTCCATCTCTATTTTGAAACTTACTTTATATAGATAAAATTTGTACATTAAATGCGAAGATCTTGCTTACTCTTTAACAATATTTTCCCAGTTATTTAATTGACATTTGTTACTTCCCCAATTTAAATGGAGTCTGTGTTTATATCCTGTGATTCCTTTTAAACTATTACACATTTGTAGCAAAGATGCAGCACTCTCACATCAAGTGCTTTGCATCAAGAAGGATCCCCTTGTACCAGAACTAAATATGTGAATTTGATAGTTCAGGTTACCATTTATAAGTATATGCTAAATGTACAGTCTTCCATGCATGTATATATAACATGTTTTCATTATCTTCACCCCCACGATACCCACTCTCATCTGCCTTCCTGATGATTTTTCTCTTCTCAGTCTTCCTCTTACTTTCATGTTCAAAAGTCCATATTCTGCTCATGAGAGAGCATGTGGGATATTTGTCTTATGGGTGTGTCCTACTTTTCTTTTTTTTTATAAATACTTTATTTTTTCTTCAAGTTACATCTCAGTCACAAACCCTTCCCTATTCCCCCTTCCTATCCCACCCTTCCACCCTCTTCCCCCCAGCAGTTTCCCCTTTCAGTCCAACAGCTGGTTCCTTCTCTTATAACAGTAAATACTATACAAAACAACAGATATAAATATGCCACATTTATGAGAGTTAAATGGCCCAGTATACCTTCCCAATGTCCAGTTTATACATATTTGGCCCCTGACTTTAACATTCTACTATCTAACCATCTCCATGAGTTTAAAGGTCTATATCTGACTCAACATTCATACTAACTTGCAACACACTTTTAAGAGTATCTTCTTAGATCTATAACACCCTCTTGATTCCTAAACAACTCAAAATTTAACTATGAGACTCTAGCTGTCTATTCTTCAACCACCTCAGAGACCTGAGAGGGATAAATATATCTGCTTATATAGGAAGTGCAGGGCCTGCAGCTTCCAAAACTAAGAAAGAACATACCAATGACTGCCTGGACAGTTCCCATTTTCTCTCCATACATTCCTGCATCAGTCTTCAGCCTTTGGGTCCTGTTTCTCTGACAGACATTTGTTGTAGAGCAGGGATTATGAAGGACTTACCTACCCTGTCTTGGCAGAGCTAGGCTGTCAACTTCCCTGCTACCAAGTTTTGTCCTTTTTTGGACAGCAGTCTGTCTGCAGTTGGAGCAAGGGGTTTTTTCATGCCAAGAGATAGGCTTGCCACTAATTCAACCATCTCACACTGGAGAGTCTTCGATGGTTATCTTCTACTTGGAGTAGAATAGGGGGTGCTGTCAGGAGCTGATATGTCTCGATATCAAAAAAAAGAAAATCTTAATTTAAGATAACATCTTTGAATGCCATATTCTGAACTTTTCTTAATGCAATGACCTCTAGTCCTACAGACTTTTCTATAGATAACATAATTAATTCCTTATGACAGAACAATACTTTATACCGTATGCATCTTTATTTTTATTTATATATTACTGTTTTCCTGCCAGTTTCCTGGAAGTCTTAGAATGACTGTAGAATTGGCCCTCTCCATGATCAGTCTTTATCTCAATAATGTGCCCGTGGTTTCCTGTTTAGTCCAGTCTCACTGGCTTCCTTTTAGTTCAGTTTTGAGCCATAGATGGTCTTCTCATGAATACTTCCCATTCCATTTCTCCATCTAAGCTGTTCATCTTTCTTTTCCTCACTGTTTATTCAAGAAAAAGTCATTTGCAGGAAGTAGCCGTGGACCCCAGTGTGGATGAAGTCTCATTTTGGACATGTCATATTCACTCTCAAATCCACTGCTATGTCATGTAACAGGAGAATTTATAAATATCTCACATTTTACTAAAGGAAATTAGTGATAGATCAAGACTTTGCTTTAGTGAAATTTTGTTCCTCAAATTTCTCACATGAAGAAATTCTAGGGTAGGTCTAGATTTTTCCATGATATAATTTTTGCTATATCATTTATTTGTATGATTTATTTTTAATAATTAATGATATGTATGATCATTGATGTTTTTGAGAGTGGGTCTGTCTGTCAGCTCACACTGGCACTGAACTTGTAACCCTTCAGTCTCAGCCACTCAAGTACTAGGATCACAGACATGTATTGTCTTGCCTAGCTCTTATATTCTTTAAGCTATCTAGTCTCATGAGTTTTTCACTTCCTGATGAACTATTTTATTTCCCTACTTACTAAAATCTAGCTTCAATAAGGAAAAATATTTTCTGAAGAGAAATAAAATTTTAGAACTTAACTCTTTGGGGAAAATGTTTTTTCTGGAAGGTACCTTCTGATAGGTGGTTTAGTTAGAAGTCAGTACAAATGTCACCAAATGTTCACAAGGTACAAGATAAGTGATTGAAGGTGGAAAGGAAGATAGATATCATGGTGATGCTGTATTTTGTGTGGCAACTTGACTGAGTTATTGGAATCTCAGCTAGGTGTGCCTGTGAGGATGCCTCTAGAGTGTTTGACAGGTCAGTTGGTAAACTGTCTAAAGGAAGCAGCTGTCCCTAGTATGGGTGGCCATCAACCAGTCTGTTGAGGGCCTCTGTAGAGCACAGGAACCCCAGGGTTTTCTATTTGTTTTCTGCCGGGCTTTTTAGCCAGGACAATGGGTTTCTCCTGCGTTTAACGTTCTTGGTCTCACACCTTTAGAATTTGGCTGGCATGTGTGGTGTCAGTTCTCTGGCTCTCAGGATCTCAAATACCAGTCTGTGCCACTGATTTCCTGGGTTTCCACCTTCCAGACTGTAGCTTGTGTGACTTTCCTGTCATGAACCTGTGGGGAAGATATTTCCTAATTTAATCATAGTTATTTTTTAAAATAAAGTAACAGCAATAGGTACAAATTAAGAGAAGAAGAAATAGGAAAAGCAGTCCCTTAGCTACTTACAGCAATACGGAAACAACCACTTACTTGTCTCCAAGTTCTCTGTAATCTCTGATGACATGAAATGGTGAAGAGAAACTGTTAAACACAGGTAAATAAATACTTTTGAATAGTTATCAACCATGAGATTCCTTGGAAATGTTGACACTTGTCATGACAACTACATGTTTCAAAGATTCCATTCTAGATTGGATGTGGCACCTGGCTAGAATGTACTGACGTATCCACAGGGTTGCTGATTCTCTCTGTCCCTATAGAAATTGGGTAGGTTTGAATAGAAGATTCACGGAGAAGACCAAATGTCTAATAAGTATATGGAATGAAGATTAGTCATATTTGATTTTGTGGAAATACAAACCTATTAAGTAAAAATAGAATAAAAGTAACAATAAAAATGAATCTTTTAAAATATTGACAAAGATTGAAAAAACTATTTTCTTACTCAATTGGTAGAAGTACAAAGAGATGTAAATAAGTCATGGGGAAGTTTATTGCAAAATTGAAGCTTACACCTAGAATTCCTAATTGTAAATCCATTGGCCACAGAACATTTATAAAATTCATGCACAAAGAGCTGGAGTGGGTGGGGCGGTGTTTATTTCAGGGTTCTCTGGTGATCAAGGCTGATGCTAAGTTGGCCTGTGTTTGTAATTCTTAGTTAGTTTGGGCCACACAGCCTTTGAGGTTATACCACTCCACAGCTGGTGCCTATGCAAACTGACATCAGTATGTCTCACTGAGGCACAGTCCTTAGTGTTGGCAGGCTCAGGAATTATGACATGGACTTTGGCCCAGGGGCAAGGGCCATGTGATTCTGTGTGGTGGTGGCTGTTAGCATTTGGCCTGCAGGGGGATGGGAAGATATCCGGAGACTCATGAGCCCAGGAACCACAAAGCTCTGAGGGGAGAGGGTATCCCTAGTGAAAGTATAACAGCTCTGAGGAAGGTATCCTGGGATTAGGGAGCCCAGGAAACACACAGATCTTTTAGGTAGGACAATGTCCCAGTGGAAGGGTATCCTGAGGCTCAGGAGCTCAGAAACCACATAGCTCTGGGAGGAGACTTCCTCAACAGAGACAGAAGCTCTTCCAGCAGCTCACTGGGAGTTTCTTCACCCCCAGCTGAGCTGAGGAGCCAAGCCTAAGCCCTACTTCTCCTCTAGTCATAGCAGCCTATAAAGGAGAGTTTCCTCACCCCCAGCTGAGCTGAGGAGCCTGAGCAGGGTCTTCTCTTCTTTGTTTCTTGACTTCTTTGCTTCTTCCCCAGGATGAATGATGGAGTCTCAGAAAGCAGCAAATCTCATAAAGGAGATTTTATTGGAGGGTAGGGAACAAATCAAGAGTGTGGCTGCCCCTGTTCTCTGGACAGGACAGCAAGGAATGGAGGAAGCCCAGGCCATATATGGTTTTGTGGGGGTGTGGCTTTCTAGGGCAGGGATTTCCAAAGTGAGGGTTAGTGGGCTTGGGGGAGCTTAGGGATTGGTGGGATTTTATTCACCTAAAATTAGCAAAAATCTGGGAGGGGTCCCATTGTGTGCTGGAGATTGTTAGAGGCTGAAACTGCCACTCTGACAGAGAGGTGGGGGAGAAGGGCCCATTAACTGAAACTTTAGGGGATTTACACAAACTTGAACTTCAACAAAACAACTTTCCTTAACTAAACTGTGAATTCATACTAAAGGGTCAGATTCCTAGTCCTGGTTCCTGGCTGGCAGTGCCAGACCATGTAAAGCTCCCTGCTTTGGGGGAATGGCTAATTTATACATTGCTGTCACAGAGATGGCCATGAAGCTCACAGACAGGTCTCCTACCCCTGAGTTCCCTGTCAGCTGAGACCCTAACTTAAGACTACTGTGTTGCTGGCTCCAGCTTCCCAGTGTTTTCCTCAGACCTCCTGGAGTCCCAAGGTGTAACTGTATTACCTAGGAGAGATGGAGGACTGAAGAGGGGACACCAAGGTGGAGCTCAGAGGCAAAACTTGAAACAGTGGAGCCTGGCTGCTGGGGCTCCTCAGGTGGAGAGCTGGACACTTTCCTGTAAAATATACAAAGCTTTTAAAAGTATACAAAGTTAAGAAAGAGAGTCTGTGGCAAGAAAGTCTTTCCCCATAGCATGAATGGCTGAGGGAGACTGGAGAGGAGGTGCTGCCTCTGCAGGAAGCTCCTTGGACTGCCATAAGGTGAGGCAGGAAAGATGTTGTCTGGGTGGATTTCTCCCCTAGCAGGCAACAGGCTGAGGCAGGACAACTGCTGAAGTAGGACAGCTCACTTGTCAGTGGCCTGCCAGTAAGTTTTTGTGACATGCTGCTCAGGGACTTTACTGACACTTGGGGAAACTGGGGGTGGGGTGGGGGGGTGGAGCATTTTGATCAGTTGTTCCCACAGCTGCTTTGACCAAAGCTGCAGGGGTGGCAGCTGTATTAGGACTACAGTGGCCACTGTGGTGGACCCAACAGTGGGTTCCCAGACAAAGTTCTGTGTTCATTTCTGCATGCTACCCAACTCAATGCTTGGGATCCTTCTCTGCACCATGTGACAACTGAGCTTGTGGGATGGATGGTGGAAATGGTCCTTTGGATGCCAGGCTAACAGGTATAAATGACTTTCTAAATACACTGTAAGGCAGGAGCTATGGGATCTGTGTCATGCTAGGACTCAGTGTAGCTTACCTCATACTAGGTTCCAAGGCCTGCTGTTCACTCTTGTTCCTTCTTCCATGTCTCTATCCATTTTACATTACTTGGAATTGAGAGAAATATTATATTGACAGTTCTTTCTTTCCTGTCCTCTTTAATACATTTATTGTCATGTTCTAAAACCAGGTACTGTGGTATCTCACTTGGTTGCTTTTGTTGTTCTGAATGTAGTTTGGTATATGAATAGTGTTCAAAGTCTATGGAAACATACTCACTGGAGGATCTTCCTTGACCATTATCTTTCCCAATGTCCTCTATTTTCAACATGGAAAGTTAAGGTTTAAGGATTTATTCATTTATCTTCTATCTATCTATCTATCTATCTATCTATCTATCTATCTATCTATCTACCTATCTATCATCTATTTATATATCTATCACGTATCTACCTATCTATCTTCATCATCATCTGTCTATTTTATCATGTCTATGTGTCTGTCTATTCTATCACCTATCTGTCATCTATCTATACTTATGTATGTATGTATCTATCATATATCTTATATCTATGTATCTAGCTATCTAATTTCCCTACCTTTCTATTAATCATATGTATGTATCTATCTACTTACCTATCATCTATCATCTGTCTAACACATACCTATATTTTTATCTATCTATCTGTGGATAGATGAGTAATTAAGTTTCCGAGACTGGCCTTGAACTTGTGATGCTCCTCCCTTAACATTCTGTAGGCTGCGCTTGCAGGCCTACACCAAAAGTCCAACTATCTTCTTTCCTGATAACTGCATTTGATGCTACAAATTTTAGCTCTGCATTCTACAGTATTTGTCATGTTACTGAGTTCCTGTAGAGTATCCCTTCATATTTTGCCTATTGTAATATTTATTCATCTTATTATAGGAAGTTCTACTACCAAATTAAGCAAACAAAAATTTTCTCCAAATGTCTTCACTCCTCCAGTTTCAGGGAGTGATTTTGCTACACTTAGAAATGTTGGGTGATGATTTTTTTTTTTCTGGTGCTTTGAAAATGACATCCCACTGTCTTGTTCTCCATTGTTTCTGATCACAGAGCGGATTACCTTGATTGATGTGTCATGTTCTAATTCAGCGCCTTTTACTTGTTTCTTTCAGAGACCCTTTAGAACTCCTCAGAGATTCTCTTTAAAGTTTGTGAGCTTCTTAGAATTGATGGTTTTCATTAGATTTTGGAAGTACTGGGACATTTTCTTTACAGGTATTTTTTCTAGTCTTCATTCTCTTCTCCTTCTGAGTTTTGTATTATGTATAAGTTAGTATGCTTCATGTAATAAACTTCTATTCATTTTTCTCTGTTTCTCTTCCTTAACTTGACTAGCAATGGACATAACATCAAGCTTACTGATTTTCCCTTCGGCCACTCGAATCTGCTGCTGAGGACCTCAGTGCTTTTTCATTTACATTATCTGGCCTTTCTGTTTTATGACTTCTATTTGATAACCATAGATGGGATCTCAGGTAGCATTTGATTGTTTTATACATACATACATACATACATACATATATATATATATATACATATATTTTGTTGGACATTGTTTCCATACTTTCAGTTCTTTATGTGTCTTTTTAGTTGACGATATTTACAATAATTTATTAAAAGTCTTTGCCTGGGTTTATAAGAATAGGGACCTGAGTCAATCTCCAGCACTCACAGAAAAAGATGGGCATTATGACACATGCCTGTAATCTGAGTGCTGGGGAGGCAACGATGGGAAGATCCTTGGAGCCTGCCGGGAGCCATCCTTGCCTGTCAGTGAGCTCCAGGTTCAGTGAGACCCAGTATCAAAACTCAGGTACAGAGCAATAGAGGAAGACTTTGACTCACACACATACACAAACATGTACACAGGCATTCAACACAAACACACACACACACACACACACACGTACACACACACAGTCACCTTATCAGATTAGTTCAACATCTATTATTTTCTGTGTATGAATGACTTTTTACTGTGTCTGAGGAAATTTTCACAGAAACATGGATGTTTTAAAGACTATGAGGCAGTGTCTGTGTTTGTTATTCTTGCTGTTATTATTGATGGGAATTTTAGTTTGTGAATGTAGCAAATTTCCTCACTTTACTCTGTTGAGCCTATAGTATTTGTCATGCGTAACTACTGAATTTTCTGCTCACTTACCTTAGTAGTCCTCTATTGATATTAGAAAGATTTCATAATAGGCTTTGAAATAATTAGTCTTCCAGCCCTCACCAAAGTGCTAAGTGTATATATGTGTGTGTGAGTGTACATGTGTGTAGGTGTGTAAGTATGTATGTCTGTGTGTGTCTGGGTGAGTGTGTTATGTGTGTGTGAGTATGCATGTGTGTATGTCTGTGCATGTGAGAGTGTGTGTATGTGTGTGCATATCTATATGTATGGGTGTGAGTGTGATTGTATGTGAGTGTGTATATGTATGAGTGTGCATGTGTGTGTGTATGTTTGTATGTAAGTGTGCAAGTGTGTATGTATGTGAGTGTGTGTTTGTTTGCATGTGGCTGTGTAAATTGTGTGTATATGTGTATAAGTGTGTGTATGTGTTTGAGTGTATGTGTGTATATATCTTTGTGAGTGTGTGTCTGTGAGTATGTGTATATATCTATGTGTGTAAGTGTTTTTTGTGAGTGTGTGTGTGTGCATGTGTGTGGAGTTCAAATATTTTTTAAGATTTCCAGCAGTTTATAACTCTGCCTCCACTTTTGCTTATTGAGTGCAGAGTCTCAAGATCAGAATATAACAAGAGCCCGAGTCTTTAGCATGTGCAGCAATATGCACACATACAAAGCCTGGGGCTGCCCAAGAGGCTGTCGGTTTCACAGCTCTGTTCAGTCCATCTTCTGACTGTTGCCTTTGGTCAGTTGCTCACTTGATGCGATTGGTCTTGTCACCCAAGGCTGCTGCTGAGACAAGCAGTTTTCATGGCCTTTTTTAACACATGGTGTGGGAACAGAGCTGCTGCATGGAATGAGCTGCAAGTCAGAGCAGACAAAGACTAATGATCTGAATATTGCTTCTTCAAGGGGAAGGCAGGCAGTCAGGTCAAACAGAATGGCTCCATGGAGAACTGGTAGGAAGATACAAACCTTTTCACCTCCTCCATGCCGGCTAGAATGCCATTTTCCCAGTCAATTTTATTAAGTCTTTTGTGGATTACAAAGAACAAGATGGTAACATGCTAAATAAATCACTATGGAACCAATATTATCACTGAGTTTTACTGAGTTTCAATTATTTTTCTTGAGCCTTTAAATTACAAGAAAAACATTTATTTCACCTCTTGATTACTACATTGAGTTCTGGAAAATTTGATTTTGTTAAGGTTGCTTTTGTTTTCACTGTTTTTATAAAGGAGCAGGTTTTTTTTTTTTTTCTTGAGAGTCTCTTTTCAAAATTCTACCTTTCCCATAACACTGTAAATTTTTTTTCCTGCATTTCTGGGGCTTCTCGGGTATTACTTTGCACTTGCTATTTATTTCTGCCTGATAGGACGATTACAAGTCCCCATTTTATAAAAGGCTGAAAATGTTGCATGTTTATTCTATTATTAAAATGGTTCAAATTTTCCAATCCTGCCTATGTAGGGAGAGTTGCACACTATGGACCCCCATTATCTTCAGCTTCCTCAGTCCTCCATGGCTCCTAACAGCCCTCCTCCAAAGGCTCTAGCTTCCTGTTTCTTCCAACATGGGCTTTGGACATTACACCTTGGAGGATTGGCGCCATCAAAAATGAAAACAAAGGAAAGAAAGAAAGTGACAGAGGAAAGCAGCGTGCATGCTTCCTGCAAATATTTACTCTGGTAAACCAGGGAACCAGAGTGTAGAAGGATCAGGTTATCTGTTATGAGCAAGTTCAGAACATCTCTGTAACCGTGACAGTGAGCATGCACAAAGCCAAGGAGCCATAATTCCAAACAAGGACAGATCTAGGATAATTAACTATTGGGAGGTGAGTATGACATTGTTTTGGAATAGAAAACATAACTGAAAAATGTTGTAAGAGAGACAAACTGATCTCTTTCTGCAGTGGAACTTAACAGGCAAAATAAAGCACACTTCATATAGCTAAGTGGAAATAGCTATTAAGCCAAAAAGTGGATTTTAGGGTATAATAATATGCAACATATAATTAAAATACATCCTAAATAATATGACTGTAAAATAATACTTTTAATATAGAATAAATTATTTTGTAAAAAATGAACTGGGAAGAAAACACAGCATAGATATCCATGATACTAATGAGGCTGGAATAAAAAAAAAAAACTAAACCAACCCCCCCCCACCAAAACCAAACCAAACCAAAACAACAACAACAAAAACAGGATCAATTTGCCAATTATATTTTCATTCTTTTAGTAAAGAAAATCTTGACACCCGAATGCTTGCTTTACTACTTTCAGTATGTAAAATTTAAGAAAAAAAGTTTCATTGGATTGGAGCCCTCTGTTCTCTGGGAATTCCTTTGGCTTTGTCCAATTTTTTATGATCTGTGAGTGGAAAGGAAACAAGAGACAGATCAAGACACACAGCCGCTGAACCACAATTGAGTCTGCTGTGTGATGGTTTTGAAATGGCTTTGCAACATGGAATGCACATTCTTGGTTTCATTCTGCTTTTTAAATGAAAAATAACCATAAATTAAAACAGAAGAGAAAAATGTGAATTGTTGGCATCTTCCTTGGAAACCTCCATAGTGTGTGTCTGTGTGCTCTGGCCAGCCAAGGCCAAAGGGAACTGCAGTGTTTCCCACTTTATCTCCAGGATTGCATTGTAGCTCCTTTACAGATTTGGAGAGGAGAAGCTGCATTATAATTGCAAGGGCAGGAAGAATTTAGAAATCATCTTCCTAAGATTTCTCTTACAACATGGAACCGCTAGGTGTCACTCAAGATAAAACTTGGGGGTGTCCTATTAAATGGCAAGAAGGGGCACAGGAAAGGAAATCATGTTTATGACCAAACTATGGACACACAGGAAAGTGGCTTCCTTCCAGGCCAAGACCCACAGAAATGGCTTCACACCTTCTGTGCCATATCTGTGCAGTGGTCGGAACCACGTTGTGACATAAAAACAATGAAAGAAGCTCATAAAACTACTGCAGTAATGACTCTATTGGGAGGATGGGGTGGAAATTTCCAGGCGTCAAGTCTGCCAGAACTCTCCCAGGAATCATGTCTGCAGTGTCAACATCTGCCCCCAGGTGGTGATAAGTCAAATAATTTGGCATTGCCATAGACAGAACTGTGATGTCATATTTTTAGCATGTCCACACTTTTATTGCTTGTCTGATGAAAACTATAACTAGCACTCACTCATTCATTCATTCATTCATTCGTTCATTCAGTGTGTATTTGTGAAATTACTACGATGAATTTAAGGGAGTGAATTAACACTGATTTAGACTCTCTACACTGTGCTTTCTGTTGCTTCAATTCCTTTTTTATTTTTAACATAATTTTTACCATAAAGCATGTGCAGTGTTTTTATTTTTCATCCTTTATACATTACATCCTGACTGCAGTTGCCCCTCCTTCCACTCTTCTGAACCACTCTTTGAATTCTAGAAACTCCTTAATTTCTTTCTTTCTTCCTTGACCCAGTGGTTGTTGAGTACAACTGAGTGTTGTTCAGTTTCCATAGGTTTGTAGGCTTTCTGTTGTTTCTGTTTTTTTTTTGAAGTCCAGCTTTTATCCATGGTGGTCTGATAAGATACAGAGGGTTATTTTAGTTTTAGTTGATATTTGCATTGCAACCAAGTATATGGTCAGTTTTGGAGAAGGTCCAATGAGGAGCTAAGAAGAAGGTATATTCTTTTGTGAGTAGGTGAAATGTTCTGTATATATCTGTTAAGTCTGTTTGATTCATTACATCCGTCAGTTTCATTATTTCTGTTTAGTTTCTGTCTGGATGACCTGTCCATTGGTGAGAGTAGGATGTTGAAGTCTCTCACTATTTATGTGTGTGGTTTGCTGTGTAATTTAAGCTTTAGTAATGTTTCTTTTATGAATGTTGGTGTCCTTGCATTTGGGGCATAAATATTCAGAATTGAGACATCATCTTGGTGGATTTTTCCTTTGATGAGTATGAAGTGTCTTTCCTGATCTCTTTGATTAATTTTGGTTAAAAGTCTGTTTTATTAGATATTAGAAGGACTATTCTGGCTTGCTTCTTGGGTCTGTTTGCTTGGAAAATCTTTTTCCAGCCATTTACTCAGAGTTAATGTCTATCTTTGATGCTGAGGTATGTTTCTTGTATCCAATAGAATGATAGATCCTGTTTTCACACCCAGTCTGTTAGCCTGGGTCTTTTTATTGGGGAATTGAATTCATTGATGTTGAGAGAGGTTAAAGACCAATGATCATTCTTTCCTATTATTTTGATATTAGTGTTGATTGTGTGTATTTCCATTCTTTTGGCTTTGCTGGTGTGGAATAACTTATTTCCTGTGTTTTCTTGGGTGTAATTAAACTTCTTTTGTTGAAGTTTTCCTTCAAGTATCTTCTGTAGGGCTTAATTTGTAGATAGATATAATTTAAATTTGGTTTTTGTCATGGAAAATGTTTTCTCCTTCTGTGGTAACTGAAAGTTTTACTGGGTATAGTAGTCTGGGCTAGCATCTGTGGTCTCTTAGAGACTGCAATACATCCAGCCAGGCCTTTCTGGCTTTTAGATTCTCTGGTGAGAAATCAGATGTAATTCTGATAGGTCTGCCTTTATAAGTTACCTGGTCTTTTTCCCTTGCAATTTTTAATATTCTTTCTGTGTTTTGTATATTTAGTGTTTTTATTATTATGTGGTAGGAGGATTTTCTTTTCTGGCACCATCTATTTGGTGATCTGTAAGCTTTTTGTGTGTTTGTAGGCATCTCTTTCTTTAGGTTAGGGAAATTTTCTTCTATGATTTTTTGAAAATATTTTCTGAACCTTTGAGCTGGGAATCTTCTCTTTCTTCTGTTTCTACTATTGTTAGGTTTGGTCTTTTCATAGTGTCCCATATTTCCTGCATGTTTTGTGTCAGGAACTTTTTAGTTTTAACACTTTCTTTGACTAATGTTTCAAGTTCTTCTATCATATCTTCTCTACCTGAGGATTCCCTCTTCCATCTCTTGTATTCTTTTGGTGATGCTTGTGTTTGTAGTTCCTGCTCTTTTACCTAGATTTTCCATCTCCAGGATTTCCTCAGTTTGTGTGTGTGTGTGTGTTTAAATTGCTTCTATTTCCATTTTCAGGTCTTGAACAGTTTTATTCATTTCCTTCACCTGTTTGATTTTTTCCCCATATTTCTTTAAGGGATTTATTCATTTCCTCCTTAAAGGTCTATATTATCTTCATAAGATTGGATTTAATGTCATTCTCTAGTGCTTTGTGGAGAATTTGTGTTGCTGGAAAGCCTCTGAGCTTGGCACTAGAACCATGGACTGTCTTTGTTCAGTGGAACCCCCTCTTCCCTCTGATCTGAGGATCTCCAGCTCTTCTAAGGGAGGAGTGTCACCTGACCCAACCCTCCTCATAAGAAACCTGCCCAGTACCTTCCCATACTAATGAGGTCTGTCAGTGCCTTGGCTTTCAGCCAATGATATTTGTTTATATCTCTAGCCTCCCTGGAGTTTTTCCCCCACCTCTACTGCCCATGAGTTCATTAGCTCCTGTGTTTTCTTTCTTCTGACTGGATGATACCCAGTGCATCAAACATATTCACCTCCAAAACCCCTCCCCACTGCCCAAAGTTATATAATGCCCCTGATTCATGCAATAAGCCTCTCCCTTCTTTTCTCCATGCCTCCAACATGACTGCCTGAGTGTTTATTTTGGGCCTGGGAGGGAAGTGCTCTTCCTTCCATGAATCATTCACTGCCACTGCTGCTGCTTACCTGGCAGGCCAGGCTTGCAAGGTACCACAGGCTTCTGCATGACTGCTGCTGCCTGGGCAGGCTAGGCCTGTTCAGGGCTCCTGCTTGCACCACCCACCTGGCTACCTAGGCCAACTCAGGACACAGGCAGTTTAGCTAACACTTGGATGTTAGAGAAAATCCTTTCTCCTGCCTCTCTGAATCCCCTGAGGGTATGGATCTCCTGGTCAGTGTTTAAGCTGTTTCTGCCTTCTGATGGAGGAACGTGTGTTTCCAGACTGATAAGGGATACAGAACGGCAGCTAGGAACTCTGTCCCGGACCCAGACACAGAACGGCAGTGCTTCAGCTGTGTTAGGATATCCAGAACTTGCTGCAGTGGGATATCTGGGATCCCACATTGCCCTGACTGTTGTTGATTGTGTTCTTATGCTGGCCTTTAGCCATCTGGTTTGCAGTTATTATAGGTTTAGATGCTGATTTCTGAGTTCATCTTTGTTTTTTGGAGTGTTTTTTTCCTCTTAGTTTCTGTTTCCTCTCCGTGTTATGGCCTGAGTGGCCTGGAGTTATGGTGACTAGTCTTCTGGTCCAATAGAGCATCTCCCGTGGTGTTTTTATGGCCTATATGGCCTCTGGGGTTTTAGGTGCTAATTTTGCCTCTGGGGTCCCTAGTACCAGTGTGGTCTGGAGTCCTTGGTGACAACAGGCCTTCAGGAAAGCAAGTAGAATTGTGGAGCAGGATATGTAGTACAAGGTTTGGGTTGTTCTCAATGCCATGACCCTTTAATACAGTTCCTCATGGTGTGGTGACAGCCAACCATAAAATTATTTTGTTTCTACTTCATAACTGTATTTTTACTTGTGTTATGAATCTTAATGTAAATTAAGATTCTGATATGCAGGGTAACTCTGATATGCAGGATGTCTGATATGTGACCCCTGTGAGGGTCTTGACCCACAGGTTGAAAACCACTGCTCTTGAGTTTTGTGTTCCTTGTCTCCCTGTGGTTGGGACAAGGGCATTTTCCTATGCACTGTGCAAGGGAGTGGCAGCTCTGGGCGGAGGCCTCAGTGATCATGGAATTGGTACAGCTTACCTTTGGTTTCATTCAGCTGAGAGGGAAACTTCTCATATGCTGTTCTAGTCTCATCACTTGCAGAAAGCTCTGATTCCAATTGACAGAGCAATATGGTAAATTAGTCAAATGGTATACAGCATCTGCTGTAACTAGGTCAAGATTGGAACAATATGCTTTATTCATGCATCCTGAGTTCTGCCTACCTTATTGTGTAAACAGCAGTCTGTGAAGTTCAAAAGGGGAGGAGAAAGGCACAAAATTGAAATAAGGAAGTCCTTTCCCACCAGAGGCCACTTTTCTAGAAAAGTTAGCTGTATTTCTGAAAATGCACTATGAACATTTTCAATAACTTGCAGGACTTAGTGCTGCATCTTTCAGGGAGGCAGAATACAAATGATTCCCATAGGAGTCATTAAGTGAATAGGGGTGTTTGAACAACTCATGTAAGAAACAGAGCTTTGTGTGTTTTAGACCAATCCCAGGGAGTCAGATTGCTCCATCCTCTGGTGTATTTGCTTTTAGGCAGGAAAATTAACCCCAGAAGTGCTTATAATTAAAACTTAAGTCATTTATCATTAACACTGTGATTTTAACTGATTTAAAAAATTATTTCTGGTGGATTATAATATAATCACATTATTCACCCCCATTTCCTCCTTCTAAACTTTCTTATATTCCCCTCCTTAATGTATTTCAAATTTATTGCTTTTTTCATTAATTGCTGTTACATATGTGTGTGTATGTTTATAAATAAAGAAATACAATGTGCAATGTCTGTTTAATGTTATTTTTATAAATATTCCCAGGGCTGACCTATTGGATAACCAATTGGTGTGTTCTTCCCTGGAGAGTATTTCTCCACTCTCAGCTTTCCTTAGTTACTTATAGATCATTGTGTAAGGTTGAGGCCTCCTAGGCTTTCTTCCCTCCACTTCCCACCTCTGGTCCATGTTAGCAAGTCTATTGGTATCATCTTTGTTCAGGTTGTATTCAGGCAGTCATGGTGGTGAGACTTTATGTGTGTAGCTTCTGACATTCCTAAGAGGTAAAACAACTTCCACAATACCACCATAATTCATAACTATACTCTAAATGGCTGTTGTTATTCCTACAGACAAGAGTAGTCCTCATTACTCATGAAGGAAACTTCTCCTTGCAACAGACAGAAACCATTACAGAAAACCACAACCAATCAAAAGGTAGAGTTGTAGAACCCAATTCTAACTGATACTTCTACAACACTGTTCCTGCTTCTAAGTCTCAGGGATCATTTCAAAAGAGAGGGTGGAAAGATTGTAAGAGTCAGAGGAATAGGGAGTTTGATTTTTAACAGATTTTTAAAAATGTTTATTTATTACTTCAAGTTACAGATCCATCAGAGTTCCCTCTCCCTACCTCTCCTGGTCCCACCCTCCCACCCTATCCCTCCTATTCTACTCCTCTGGAGTAGGTTGCCCATACATACCACCCCCCTCAATTCAAAGTCATATGAGGGCTACCAGCTTTCTCTTGCACTGGCGGCCTATATGGCAACTCCATTAGGGCAAAGTTTCCGACTAACAGGTAACAAATTCTATGTTCCTGTTCCTTTTGGTCTGTTGGTTGCAGGATAGTTATCCTGTACTATATGGCTAAAATCCAATTATAAGTGAATAGATGCTATGAGCATCTTCCTGAGTCTGGGTTAGCTCACTCAGGATGAACTTTTCTAGTTCAATCCATTTGGCTGAAAATTGCATGATTTCCTTATTTCTCATAGCTGAGTAGTATTCCATTGTGTAAATGTGCCACAATTTTTTTTCCATTCTGTGGTTGAGGGACATCTGGGTTGTTTCCAGTTTCTAGCTATTACAAATAAGGCTGCTATAAACATAGATGAGAAAATTTCCTTGTGATTTGGTGAGGAATCATTTGGATGTATACCCAGAAATGGTATGGCTGGGTCTTGAGGTAGAGCTATTACAAGTTTTCTAAGATATCATGGCTGGGTTTTTAAACAGTGCTTAACATTTGTCCAATGCAGCAGTGAGAAATGGGCCAGTGCCTCTTTGTCCCATACTGATACATAATTTGCATTTTTAAATACATATGTACCATACATTACGCATATGTCTATAATCACCTGGGCTTTTACATACCACATGTTATCTGGAAGTTGCACATTCAGTCTATGGCTGTATGGTTTCTTCTCTGTACTTCAGCTGCTCTTTGGGCCTCTGAGGTGACTAACATTGTTATTTCCTTATTGAAATAGAGGAGAAAATTCATACCAGAAAAAATTAATAAACAAACAATGTCAGCAGGCTTAAGTTCTTAGTCTAGTATTGCTTGTATGAATTTACATATACTGTAATACACACACATACACATACACACACACACACACACACACACACACACACACACACAAGCATTTTTTGTCTAGTCTTCTCAGGTGACTAGAAACTGTTTTCCTGTGACTTCCAGTTTGACAGCATATTTCAGTAGCAAGGGATTACATCCTCACTGGTTTCTTCTAAAATGTATATTATATATTAATATATTAAAGTGGCTAGCTATCCTGAAGTAAAGAAATGGACATCATATTGATTGGTACAGGGTTTTTTAATGTCTCTAACACTTTCCAGTCCCATCTGATTATGGAGTGACACTGTGCTTTCATACCAGCTATTGGGTATTGGCATAGCACCCTGTGAATCCTGGGTAGCAGGAATCCACCCAGCTTCCTATGACCAGGATCTCTGAGCTAGACCTTGGCACCATTGACTAATGGTGATCTTTTCCTAACTTGCAGATAAAAATTTTATGATTGGATTCTTATTACTTTAAAACTATTCACTCATAA
Source organism: Lophiomys imhausi (assembly GCA_907164525.1). Lineage (NCBI taxonomy): Eukaryota > Metazoa > Chordata > Mammalia > Rodentia > Muridae > Lophiomys > Lophiomys imhausi. The sequence continues at coordinate 95,967 of CAJQZJ010001088.1, forward strand.
GCTTTGTTTGCATGTTTGGTGCTAATGATTGTCTTTTTGACAGAATAAGTAAGAAATAGTAAGTATTATTATTGAAAACAGCAAATCACACATACTTTTCTGGATTATTTTCCAAATAAGAATTTCTTTGTATTTACATATATGGTATCATATAGTTGTTAGAAAATTATTCTTGGACTTGTTAACATATGCTTTTATTGTCTTTATGGTGAATCCCAAGGAGGCTGGAAGACTTGGAGAATAGGCTGTCTGGAATGAGTGATGGGCTCTTGAGGCAGAGGGAGGCAGTGGGTATCCTGAGGGAAGGGGAAAGAGGGAACAGACACAAAGTTTTTCTTTCTTTGTCCTCAAAACTTTTAATAGGTCCACTTCTGTGGCTTTAATGAGACTTGTCCCTTCCAAAACTTATGTTAGGGTTTAATCTCCATTGTGAAGTATTGAGATAGTGGAATGTTAATCTAGCTATGATGTGTAGAGGTCTTTGGCAATGATCAGGATTAGATACATATCAAGAATGGACCAATATTAACCCCTCATTATTGAATAGTGTTATTGGAAGATGAAGTAAGACCAACTTTCTCACTTTTTGTCTCTCTGTCTCTATCTCTGTCTGTCTGTCTGCCTCTCACACACACACAAACACACAAGTACATGCTCTTCATGTAGTGTTCCACACAGTCTTCAGATAGTGCCAGTAAGAAGTAAGAAGGTCAAAACTGTATATGGCCTCATACTCTTGAACAAGAACTGTAGGCCAAAATGAATCTCTTCATAACTTACCCAGTTTCCAGCATCATAGTAATCACAGAAGAAAAAGAACTGACCCTTCAATGTTTCCTACATTTGTGAACTGTTCCAAGAAACTTTATTGTTTTCTATTCTTATGTGTCCTCCCTCCCCTACAATCATGTGTCCATGTGTCAGTCAAAAGCTTTTTCTTTTTTTTCTTTTTCTCTTCTTCCTTCCTTCCTTTCTTTTCTTTTCTTTTCTTTTCTTTTCTTTTCTTTTCTTTTCTTTTCTTTTCTTTTCTTTGGCTAGGACTAGAACATAGGGCCACATGTTAGGCAATTTCTCTTCTGAACTATTTCACTAGGGTTCCTTCTTTTTTCTCTTTCATTACCTCATCATGTGTTAAAATGTAAGTGTATGTTTGGTATGAGTAGGAATCATGGTGATCCTTTTATTCCCTAGGATTCAACAAAATTAGTAGTAACTATACACTACAAGAAGTAATTCCTAATGGAAAGCCAAAACTTATGTAAAAACTCGGGGGAAACCAGTGTGCTGGTTCCCTTCCTAGCATGGCTCTCATATTGCAATCCCATTTATTAGACCATATATATTCTTATATAATTATATATAATTAAATATTAATTATATTTATATATAATTAATATATATGTATCTTTTCTTTTTATTATTTATTTATTTATTTTGTTTTTAAATATTTATTTATCACTTCAGGTTACATCTCCATCTCAGTGTCCTCTTTCCACCCCTCCCAGTCCTGCCTTCCCACTCTCAACCCCATATCCCTTCCATTCTACTCCTTTGGAGTGGAGTGTCCCTACATAACAGTCCCCCACCCCAGTTCAGCAGTCATATGAGGGCCAAGAGCCTCCTCATACTCTGGAGGCCTACAAAGCAGCACCACTAGTGCAAAGTGTCTCATTGTCAGGAAACAAAGTCTATGTTCATGTTCCCCTTGGTGCATTGGTTGTAGTATAGTTATCCTGTACTATATGGCTAAAATTTGATTATAAGTGAATAGATGCCATGTGCATCCTTCTGAGTCTGGGTTAGCTCACTCAGGATGAGCTTCTCTAGTTCCATCCATTTGGCTGCAAATTGCAGGATTTTGTTGTTTCTGATGGGTGAGTAGTATTCCATTGTGTAGATGTACCACACTTTTATATCCATTCCTTGGTTGAGGGACATCTGGGTTGTTTCCAGTTTCTAGCTGTTACAAATAAGGCTATGAACATAGATAAGGAAATTTCCATGTGATTTTTTGAGGAATCATTTGGATGTATACCCAGAAGTGGTATGGCTAGGTCTTGAGGTAGAGCTATTCCAAGATTTCTAAGATATTGCCAGACTGATTTCCATAGTGCTTGTACAAGCTTGCACTCCCACCAGCAATGGAGGAGGGTTCCCCTTTCTCCACTATTTTGCCAGCATGTGCTGCCATTTGATCTTTTGATCTTAGCCATTCTGACAGGTGTGAGATGGAATCTCAGAGTTGTTTTGAGTTGCATTTCTCTGATAATTAAGGATGGTGAGCATTTCTTCAAGTGTCAGCCATTAGGGATTCCTCCTTTGTGAATTCCCTGTTTAGCTCTGTTCCCCATTTTTTGATTAGATTATTTGGTTTCTTGGCATTTAATTTCTTGAGTTCTCTGTAAATTTTGGATATTAGCCCTCTGTCAGATGTGGGGTTGGTGAAGATTTTTTCCCAATCTGTAGGTTGCAGTTTTGTTCGAATGACAGTGTCTTTTGCCTTACAGAAGCTTTTCATTTTCATGAGCTCCCATTTATTGATTGTTGGTCTTAGTTCCTGAGCTGTTGGTGTTCTGTTCAGGAAGTTGTCACCTGTGCCAATGAGTTTGAGGGTTTTACCCACTTTCTCTTCTAATAGATTTAGTGTGTCTGGTTTATGTTAAGGTCTTTGATCCACTTGGACTTAAGTTTTGTACAAGGTGATAAGTATGGGTCTAATTTCATTCTTTTACATGTTGACCTCCAGTTGGACCAGCACCATTTGTTGAAGATGCTGTCCTTTTTCCATTGTGGTTTTGGCTTCTTTGTCAAAAATTAAGTGACCATGGGTGTGTGGGTTCATTTCTGGGTCTCCAATTCAATTCCACTAATCCACTGGTCTGCTTCTATACCAGTACCATGCTGTTTTTATTATTATTGCTCTGTAGTACAGCCACTATAAAAATCAGTCTGGCAATATTTTTGAAAACTTGGAATAGCTCTACCTCAAGACCCAGCCATGCCACTTCTGGGTATACATCCAAATGATTCCTCACTAAATCACAATGACGTTTCCTCATCTGTGTTCTAGAAACTGGAAACAACCCAGATGTCCCTCAACCAAGGAATGGATAAAGAAAACTGGTACATCTACACAATGGAATACTACTCACCCACCAGAAACAATGAAATCATGCATTTTGCAGCCAAATGGATGGAACTAGAGAAGCTCATCCTGAATGAGCTAACCCAGACTCAGAAGAATGCACATGGCATCTATTCACTTATAATTGGATTTTAGCCATATAGCAAAGAATAACTACACTACAATCAGTGCACCAAAGGGAACATGAACATAGACTTTGTTTCCTGTCAATGAGACACTTTGCCCTAGTGGTGCCCTTGTAGGCCCCCAGTGTATGAGGAGTCTCTTGGCCCTCATATGACTGCTGAACTGGGGTGGGGGATTGTTATGTAGGGACACTCCACTCCAGAGATTAGTGTAATTAAAAATGAAGCATATGTCTTTTATTAAAAAAAAAAAGAGCTGTGGGCTAAGTCTCTTCTCTCAACCCAACCCAAGAGCACCTAATCTTCATTTAATAAACCCGAAAAGAATATATCTATAAAAAAACACATGTGGGTAGGAGGCCAAAATGAGAGACTTGTTATCAGTGTATTCATACATTCATTCACATTACACCATCTTTAGTACAAATAAGTACTCTACTGGTATTCCATAGTCCTCACTGATAATCTGGAGAAAATGAAGAACCAACATATTTAATGTATTTTGCTACTCTTGTGTACAAAGAGATATTTAACATGTAAAGCAGTTAAGCGGTATTAAACATGATAGAGTTTGTACATTCAGCTTTTATAAACTGTTTGTCATTAGGACATCCTGGTCATTAGATTGATTTTGAAAAAAAAAAGTCAAATGAGATACAAGGAAACAATACACAATCCCCTGAAATCAGGATAAACATTTGGATATAAGGCATATATGAACAAGAGAGACCATGCTAAATGTGCTGTGTAAGTAAATGTACAGGGTTTGTGCTCAAGTCCCACATCCCTAAAATGCAAAGATCATATTTGGATGTGCCACTGGTCAACTTTCTCTGGTAGCCTCATCCTGCCTTCATGACTTCATGTATTTTGAAATTACCCCTTCTCAACAACGTTCATCAAACTAGAGAGGGATGAAGCAAAGCATCAATTGAAAACAAAATTAAAGAAAGCTGCACTGGGCTCATATACAGCCTTCAGTTATTTGCAAGTATATTTCTCTAGTTTGACATGGTTCCAACTGAGTATTTGGCTTCTGGGGACACTGGTTTGTTCTGAAATTTCTGCTCCATTTGCCAAGTAATCATTTACAATACAAGTGTTAAAACTATAGGCACTTGAGCTAAGGGAAAATGAAGCCCTTGTTCTCAACTTAACAGATTCTAACACAGCTTCTGTATCTGTCCCAGTCTTTGTCAAGAGGGCAAACTTGATTCCAGGTGAGAGGACTGATACTCTTATTCTTCATTGTTAGACCAAAAAGGCACACAGAAATAGTGCATTTTAATGTGCAAAGAAAATGTCTCTTGTGCATATGTATCAGAATGTCATTCTGCAACATGTGTAAAAGTTCATAAAGTTCTCTTGGGGAATTTTATTTTATTACAAAATAAAACATATTCTCTTTATAGGTAGTTTATATTTCCCATGTGTATTTTTTTCATCCCCTCAGCTGGACAAATTGGAACTATCTATTTATGAAGGCAGGATGAAGCTACCAATTTCAAGTCTTGAAAAATTTTATTCGTTTTATATGTTTCCTGTTCCAATTTGCTTGTCTTTGTCTGCAAATCTTTCAAATCTTTCATTGCCTTGTCTCTTTCCTGTTCATGTTGGGCTGCATTGGCTTGGAGGTCTCTAATGGTATTTTCCAATGCTTTTATTTGTAAAATTGAGGATTCTTTGTATTCTTTCAGTGTTTTAATTTCTTCTTGAAAGGACTCCATCATTTTCCTAAGTATAGATTTGTCATCATTTTCATGTGTTTCAGCTGTGGTGGGATTTTCAGGGCTTGTTGCTGTGTTAACCTCGCTGAATTTCGTTGGAGTCATATTTCCCTGATTTTTGACAGTTTTGTTCTTTTGCTGACCTTTAGCATTAAGCTGATTGTTCCTGATGTCTTCTGGACCATTTCAGTATCACTGCTGGTCCTCTTTAGGGTGTTGCGGTAACTGTGTGAATATTGGGCACTCAGGTAGCCGGGAGGTACCTCTATCTGGCAGTTGGGGCTACCTCCCAAGACCCTGCAGTAATCAGACCTGTGGGAGACTGTACCAGTGCAGGAAGAGCAGCCCTCTACCCTGTCTGAGCACAATGTTCTTCCAAGTGATTGTATATACAGTAGAGATCTTTATGTCCAGTACCTTTCTGGGTAGGCCCAGATATGCTTGCGCCTCCCTGACAGCCACTGTGTGGCTTTTGCCTGCTTCTGCGTCAAGGTCCACCCTGGCCTCTGGTCTGGGTTGGGGGCCTGTGCCCCGCATCAGTGGCCTCTGCTCTGTACCCCGGACCTCTTCCCCACGCAGCAGGTCTCTGCTTTGGACTGGAGTCTGTGTCTCTCGCTACTAAACTCTGCTTTGGTCCATGAGCCTGTCCACTGCTCTTTTTGGGTCTTGGTTCTGCCCAGCAGTGTTTGAGTCCACGCCACCTGGGTCCACACAGAGATAGCTGCCTGGGAGTGTCTGAGGGTCCCACGAGAGACCCCCACTAGTCCCTGGGTTCGCCGGGTGTGACCCTGAGGGTTCATGCATCTCGGGATGTTGCTCAGCTTGTTTATATTTCTGCAATGTTGTAGCTATCCCCCCGCCCAGCTCAAAATGTGTCCTTGCTGGATGCCACCATCTTGTATCCTCCCATTCTATATATGTATCTTTTCATTAAAATGTATTTAAAACTACAGCCAAGTAATTGTGCCTTTTGTCATCCTCACATTGAAAGAAGTTTTCCAAGTAGTAGGCATTAACTTTTAAGTTTTACTTCTTAAAAGTTAAACGTTTAAGTTTAACTTTGGTAGGGAAGAGATTAAAAATACTGCATTTGTGTTTAGAGATGGTGAGTCTCAAGATTGAATTTAATTTAGTCTTAGTATTGAATTTAAAATAAAAATCTTATAATGGAAAATAGAAATAAAGGGAGTCATCTATAAATAATGATGCAATGTACTATATTACATTATATTTTATAGTAACATTTGAGAAGTTCTATAAAGAAATTCAAAATTCTTCCTTGGCAGACTTAAAATAGGGAACATCTGGAATGGTCCCAAGATGCTGTCATCAAGTTATTTTTAAAGACTCCTATGGTATGTAGGACAGGAAGACAATGTATAATAACTTTTCTGGACTTGCCCATTACCACATTTCAAGAGTAGACCAAAATCCCATTTAATAAAAGCAAGCAACAAAAACAACCCTTCAAACTTATAATTGACCCTAGTGCTTAGAATATATAATATAGGCTAATGCCTACACTTGTATTTTTATGGCATTGCATGAAATGGAGACATCAGGGAATGTTCTGATGCAATTGTGAAGTAGGGAAGCTAGGAGAAAGAAGAGTCAGTGAGAAGAGAGCACAACATTTCTGTCCTCATGGAACTTTAATGCGAAATAGAGACTGGCAGAGAAAATATATGATGTATGAGAACTTTATGTGCTAAAAAGCGAAACAAGATCTGGATTTGGTGGGAGAGAATTGGGTAGAATGAGGGGGTAGACGGAGTCTGCAATTTTTAGTCATGTACAGAACAAGTAGGTGCTTCAGTGAGAAAGTGGCACTTAAGCAAAATGGTCAGGAAGGGAAAGTATGAGTCATATACATTACTGAGGGGAGGACATCCAAATAGAGGGAAGGGCAGGTTTAAAGAGAATGTTGTGCTTCATAGATGCTTGTGAGACCACAGTAGTTGGAAGAAGAGTGGAACATTAGGAAAGGAAGTGAGAAAGAGCACCTCAGGGTTGTGGCAAATGAAAGAGGAAGTTACTGAAGACTGGGAGGAGAATGGACATTATCTAAACTGTCATTATACTGCTGTCTGGATAGTAATCTGAAACTGGTCTAATATATGAATACATAAAAAGTTACAAGGTGGCTGTAATACAACAGAATAGAGGTGGTGGTGACAAACCAGAGAGGCAACAGGGAAGGCAGTAACAGTCATCTGATTCTATTACAAACATGGCTCTTTTGGATTAGTGGGTGGACAAGCTCGGAAGGTATGTGAGAATGGCCAGAAACAATACAGGCAATGGAAGGGAGATGCTGCATTCTGTGAGTGTATGGCAACAAGGATTGTGTGAAGGACAGTTTAGTGTGCAGACATCTTGGCAAAGTTTAGGTAGTTGGATATATGAAATCAGTTTATCATATAAGATGTATCACAAGATGCTGGAAAATGTAAAGATTGGTCTATAAACAGTGCAGGACAAACTAGTTGGCTGTGGGAAAAATAAGTTTATTATTGGTATGCCATATGGCACAACAAAGTTCAGTTTGGTTAAAGAGGAATTGGATTTTAGCCTTATAGTACAGAATAACTATACTACAACCAATGCACCAAAAGGAACAGGAACATAGACTTTATTATATGTTAGTGAGACACTTTGCCCTAGTGGTGCTGCCATGTGGGCCTCCAGTACTTGAGGAAGCTCTTAGCCCTCATATGACTGCTGAACTGGGGTGGGGGAGAACTGATAAGCAGGGATACCCCTCTTTGGAGGAGTAGGATAGGAGGCAGAGGGGGTAGAAGGTGGGAGAGTGGGACCGGGAGGGGTGGAAAGAGGGCACTGTGATGGAACGGTAATTTGAAGTAATAAACACACACACACACACACACACACACACACACAAATTACTACTTCTCCATACCTGGACTTTCACCCTCAGGACTACATAGGTAGGATCTCTCCCTTTCCCTGCCTCCACATCCCCTGTACCACCAGCACTTGGACACATAACCTGCTTGCCTGAGCTGAGATCTGTGCCCCAGGCTGCACTGTACCTTCCCTACCCCACTGAGGTGACAAGGACTCAATCCCCAGGAGCATCCAGTTCCATCCTTTGAATCCTGCACCACCTCAGGTCTCCCTGAACCTCAGCACCTAGGGTAGATCTCCTCTTGCCTTCCCCCCCACCATCCTGCCCTGCCCAATGACCTAAGACCCTCCAAGCTGCTCTGAGCTGGGGGTGGTCGCTCCAAACATCATCTTCCGGACCTGCACTTCCCTCCATTCCTGGACGTTCACCGTCAGGACTAGATAAGACTATATAGATCTACATAGGACTACATAGAGCTACATAGGACTACATAGAGCTACATAGAACTACATAAGAATTTATAGGATCACATAGAACTACACAGGACTACATAGGACTACACAGGGTTACACAGGACTACACAGCCTGGGTAGAGCTACAGGTGAACAAGATTATAAGGCCTCCAAACCAATGCTCCTTCCTTGACCAAGTTCAGAAGGCCCCAGGAGCAAACAACTAAGGAACACCAGATAGCAAAAGGCTAGCGAAAGAACGCCTGACAAATGTCAGGGAAATATGACTCCAACAAAACTCAACCTAATACAGCAACCCCTGATCATCCCACCATGACTGAAATACAAGAATATGATGACAAATATATACTTATGAAAATGATAGAGGCCTTAAAAGAAGAAAATAAATCCCTTAAAGAATCTCAAGAAGCCACAGTCCTACAGATGAAAGCAATGAAGCAACGGAGAATTCCTTTATAGACTTCCAAGTCAAACAAGAATGGGAAAGAGAGAAAGCTATGAAGAACTGCAGGCAAAGACAACCAAATTGGAACAGGAAATGTATAAAACAGTTCAAGATCTGAAATTAGAAGTGGAAATAATAAAGAAAACACAAGCAGAGATAATCCTGGAAGTGGAAAACCAAATAAAGATAGCAAGAACTGCAGACATGAGTGTCACCAATAGGATACAAGAGATGGAAGACCAAATCTCAGGCATGGAAGGATCAATTGAAGAAATCAATACAACAACCAAATAGAATGAGAAATCTAAAAAGTCCTCACTTGTAACCTCCAAGAAATCAAGGACTCAATGAAAAGATGGAACCTAAGAATATAGGCATAGATGAAAGACAAGACTCTAGACCCAAGGACCAGGAAACATTTTCAACAAAATCATAGGAGAAAATTTCCCAAACCTAAAGAAAGAGATGCTGGTAAAAATCCAAGAGCCATACAGAACCCCAAGCAGATTGGACCAGAAAAGAAATTCCTCCCACCATGCAATAGGTGAAACTCCAAATATACAGAGCAAAGAAAGAATATTAAAAACTGTAAGAGAAAAAAGCCAAGTAACATATAATGGCAGACCCATCAGAATTACACCTGACTTTTTCTCAGAAACTTTCAAAGCCAGAAGGGCATGGTCAGATGTGCTGCAAGCCCTAAGAGACCACAGGTGCTAGTCCAGATTACTATTCCCAGCAAAACTTTCAATTACCATAGATGGAGAAAACAAGATATTATACAACAATATCAAATTCAAACAATATCTACCCACAAATCCAGCTCTACAGAAGATACTACAAGGAAAATTCCAACTGAGAGAAGGTAACTACAGCCAAGAAAACACAGGAAACAAATAACTCTACTGCAGCTAAGCCAAAAGAAACACCCAAAGCACTACTACCACCTACACCAAAATATCAGGAAATAACAAACTCTGGTCATTAATATCCCTCAACATCAATGGACTCAACTCACCAATAAAAAGACATAGACTTACAGAATGGATCTGTAAACAAGACCCATAATTTTGCTGCATTACAAGAAATGCACCTCACCAGCAAAGATAGATTCTACTTCAGAGTAAAGGGTTGGGAAAAGGTTGTCCAAGAAAATGGTCCCAGGAAGTGAGCTGGAGTAGCCATCGTAATATCCAATAAAATAAATTTTCAACCAAAATTAATCAAAAAAGAGAGGAAAGGACACTACATACTTGTCAAAGGAAAAATTAATCAAGATGACCTCTCAATAGTGAACATCTAAGCCACAAACACAAGGGCACTCACATTTGAGACACGACTAAAGCTTAAACCATACATTGATCCCCACACACTAATAGTGGGAGATTTCAACACCCCACTCACACCAATGGATGGGTAATTGAGACAGAAGACAAACAGAGAAATAATGAGACTAACAGAGGTCATGAAACAAATGGACCTAACAGATATCTATGGAACATTTCATTCAGATTCAAAAGAATATACCTTCTTCTCAGCACCTCATGGAACCTTCTCCAAAATTGACCATATATACTTGGTCACAAAGCAAGCCTCAACAGATACAAGAAAATTGAAATAACCCCTTGTATTTTATCCGACTGTCTTGGATTAAAGCTAGAATTCAACAACAACAGAAATATCAAAATGCCTATACATCTGTGGAAATTAAAAAAAAAAAAACTCTCTATTCGATGACTATTGGGTCAGGGAAGAAATAAAGAAGGAAATCAAAGACTTCCTAAAACTCAATGAAAATGAGGCCACAACATACCCAAACCTATGGGACACAATGAAAGCAGTGCTATGTGGAAAGTTCATAGCACTAAGTGCCTTCAAAAAGAAAATCATGACAGCTCATATTAGAAACTTAACAGTTGAACTGGAAGAGCTAGAAAAAAAATCAAACACTCCTAAGAGGAGCAGAGGACAGGAAATCATCAAACTTAGGGCTGAAATCAACAACTTAGAAACAAAAAGAACAATACAAAGAATCAATGAAACCAAGAGTTCATTATTTGAGAAAATCAACAAAACAGACCAACCCTTAGCCAAACTGACTAAAAGGCTGGGGAAAATACCCAAATCAACAAAATCAGAAATGAAAAGGGAGAAATAACAGCAGACATTGAGGAAATCCAAAGAATCTTTAGGTCTTACTTCAAAACCCTGTATTACACAAAATTTGCAAATGTAAGTGAAGTAGACAACTTTCTTGACAGATTCCACCTACTAAAGTTGAATCAAAATCAGATTAACAAATTAAACAGTCCTATAACCCCAAAGGAAATAGAAATAGTCATTAAAAGTCTCCTAACTCCCCCCCCCCAAAAAAAAGCCCAAGGCCAGATGGTTTCAGCACAGAATTCTACCACACCTTCAAAGAAGAGCTAATTCCAATACTTTTGAAACTCTTCCACAAAATAGAAACAGAAGGAATGCTGCCAAACTCATTCTATGAGGTCACAGTCACCCTGATACCTAAACCACACAAAGACCCAACAAAGAAAGAGAATTTCAGACCAATTTCCCTCATGAACATAGATGCTAAAATACTCAACAAAATACTGGCAAACCGAATCCAAGAACACATCAAAAATATCATACACCATGATCAAGTAGGCCTCATCCCAGGAATGAAGGGTTGGTTCAACATATGAAAATCCATTAACATAATCCACCATATAAACAAGCTGAAAGAAAAAAAACACATGTTCATCTCATTAGATGCAGAAAAATCATTTGACAAAATCCAACACCCCTTCATGCTAAAAGTCTTGGAGAGAACTGGCATACAAGGACTATACCTAGAAATAATAAAGGCTAGCAAACCAGTAGCCAACAACAAATTAAATGGAGATAAACTTAAAACATTTCCATTAAAATCAGGGACAAGGCAAGGATGCCCACTCTCCCCATACTATTTCAACGTAGTACTTGAAATTCTAGCTAGAGCAATAAGACAACTAAAGGAGATCAAGGGAATACAAATCAGAAACGAAGAAGTTAAATTATCCCTATTCACAGATGATATGATAGTATACGTAAGTGACCCCAAAAATTCCACCAGAGAACTGCTACAGCTGATAGACGCTTTCAGCAAGGTCGCTGGATATAAACTAAACTAAAAAAAAAAAAAAAAAAAATCGGTAGCCCTTCTTTACACAAGAGATAAATGGGCTAAGAACAAAATTAGGGAAACAAGACCATTCACAATAGCCAAAAATAATATAAAATACCTCGGGGTAACTCTAGCCAAGCAAGTGAAAGACCTCTACAACAAGAACTTCAAGTCCTTGAAGAAAGAAATTGAAGAAGATATTAGAAGATGGAAAGGGGGGCGGGCAAAGATGGCGGCGACCTACACTGACGCATTTTGAACGCGGGGAAAAAAGAGCCATAAAAAACACAGAGTTATTGGGCACTGTGCAAAAACTGGAGGGGCTAGACGCCCCCCCCCGGAACACTCACAGCTCCCAAGGGACTGTTAAAAGTCCCAGGGCAAGGCTCTCACCCATCTCTCACAGACACGGAGGCCACAAAACCCGGGATTCGGGAACTCCCATTTGGAGAGGCGCCTGGTAAGATCGATCCCAACTTACAGCAGGCAGAATCAGGGTCCACTTGGCCATAGATCGCTGTCCTATTGGGCTCCCCACACATCAGGTTGAACTTATATCCACTTAAAAAACTTTGCGAGATAGTGGAAGGCTTAGCAAGGAACAAACAGGGGGCTCAGCGGGTGGTCCGCGGCCGCTCGTGAAGTGGAGGGCGGGAGGTTCGGAGAGAGCGCGGGAAGCTGGGAACACAAAAGCAGGCAGGAGGGGCCGAATCCCGCACACTAACAGTAGCGCAGCTGGGGAGGGAGCATGGCTGGAAGGGCCAAATCCCCGCAAGTCCACGGCAGGTCATCTGGGGAGAGAGAAAGGCGTGGGTGGGGCCAGGGATCCATGCACCCACGGCTGAGCTGCTGGGACGAGAGGTCCACTCAGGCAGCCGGAGGATCCGGGGCTTGGGGTACCCACGGAACCCGTGGCAGCGCAGACAGGAAGGGAATCAGGCACAGAGTCCAGCCCTGTGGCGAGAAACCTAGAGAGAAACCAGAAATCGGGACCATAGCTGTATCCTGGAAAATCCAGACATATTAGGCGTGGAGCCAGACACTGTCAGCCTCCGTGATGACAAACAAAGCCCACAGAATCTGTGCCTGGGCAAACAGGCCCATACCATCAGAACCATTACAGGCTGATAACTCAGAGTGCAACATAGGGAAGTCTGAATTGGGAGCAGTGAAACAATCCTGGTCCATTACTCACAACCTGGGAATAGGCTGCACCATCTCACAGTGCCTCTGGCGATTAAAACCACAGTGACCTTGAAATCCCCCTGCAAGCAACGACAGATAGCCAAGTAACTCGTCCCCTGCACCAAATCATCCACTGTGGTTCCAAGCACAGAAAACAGACAGCTAAATGCATCCAATGGCGAAAGGTCAAAAAAAAAAATAGAAATCAAGGAATTATGACTCCAACAAAGCAGAACCATCCTAGCTCATCCAATTCGGATGACCACACACCAACAGAAACACATGAAAACATTGACAATTCTGCATTATGGAAAGTGATAGAGTCCCTGCAAGAAGAACTTAAATCTATGAAGGAATTCAAAGAAGCCGCAATTCTACAAATCAAAACAAGGAACAACACCATTAAAGAGCTCCAAGCCAAGGTGACAGAGCTTGAACAGGAAAAGGAAAAAGCCATGAATGATTTTCATACAAAAACAAGCAAGCTGGAGAAGGAAATGTACAAAACGAACAAAACCATACAAGACATGAAAATAGAAATAGAAACAATAAAGAAAACACAGTCAGAGTTAAAAGAGGAAGTGGAGAACCAAGGGAAGAGAACAGGAACTACGGATGTGAGTATCAACAATAGGATGCAAGAGATGGAAGACAGGATCTCAGGCATGGAAGATTCAGTGGAAGAAATCAGTACAACATCCAAAGAAAATGAGAAGGCTAAAAAATCTCTCACCCACAACAACCAAGAAATCAAGGACTCAATAAAAAGATGGAACCTAAGAATTATAGGTATAGAGGAAAGAGAAGACTCCCAACTCCAAGGTCCAGGAAATATCTTCAACAAAATCATAGAGGAAAACTTCCCAAACCTGAAAAAACGAGATGCCAATAAAAATCCAAGAGGCATACAGAACACCAAACAGATTAGACCAGAAAAGAAACTCCTCTCGCCACATAATAATTGAAACCCCAAATGTACAGAACAAAGAAAGAATATTAAAAGCTGTAAGAGAAAAAGGTCAAGTCACATACAATGGCAGACCCATCAGAATTACACCTGACTTCTCCCCAGAAACGTTAAAAGCTAGAAGGGCCTGGTCAGATATACTACAAGTCCTAAGAGATCATAGATGCCGAGCCAGACTACTTTACCCAGCAAAACTCTCTATCAACATAGATGGAGAAAACAAGATATTCCATGACAAAATCAAATTTAAACAATATCTACCCACAAACCCAGCCCTACAGAAAATCCTAGAAGGAAAATCCCAACCCAAAGAAGAAAACTCCACCCAAGAAAACAAAGGGAATAGAAAACCCATCAGGAACTAAACCAAAAGAGGAACAGGACCACCACCTATACCAAACTAATGGGAAATAACAACCCCAGGTCACTAATATCCATCAACATCAATGGACTCAACTCCCCAATAAAAAGACATAGGTTTACAGAGTGGATCCGCAAGGAAGACCCTTCCTTATGCTGTATACAAGAGACACATCTAACTACGAAAGATAGACACTGCCTCAGAGTAAAGGGCTGGGAAAAGGTTTTCCAAGCAAATGGACCCAGGAAGCAAGCTGGAGTAGCCATCCTAATATCAAACAAAACAGACTTCCAACTGAAGTTAATGAAGAAAGACAAAGAAGGGCACTATATACTCATTAAAGGGAATATTCATCAAGAGGAAATTTCAATACTGAACATCTATGCCCCAAATACAAAGGCACCTACTTTCGTAAAAGAAACACTTCTAAAACTTAAAGCGCACGTCGATCACAACACATTAGTAGTGGGAGACTTCAACACCCCACTCACAACAAAGGACAGATCATCAAGACAGAAGACAAACAGAGAAATATTGAGTCTAACAGAGATCATGAAACAAATGGACCTAACAGATATCTACAGAACGTTTCACCCAAACACAAAGGAATACACCTTTTTCTCAGCACCCCACGGAACCTTCTCCAAAATCGACCACATAATTGGTCACAAAGATAGTCTCAATAGATACAAGAAAATTGAAATAACACCTTGTATCTTATCAGACCACCACGGAATAAAGCTGGTCTTCAACAGTAAAAGAATCAACAGAAAGCCTACACACACATGGAAATTGAACAGCTCCTTACTGGATGACCACTGGGTCAGGGAAGAAATAAGGAAGGAAATCAAAGACTTCTTAAAATCCAACGACAATGAAGACACAACATACCCAAACCTATGGGATACATTGAAAGCTGTGCTACGAGGAAAGTTCATAGCACTAAGGGCTTTCAAAAAGAAAATTGTGACAGCTCATATTAGTGAACTAACAGCTAAGCTGGGTGAATTGAAAAAAAAAAGAAACAAACACTCCCAAGAAGAGCAGAAGACAGGAAATCATCAAACTTAGAGCTGAAATCAACAACTTAGAATCAAAAAGAACTATACAAAGAATCAATGAAACCAAGAGTTGGTTCTTTGAGAAAATCAACAAAATAGACAGACCCCTAGCCAAATTAACTAAAAGGCAAAGGGAAAGAACACAAATCAACCAAATCAGAAATGAAAAGGGAGAAATAACAACAGACATTGAGGAGATCCAGAAAATATTCAGACATTACTTTAATAATCTATATTCCACTAAATTTGAAAACCTAAGTGAAATGGACAATTTCCTCGATAAATTCCACCTACCAAAACTAAATCAAAATCAGATTAACAGCTTAAACAGCCCAATAACACCTAAGGAAATAGAAACAGTCATTAATAATCTCCCAACCAAAAAAAGCCCAGGGCCAGATGGCTTTAGCACGGAATTCTACCGGACCTTCAAAGAGGAACTAACACCATTACTCTTCAAACTCTTCCACCACATAGAAACAGAAAGAACACTGCCAAACTCATTCTATGAGGCCACTGTCATTCTGATTCCTAAATCACACAAAGACCCAACAAAGAAAGAGAACTTCAGACCAATCTCCCTCATGAACATAGATGCAAAAATACTTAATAAAATACTAGCAAACCGAATTCAAGAACACATCAAAAGTATCATACACCATGATCAAGTAGGCTTCATTCCTGGAATGCAGGGATGGTTCAATATACGAAAGTCTATCAATGTAATTCACCACATAAACAAGATGAAAGAAAAAAACCACATGATAATCTCGCTAGATGCAGAAAAAGCATTTGACAAAATCCAACACCCCTTCATGCTAAAAGTTCTGGAGAGAACGTGCATACAAGGACCATACCTAGAAACAATAAAGGCAATATACAGCAAGCCAGTAGCCAACATCAAATTAAATGGAGAGAAGCTTGAAGCATTTCCTCTAAACTCAGGGACAAGACAAGGATGTCCACTTTCACCATATCTCTTCAATATAGTACTTGAAGTCCTTGCTAGAGTAATAAGACAACTAAAGGAGATCAAAGGGATAAAAATTGGAAATGAAGAAGTCAAATTATCCCTATTCGCAGATGATATGTTAGTATACATAAGCGACCCCAAAAACTCCACCAAAGAACTCTTACAGCTGATAAACAACTTCAGCAAGGTGGCTGGATACAAAATTAACTCAAAAAAATCAGAAGCCCTTCTTTATACAACAAACAAATATACCGAGAAAGAAATAAGGGAAACAACCCCCTTCACAATAGCCACAAACAACATAAAATACCTGGGGGTAACTCTAACCAAGTATGTAAAGGACCTATATAACAAGAACTTCAAGCCCCTGAAGAAAGAAATGGAAGAGGCCTTTAGAAGATGGAAAGATCTCCCATGCTCATGGATAGGTAAGATCAACATAATAAAAATGGCTATCCTACCAAAAGCAATATATAGATTTAATGCAATTCCTATCAAAATACCAACACAATTCTTTATAGACCTTGAAAAAGCTATTCTCAACTTCATATGGAACAACAAAAAGCCCAGAATAAATAAATCAATCCTGTCCAATGAAAAAACATCTGGAGGTATCACCATCCCAGATTTCAAGCTGTACTACAGAGCAACAGTAATAAAAACAACATGGTACTGGTATAGAAACAGACCAGTGGATCAATGGAATCGAATTGAAGACCCAAACATGGATCCACACACCTATGGCCAACTAATCTTTGACAAGGAAGCCAAAAACGCACAATGGAAGAAGGACAGCATCTTCAACAAATGGTGCTGGTCCAGCTGGATGTCCACTTGCAAAAGAATGAAATTAGACCCATACCTATCACCTTGTATAAAACTTAATTCCAAGTGGATCAAAGACCTTAACATAAGACCAGCCACACTAAAGATACTAGAAGAAAAAGTAGGAGAAACCCTCGAACTCATTGGCACAGCTGACAACTTCCTGAACAGAACACCATCAGCTCAGGACCTGAGATCAACAATCAATAAATGGGACCTCATGAAACTGAAAAGCTTCTGTAAAGCAAAGGACACTGTCATTCGAACAAAACGGCAACCAACAGACTGGGAGAAAATCTTCACCAAC
Source organism: Lophiomys imhausi (assembly GCA_907164525.1). NCBI lineage: Eukaryota > Metazoa > Chordata > Mammalia > Rodentia > Muridae > Lophiomys > Lophiomys imhausi. The sequence goes on from CAJQZJ010001088.1 coordinate 113,590, forward strand.
CCCACATCTGATAGAGGGCTATTATCTAAAATCTACAAAGAATTCAAGAAACTAAATGCCAAGAAACCAAATAATCCAATCAAAAAATGGGAGATGGAGCTAAATAGAGAATTCACAAAGGAGGAATCCCTAAGGGCTGAGAGACACCTGAAGAAATGTTCAACATCCTTAATCATCAGAGAAATGCAACTCAAGACGACCCTGAGATTCCATCTAACACCTGTTAGAATGGCTAATATAAAGAGCTCAAATGATAGCGCATGCTGGCGAGGGTGTGGAGAAAGGGGTACCCTACTCCATTGCTGGTGGGAGTGCAGGCTTGTGAAACCACTATGGAGGTCTGTCTGGTGATATCTTAGAAATCTAGGAATAACCTTGCCTCAGGACCCAGCCATACCACTTCTGGGTATACACCCAAAGGACCTCTCACGAAGACATAGGGTAGTCTCCTCATCTATGTTCATAGCAGCCTTATTTGTAATAGCTAGAAATTGGAAACAACCCAGATGTCCCTCAACTGAAGAATGGATTAAAAAATTGTGGTACATCTATACAATGGAATATTACTCAGCTATCAGAAACAATGAAATCATGCAATTTGCAACCAAATGGATGGATCTAGAGGAGCTCATCCTGCGTGAGCTAACCCAGGCTCAGAAGGATGCACATGGCATCTATTCACTTATAGTAGGATTTTAACTATATCGTACAGGATATCTGTACGACAACCAACACATCAAAAGGAACAAGGACATAATTTTTTTTTATCTTTTTCTTTTTCCTTCTTTTTTTCTTTTTTCTTTTTCCTTTTCCCTTCTCTTTTTCCTCTCTTTTTTTTGTTTATATTCTTTGTTTTTGTGGGTTTGTGTGTTTGTTGGTCTTTTTTTTAGTATTCCCCCAGTAGCAATGAGACACCATTCACTGGCAGTACTGCCTCGTAGGCCCCCGGTGAATGAAGAGGCTCTTGGCCCTCATATGACTCCTGATCTGTGGTGAGAGAATGTTAGGCAGGGACACTCCACCCCAGAGGAACAAGACGGAAGGGTCAGGGGGTAGAGCAAGGGATGGTGGGGCTGGAAGTGGGAAAAGGGGACAATATGTTAAGGATGTAACCTGAAGCAACAAACAAATAAATTTATTAACTAAAAAAAAAAAAAAAAAGGCAGGGGGCAGGGCTGAAACACTGTGAATGGAACAGAGGATATAGCCATTCGGCCTGGTTTTGCAGACCTCCAGGTGTAGAGAAGACGTGGAGCTAAGGTAAAATACAAGAGAATTGTGGTATTGGCCCATGCCTTTGACTTCAGCGGAGACGGGGGGGGGCACCATAGAGTTGGTGGTCTTATGTATTCTGGAGTCATACGGAGCGGGGTGGTGAGGGTGCATACTCTTGGTCCCACCTTTCAAGAAGAGTACACCCTTGGTCCCAGCTCCCAGCACACTGGAGACAGAAACGGGCAGATCCCGGAGCTTGGGGTCAGCCTGATGCAGGGCAAACTCTAAATAGAGAAAGACTTCGATCCAGGAGTGGTGGAACACATCTTTGATCCCTTCAGATGGGAAACACAGGTCCCTGATCCCAATAATTAGAGTTCAGAGACACACACATGGGATTTGGAGGGACCTAGGTTTGGAGGCTACTTACAAAAGGCCGTCTCGATGCAGGCAGATTGTCTTTTGGGATCTCAAAATATATACACTAGAGCTGGTTTAGCTCCAAGGTGACAGAATGATTTCTTCTTTAACCCGGATTGAAAGATAACGCTTTGTATGTTGTCAGAAGGCCAAATTTGCTTCAGGAGAAGTACTACCTAGCCCCCCCATCCCCCCCAGAAAAAAAAAGAGGGCAATTGTCCCAGGGTTGGGATTGGGGCAGGGCTCTGTTCTTATCGTTCCAGGAGAATCGAAGCGTCCATTAGGGGAGCCCGGGGACGGCTGGACAGCGGAATCCTCAGCAGAGAGCAGAATCAGGCACCAAGGAGGACGAGTGACCCAGTTGATTCTGCCTGGCAGACTTCCTCAATAGCTGTCTCCATCGGGGGCCTGCAACCACCACAGCAATCCAATGTCACTGGGACCGCTCAGCTCTACACAATGCCCCGACAGGAACCTCAGTGAAACCTGCAAGATCAGCTTCTGCCTACAAACCCCTTAGGTCATCTAAATAGCTGAGAACAGAAGGACTGAACATAAAAGGAGTGTACTAACATTTTTAACCATTTTTCCCATTTGGGTTGGGGCCCCAAACAGGTCTACTACGACCCAAATCAGCAGGAAGTCACTTTAAGAGAGCGACGACCCATGCCCAGAGGGTGGGGAGGGTGTTTCTCCACCCTTCTTTTTGGTTATTTGAAGGATAACTGAAAACTCTGTTATGTAGGGGAAGAGACTGCAAGCTGATAAATGGTCCTGTCTTAATGGGTTTTGGAGGTTAGCCCCAGGGAATTCCTACTTTTCCTTTTCTGTATCCTTCTTCCTCTCCTATGTAGGAGTTCATGGGCTTAAGAAAAATGAGATATAGACATAGCACAGGAAGGACCAAGAAGAAGGGGCAGATTATTGAATATGCCCTTATACCTTTGTATATTGATACAAAATTAGTAGTTTATTTGGCTAAAGTCGTATTGACCATTGTTTATTGTGCAAAAATGAGATTGTATTGGATTACATCGGTATTGATCTTTGTATATTGATACAAAATTAAGATTATAGTTGGCCACAATGGTATTGACCCTTGCATATGGACATAATATTAAGATTATATTGGGCTACATAGGCATTGATCTTGGTATATTGATACATAATTAAGAGTATATTTAACCGCAATTGAATAGATCTTTGTATATTGATACAAATTTAAAGGTAACGCTTCCTAATGGTATCATACCTAGAGATACTTAAAAATAAAATGTGAAGCTCTGACCTCTTGATACCAACCGTCTAAAATGGTCTAGGATAGTTAAAACAAACTCCTAGTCATGCAAACATGTCACTTTGTTAGCTACTATGACAGTTTATCACAGATATTCTCTAAACTACCCAGTAATCAAGTTGCTAAGAGACAAGCAACATTTGCTTATCTAAATACAAGAGATGGATAGGGCATCTTCAAAAACCCCAAGAGATCTGCAGAATATGGCATTCAAAGATGTTATCTTAAATCAAGATTTTTTTTATCTTTTTTATTTTTTTATTTTTTTTATTTTTATTTTTTTATTTTTTTTACTTATTTTTTATTTTTTATTTTTTTTATTTTTTTAATGTTTTTGATATCGAGACATATCAGCGCCCGACAGCACCCCCTATTCTACTCCAAGTAGAAGATAAGCATCAAAGAACCTCCACTGTAAGATGGTTGAATTAGTGGCAAGCCTTTCTCTTGGCATGAAAAAACCCCTTGCACCAACTGCAGACAGACTGCTGTCCAAAAAGGACAAAACTTGGTAGCAGGGAAGTCGACAGCCTAACTCTGCCAAGACAGGGTAGGTAAGTCCTTCATAATCCCTGCTCTACAACAAATGTCTGTCAGAGAAACAGGACCCAAAGGCTGAAGATTGATGCTGGAATGTATGGAGAGAAAATGGGAACTGTCCAGGCAGTTATTGGTATGTTCTTTCTTAGTTTTGGAAGCTGCAGGCCCTGCACTTCCTATATAAGCAAATATACTTATCCCTCTCAGGTCTCTGAGGTGGTTGAAGAATAGACAGCTAGAGTCTCATAGTTAAATTTTGAACTGTTTAGGAATCAAGAGGGTGTTATAGATCTAAGAAGATACTCTTAAAGTGTGTTGCAAGATAGTATGAATGTTGAGTCACATATAGACCTTTAAACTCATGGAGTTGGTTAGATAGTAGAGTGTTAAAGTCAGGGGCCAAATATGTATAAACTGGACATTGGGAAGGTATACTGGGCCATCTAACTCTCATAAATGTGGCATATTTATATCTATTGTTTTGTATAATACTTACTGTTATAAGAGAAGGAACCATCTGTTGGACTGAAAGGGGAAACTTCTGGGGGGAAGATGGTGGAAGGGCAGGATAGGAAGAGGGAATAGGGAGTGGTTTGGTACTGAGATGTAACTTGAAGAAAAAAATAAAGTATTTATAAAAAAAAAAGAAGATGGAAAGATCTCCCATTTTCATGGATAGGTAGGATCAACATAATAAAATGGCCATCCTTCTAAAAGCAATACACAGATTCAATGCAATTCCCATCAAAATACCAACACAATTCTTTATAGACCAATAGTTCAGGCCCTAAGATCAACAATCAATAAATGGGACCTCATGAAACTTCAGAGCTTCTGTAAGGCAAAGGACACCATCATTAAAACAAAACGGCATTCTACAGATTGGGAAAAGATCTTCACCAACCCCACATCTGACAGAGGGCTAATATCCAAAAATCTATAAAGAACTCAAGAAATTAAACACCAAAAAACCAAGTAACCCAATCAAAAAAATGAGGAACAGATCTAAACAGAGAATTCACAAAAGAGGAATCTAAAATGGCCAAGAGATGCTTGAAGAAATGCTCAACATCCTAATCATCAGAGAAATGCAACTCAAGATGACTCTGAGATTCCATCTCACACCTGTCAGAATGGCTAAGATCAAATTCAAAAGACAGCATATGCTGACAAGGCTGTGGAGAAAGGGGAACACTACCCCATTGTTGGTGGGAGTGAAAATTTGTACAACTACTATGGAAATCAGTCTGGAGATATCTTCAAAAACTTGGAATAGCCCTACCTCAAGACTGACCCGTACTACCCCTGGGCATATATCCAAAAGATTCCTCACTAATCCACAAGGATATCTCCACAACTACGTTCATAGCAGCTTTATTTGTAATAGCTAGAAACCGGAAACAACCCAGATGTCCTACAACAGAAGAATAGATAAAAAAACAAAACCAAAAAAAAAAAAACCTGTGGTACATTTACACAATAGAATACTACTTAGCTGTCAGAAACAAGGAAATCATGAAATTTGCAACCAAATGAATGGAACTAGAAAAGTTCATCATGAGTCAGCTAACTCAGACTCAGAAAGATACACATGGCATATATTTACTTATAACTGGATTTTAGCCATTAAAGTATAGTATAACCATCCTATAAACAATAGACCAAAAGAGCAAGAACAGGAACTTGGTTTCCTGTCAGTGGGATAGCCCACCCTATTGGAACTGCCATTTATGCCTCCTGTGCAAGAGGAAGCACTTAGATCTCATGTGACTAACGAACTGAGAGGGGCTGATACATGGAGACACCCCACACCGGAGGGATGGGAGAGGTGGGAGAGGGGGTAGAAGGTGGGAGGGAGGTGCCGGGAGGGTGTTGAGGGAAGGGGTGGCAATGGAGATGTAATGAAGTAATAAATAAGTATTTAAAAAATTACTACTTTATGCCTCTAAAATGACCATGTTAAATAAACTGAAAATGGTGAAAAGAGGAGATAAACATCTAACATCTTTCTATAGTACATGCTATAAGAATAAGGAAATTCCAACTGATGGGATTAAAGATGTGCTCCTCCACCCCTGGATCAAA
>CAJQZJ010001089.1:1291-78499 GCA_907164525.1 Lophiomys imhausi
GGCTGAAACACTGTGAATGGAACAGAGGATACAGCCATTCGGCCTGGTTTTGCAGACCTCCAGGTGTAGAGAAGACGTGGAGCTAAGGTAAAATACAAGAGAATTGTGGTATTGGCCCATGCCTTTGACTTCAGCGGAGACAGGGGGGGGCACCGTAGAATTGGTGGTCTTATGTATTCTGGAGTCATACGGAGCGGGGTGGTGAGGGTGCATACTCTTGGTCCCACCATTCAAGAAGAGTACACCCTTGGTCCCAGCTCCCAGCACACTGGAGACAGAAACGGGCAGATCCCGGAGCTCAGGGTCAGCCTGATGCAGGGCAAACTCTAAATAGAGAAAGACTTCGATCCAGGAGTGGTGGAACACATCTTTGATCCCTTCAGATGGGAAACACAGGTCCCTGATCCCAATAATTAGAGTTCAGAGACACACATATGGGATTTGGAGGGACCTAGGTTTGGAGGCTACTTACAAAAGGCCTTCTCGATGCAGGCAGATTATCCTTTGGGATCTCAAAATATATACACTAGAGCTGGTTTAGCTCCAAGGTGACAGAATGATTTCTTCTTTAACCCGGATTGAAAGAAAACGCTTTGTATGTTGTCAGAAGGCCAAATTTGCTTCAGGAGTACTACCTAGGCCACCCCCCCATCCTCCCCCCCAGAAAAAAAAAAGAGGGCAATTGTCCTAGGATTGGGATTGGGGCAGGGCTCTGTTCTTATCGTTCCAGGAGAATCGAAGCGTCCATTAGGGGAACCAGGGGACGGCTGGACAGCGGAATCCTCAGCAGAAAGCAGAATCAGGCACCAAGGAGGACGAGTGACCCAGTTGATTCTGCCTGGCAGACTTCCTCAGTAGCTGTCTCCATCGGGGGCCTGCAACCACCACAGCAATACAATGTCATTGGGACTGCTCAGCTCTACACAATGCCCCGACAGGAACCTCAGTGAAACCTGCAAGATCAGCTTCTGCCTACAAACCCCTTAGGTCATCTAAACAGCTGAGAACAGAAGGACTGAACATAAAAGGAGTGTACTAACATTTTTAATCATTTTTCCCATTTGAGTTGGGGCCCCAAACAGGTCTACTACGACCCAAATCAGCAGGAAGTCACTTTAAGAGAGCGACGTCCCATGCCCAGAGGGTGGGGAGGATGTTTCTCTGCCCTTCTTTTTGGTTATTTGAAGGATAACTGAAAACTCTGTTATGTAGGGGAAGAGACTACAAGCTGATGAATGGTCCTGTCTTAATGGGTTTTGGAGTTTAGCCCCAGGGAATTCCTACTTTTCCTTTTCTGTATCCTTCTTCCTCTCCTATGTAGGAGTGCATGGGCTTGAGAAAAATGAGATATAGACATAGCACAGGAAGGTCCAAGAAGAAGGGGCAGATTATTGAATATGCCCTTATACCTTTGTATATTGATACAAAATTAGTAGTTTATTTGGCTAAAGTGGTATTGACCATTGGTTATTGTGCAAAAATAAGATTGTATTGGATTACATCGGTATTGATCTGTGTATATTGATACAAAATTAAGATTATAGTTGGCCACAATGGTATTGACCCTTGCATATGGACGTTATATTAAGATTATATTGGGCTACATAGGCACTGATCTTGGTATATTGATACATAATTAAGAGTATATTTAACCACAATTGAATAGATCTTTGTATATTGATACAAATTTAAAGGTAATGCTTCCCAATGCTATCATACCTAGAGATACTTAAAAATAAAATGTGAAGCTCTGACCTCTTGATACCAACCGTCTAAAACGGTCTAGGATAGTTAAGTAAAACAAACTCCTAGTCATGCAAACATGTCTCTTTGTTAGCTACTATGACAGTCTATCACAGATATTCTCTAAACTACCCAGTAATCAAGTTGCTAAGAGACAAGCAACATTTGCTTATCTAAATACAAGAGATGGATAGGGCATCTTCAAAAACCCCTAGAGATCTGCAGAATATGGTATTCAAAGATGTTATCTTAAATCAAGATTTTTTTTGATATCGAGACATATCAGCGCCGACAGCACCCCCTATTCTACTCCAAGTAGAAGATAAGCATCGAAGAACCTCCACTGTAAGATGGTTGAATTAGTTGCAAGCCTTTCTCTTGGCATGAAAAAACCCCTTGCACCAACTGCAGACAGAGTGCTGTCCAAAAAGGACAAAACTTGGTAGCAGGGAAGTCGACAGCCTAACTCTGCCAAGACAGGGTAGGTAAGTCCTTCATAATCCCTGCTCTACAACAAATGTCTGTCAGAGAAACAGGACCCAAAGGCTGAAGATTGATGCTGGAATGTATGGAGAGAAAATGGAAACTGTCCAGGCAGTCATTGGTATGTCCTTTCTTAGTTTTGGAAGCTGCAGGCCCTGCACTTCCTATATAAGCAAATATATTTATCCCTCTCAGGTCTCTGAGGTGGTTGCAGAATAGACAGCTAGAGTCTCATAGTTAAATTTTGAGTTGTTTAGGAATCAAGAGGGTGTTATAGATCTAAGAAGATACTCTTAAAAGTGTGTTGCAAGATAGTATGAATGTTGAGTCACATATAGACCTTTAAACTCATGGAGTTGGTTAGATAGTAGAATGTTAAAGTCAGGGGCCAAATATGTATAAACTGGACAATGGGAAGGTATACTGGACCAATTTACTCTCATAAATGTGGCATATTTATATCTATTGTTTTGTATAATACTTACTGTTATAAGAGAAGGAACCATCTGTTGGACTGAAAGGGGAAACTTCTGGGGGGAAGAGGGTGGAAGGGTGGGATAGGAAGGGGGAATAGGGAGGGGTTTGTTACTGAGATGTAACTTGAAGAAAAAAAAATAAAGTATTTAAAAAAAAAGCTAAAAAAAAGAGTCCATTTTATTTACCAGTTATGTTATGAATAGCCCTTTAACAAATATTTACTGGGCAACACTCAAGGATGCTGCATATAGTCACCTTATACTGCATGCTTTAACTGCCACCTACGAAACTGCATACATCCTAACACACGTTTAAAAGAAATGCAAAGCCAGTGTGTCACTACTCAATATTTGAAGCAATTGATTTATTGTTTTTTTCTTTCTTTCAGCCCCACACACATTTCAGAAGTATGTCCATAAATAGGGGCATATATGATCTGCTCTGTTAAACAGAGTGGATATTCTCTGTCCAGCATATTTTCATAGTAATATAGTAACATGATCAGCTAACTAGTTTGCTGTAAATCTAAAAGCTTTGTAGGAACGTGGAAAAAATGATGCCTTTAGTATCTGTTCTCCACAATTATGTAAGACAAACTATTTTTCCTACTTTTGAGACAGTGATCATGAGAGAAAACAAATGATCAGATGTATTGGGCCTTGTTCAGCCTGAAGCTTCTGTCAAGGTAAAGAAAGTAACATATTCTTATATGGTCACTGTCAGCAAAGTCACAGGCTTTCCTTAAAGGTGGAAGTTGTATATGAATGAAACATTTAATAAAGTTGTATAAATTCTTTGTGGAACATCCATTCATTGAATATTTAAGCACTAACTACAGCGAGTCCCAACTCTGGGTGCATGTTAACATTATCAAGGAAGATTTCAAACTTATTAAACAAGTTCTAGTTGCATTCAGATAAATTAAGATCAGCAGTCAGTGTTGTTTAAAATTAAAACTAAAAATAAATAAATAAAATCAAGTAATTCTAAGGTGCTAAATATTGCTCTGCTCAACAAATATGTGTGAAGTGTGGTGGTAATCTTCAAGGAGCCCAGGCAGATGAGGGGAACCTAAAATATTGGGCAGGTGTTAAACATTGTTAATGGACTATTAAAAATCTATTACTATCACTACCACTGCTAACAGTAAGCTCTTCAAGTTCTTACTGTAACCACTTCCAATGTTCCTCTTCCTGTAAATACTGGGGGATGGGCAATCCCTTAATAGAAACAGCTGGATATTCTCTTGCTGCCCACCCAAATGGACAGTACTGTGAATGGGCCATTTTGTGAGACTACACAATGATGGTTAGCTGGTTGTCTCATACCCTAAAGGTCGAACCTCAACCAGAGCCATGTGAAATAGTCTGTACCAGATATTTTTTCCTCATTTTTAAAATAATTTATTTTTTATTTCAAGTTACATCTCAATCACAATCCCCTTGCTACTCCCCCCCTCCAATCCCACCCGTCCAACCTCCTCCCCCTCCACCCCCCCATCCTCTTCCCCTTTTTTTCTTTTTTTTTAGTTTAAAGTATTTCTTTTTCCCCCCTACAGCTCTCCCTTTCAGTCCAATAAATGGTTCTTTCTCTTATAACTATAAATACAATACAAAACAACAGAAATAAATAGGCCACAATTATGAGAGTTACATGGCTTAGCATACATTCCCAATGTCCAGTCCATATGTATTTGGCCCCTGACTTTAACATTCTACTATCTAACCATCTCCATGAGTTTAAAGTTCTATATCTAACTTAACATTCATACTAACTTGCAACACAATTTTAAAAGCATTTTCTTAGATCCAGAATACCCTCTTGATTCCTAAACTACTCAAAATTTAACTATGAGACTCTAGCTATCTATTCTTCAGCCACCTCAGAGACCTGAGAGGGATAAATATATCTGATTATATAGGAAGTGCAGGGCCTGCAGCTTCCAAAACTAAGAAATGACATACCAGTGGCTGCCTGGACAGTTCCCATTTTCTCTCCATACATTACAGCATCGATCTTCAGTCGTTTGGCCCCATTTCACTGACAGACATTGATTGTAGAGCAGGAATTATGAAGGACTTGCCAACCCTGTCTTGGCAGAGCTAGGCTGTCGACTTACCTGCTTCCAGGTTTTGTCCTTTTTGGACAGCATTCTGTCTACAGTTGAAGCAAGGGGTTTTTCTTGCCAAGAGAAAGGCTTACCACCAATTCAACCATCTCCCACTGGAGATTCTTCGATGCTCATCTTCTACTTGGAGTAGAATAGGGGGTGCTGTCAGGAGCTGACATGTCTGGATATCAAAAAATCTTAAGTTAAGAAAACATCTTTGAATGTCATATTCTGCAGATCTCTTGAGGTTTTTGAAGATGCCCTATCTAGCTCTTATATTTAGATAAGTAAATATTTCTTGTCTCTTATCAACTTGATTTGTGAGTAGCTTAGAAAATAACTGTGATAGATTGTCATAGTAACTAACAAAATTACACACTTGCATAACTATTAGTTTCAATTTCTTAATTTTCCTAAACAGTTTATGACGGTTGGTAACCAGAGGCCAAAACTTTACATTTCATTTTTGAGCATTACTAGGTACAATACCTTTAAGAAGCATTACCCTTAATTTTGTATCAATATACAAAGATCAATACCAATGTGGTCAAATATAATCTTAATTTTGTATCAATATACAAGATCAATACCTATGTAGCCCAATACAATCTTAATTTTGCACCAATATACAAGAGTCAATACCATTGTGGCCAAATATAGTCTTAATTTTGTATCAATATACAAGGATCAATACCGATGTAGTCCAATACAATCTTAATTTTGCATTAATATGCAATGATCAATACCAATTTAGCCAACTATAATATTAATTTTATATCAATATACAAAGGTATAAGGCCATATTTAATAATCTCTCCTTTTTGTTGATCTTTCCTATACTATGTCTATGTCCCATTTTTTCTCAAGTCTGTTCACTCCTACATAGGAGAGAAAGAAGGATACAGACAAGAAAAAGAGAGAAGTCCCTGGGTCTAACCTCCAAAACCCATTTAACAAGACCATTTAACAGCTTGTAGTTTCTTCCCCTAAATAACAAAATTTTCTATTATCCATCAAATAACCAAAGGGTGGGGGGGGGACACCCTCCCCACTTTCTGGGGATGGGACATTGTTCCCTAAAATGACTTCCTGCTGATTTGGGATGAAGTAAACCTGTTTGGGGCCCATATAAGAATGGAAAAATGGTTAAAATGTTAATGGAATCATTTGATGTTCAGTCCTTTTTTGCTCAGCTATTTAGATGTCCTAAGAAGTTCATAGACAGAAGCTGATCTTCAGAGCTTTACTGAAGTTCTGGCTGGAGCAGTCCGTGGAGCTGAACGATCTTAGCGATTTTGAGTTGTTGTGGTTGTAGACTTTTGAGGTAACAGCTATTGAGGAAGTCTGCAAGGCTGGATCATCTGGGCTGCTCATCTTCTTTGGTGTCTGATCTGTTTTCTGCTGAGGTTTCCGTTGTCCAGTTGTCCCTGGATTCCTTGAATGGATGCTTTAAATCTCCTGAAAGATAAGAACAGAGTCCTGCCCTAATCCTAACTCTGGGACAATTACCTTTTTTTGGGGGGGGGTGTCAGGTAATATTTTTCCTGGAGCTAATTTGTTTTTTTGACAATATATAAAGTATTACCTTTCAATCCAGATTAAAGAAGAAATTATTTTGATATTTTGGAGCTAAACAAACCTTTGGTGTATATATTTTGAGATCTCAAAGGACAATTTGTTTGAATTGCAGCCTGCCTTTTGTAAGTAGCTTTTAAACTTAAATCCTTCCAAATCCTATGTGCCTGTCTCTGCATTCTAAGTATTGGGATCAAAGACATGTGGCTCCCAACTGATGGGATTAAAGATGTGCTCCTCCACCCCTGGATCAAAGTTTTTCTCTATTTAAAGCTTGTTTTGTATCAGGCTGACCTTGAGCTCTGAGATCTGCCTGTTTCTGTCTCTTATGTGTTGGGATTAAGGGTGTAGAGAAGAATGTACCAGATATTTAATGTCATAAGCCTTGATGAACTCCACATGACTCCACAAACATTTCCTCCTTGGTCAAAGTAGCCTAACGGAAGGTCTGTGATGATTGGTGAAAACCCTAGTTGTCACTTGAAAGTGGGTGTGCTGTAACTGGTTCAGATATCCCTTCTCTGGCTATGTAAGTAGACTATTCATAATCTCTTAGTTGGTAGGTTGCAATTTTCTCTGCTACCCTTTGAATGTTTTACTATCTGGGCCAATAAAGGCTTCTATCAAGTATTTGGTTTTTTTGTTTTGTTTTCTTTGTTTTGCTTCCCCCCCCCTCCCTATTTTCTTTAGAGTCAGCTGAGCTGGTAACAAGAATAAAGGAGCATCAGAGATGAGAGTTTGGCCATAATGACAGGCAGTAAGGCAAGTAGCAGCAGCCATGACAGCTGAACAATTGATAGGCCAAGGTGTAAAAGCTGAAAGGCAAAGGGAACTGGCCATGCAGCAGCTGAAGGACCAGGGTAGCTGAGCAGTGAGAGAGCGGCCAGAGCAGGAGGAAAGATGGCATACTGTAGAAGACACCAGCAGAGTGTGGAGAACTCAGGCTGGAAGAAGAAAGAAGAGAAACCCCAGGACATGATCACTGCAATAGATACAGAAGGTCAAGGAACTCAGGCCCTGCTATTCTGCAAGCAGTTAATGCTGGCTGCTGTCAAGGCCTGAGTTATTCTAATATCTAGGCCTGACTAGAAGCTGCAATGCCAGCTACAACCAAGGAAATGCTGGTGTTCTAAGCCTGTAGCATCTACAGAGCTAAAGATATTGATGGTTAGGCCTGAGGAGAGCAGAGTGCCCCAGAACAGCATCTACTACTGTGACCGTTCCCACCTGCTTTTTTCTGCCGCTGCTCACTGTTGTCCAATTCAGTGATAGAAAAAGCTGCCAGACAGCAGCCTTTGAAAAGCTGCCAGGCCTCTCAAGATTTCTCTGCAGGTAGAGCGAAAACACTCCAGCCGGTTGATGGGTCACACGAGTTTATAGACTCCCTGATTTGTCATTTCCTGATTCTGACTCATGACTCCTCTGAGTGACTCATACATTTATCCACGACTGAGTCTGACCTAAAATCCTGGATGAAAATGTCTTTTTGTAATGGAGTCTGTGAAATGTGGGAGTCCTGGAGCTGCCAGAAACTGCCAGGACAGGGAAAGACCATCGCATTTGTAGAAAAGCAGAGATGGAAACTGATGGTCTGAGATTCAGACTCTTCCTTAGGCTCAGGCGTGTTTCTGAACCTATTACAAGACAGTTCACAGTCTAAGATGGGCTCATATATCCCTGCCCATTATGGGTCAGAGGATGGCTTTGATCATCTAAGTCCCAGGTGTATAAAGAAGACCCTTCTTAATTGTTGCCCGCGGTGATGGGAGGAAGTACACGTGCTCTGACGAGTCACCAGCCAGTAACTAAGTGCTCAAGCCCGGAAACAGCAGCGTGCATCCCTTCCATTCACAATCACCCAGGAGTGACGTTGCCCCTTCTAACCACAAGGGTGCTGTAAAGTACACAAGAGACCTGGAGAGGACCGAAGTCTAACCGCACAAATGCCTTCCACGGTAAAACTTCCCACAGATTTGTGCCCCCTACATTCTTTCACATTGCATGAAAAACATTATCCTTTTAATAATTTCCTTTTTAATTTTTAATTATTACACTGAATTTTACTTTCATAGAGTAACAAATGTAAACAAAGTGAATGATACTGAAAAGATTTTAGAGAAATAACACTCTCTGTTTGCTCCTCCTTCACCTGATCCCAGGGAGCTAATTCTAAGATTCCTCTTCCCTCCTTTGTCAGTCACTGGTGCTATAGATACCCTACATTGTGCCAAAAAATTATGTTTTCTTCTTTTAGTGAAAAATATCCTGAGGGGCCAGGATTTTCTTCTAGTATGAAAATACCTGGTAAGAAATGTCTAATCTTTGCTGCTCTCTTCTATCCCACTTTTATTATATTTGTTTATTCCTTTAAAAATAGTTTTTTGGTTGTAGCCATTCTGACAGTAGTAAGATGGAATATCAGAGTCGTCTTGAGTTGCATTTCTCTGACGATTAAGGATACTGAGCATTTCTTCAAGTGTCTCTCGGCCATTAGAGATTCCTCTTTTGTGAATTCTTGGTTTATCTTTGCACTCCATTTTTTTGATTGGGTTACTTGGTTTGTTGGCATTTAATTTCTTGAGTTCTTTATAAATTTTGGATATTAGTCCTCTGTCGGATGTGGGGTTGGTGAAGATCTTTTCCCAATCTGTAGGCTGCTGTTTTGTTCTAATGACAGTGTCTTTTGCCTTACAGAAGCTTTTCAGCTTCATGAGGTCCCATTAATTGATAGTTGGTCTTAGGGCCTTTTCATCTCACACCTGTTAGAATGGCTAAGATCAAAAGCTCAAATGACAACACATGCTGGTGAGGCTGCAGAGAAAGGGGAACACTCCTACATTGCTGGTAGGAGTGCAAGCTTGTACAATCACTATGGAAATCAGTCTGGCAATATCTTAGAAAACTTGGACTAGCCCTACCTCAAGACCCAGCCATAGCACTCCTGGGCATATATCCAAAATATTCCTCAGCAATCCACAAGGACATCTCCTCAACTATGTTCATAGCAGCTTTATTTGTAGTATCTAGAAACTGGAAACAACCCAGATGTCCTTCAATTGAAGAATGGATAAAACAGTGGGGTATATCTACACAGTGGAATACTACTCAGCTATCAGTGTTAAAAAATTATATGGCTAATTAAACTATGTATCCAGTATTTATATTATTATTAATTGATTTGGCAGCCGTTAATTCTTATCCAGACATTATAAAAGAGCACACAGGACACCACGTGGATTTTAACAAGCCTTAGCCTGAATTGTGCAATCCTGGCCCATCTAAGCTAGCTCATAATTCTATTATCCAAATATGACCCCGTATATACATACATCCCCTTGGACTGCCATTTTCCATGATATGCTGATGTTCCTGGCCATGTGGAATGAGGTTCTTTTCTCTAACCCATGGTGTGTGCCTCCTTCTTCCTGCTTCTGGCTGGAATTCCTTCTTCCGTTTAAAGTGCAGGCTTCCTGCTTTAATCTCAGGAAGTCCCACCTTTTCTGTCTTTCCCCAATCTCAGGCCTCGGCATTTTATTGAACCAATCAGAGTCAATGTAAGTAACAGACAGCAAGCAGGACTAGTTAATTAACATTTAGAATGCTCAACACTACCCCAACAATTCCCTCCTTTTGTCTAAAAAAAAAGGCTAAATTTTTAACTCATATTAAAAACAATAAGAACAAATATGAAACAATCAAGAAAACCACATATAAAAGTTATGCACATAATATTTAGCCTATTTGTATCAGGCAACCTTGAAGAAGAAGAAAAATCATCTCTCTATCTTGCTTTGTCTAAAGTTCTGAACCTAAATAATTTCTATCATATCCTATATTTATAAACCTAAAGATTTTATTTAGACTTGAAAATATCCTTTTAAATCCTAAACAACTCAAGTCCAATTGAAATTTTATAACTATTATGCCTTCAACCCCATCAAAAACATAAGAAGGAATAAAATTACTATTTGAGTGAGTAGGAAGCACAGGAGAGCAGCTTCCAAAAAAAAAAAAATGACAGTTTGTTGCCTAGACAGTCCCAAATATCTCTTGATATTGTTGGAGCATCATCTTCAGCCTTCTGGCCAAGTATTTTTCACAGACTAAATTGTGCAGCAGGAAATAAGGATTTTCCCATTCTGTCTCTGCAGAATCAGGACATCGACTTACCTGCATTTCAGCTCTAGTCCATCTTTGGACTGTATATAGTCTGTTGAGAGAGCACGGGCATTTTTGCCCAATAGGAATTATCTCCTCATGGGAGATTTCTTTTTGATGCTCCTTGTCTTCTTCCAAGTCAAATGGGAACTGTCAGGAGCTGACTGTCTTAAGTCAAACAATTATTAAAATAACAAAGACATCTTTAAATGCCATTTTCGGTATGCCTCTGAGGGTTTTGAAGACATCTATTTCATTTATAAATCTATCTATCTTCTATCTTCTATCTTTGAACAAACAATATTTTAACCATTTAGTATCTGTTTAACCTATTAAGCCTATTTTGTGATAAATTAAGACTAGTATTTGAAATGACCAGAAGCTTGACTGGCCAGCAATCAACCTGTATTACCCAGACTCCTAAATAGATTTCAATAGCAACCCATAAAAGGATTGGAAGTAAACCTGTACTTTTAAATGAGTTGTATAGGCACAATACCTTATATAAGAGTTGAAATGTACATATTATGTGTCCAAATATAAAATTCTATACTAATGAATCAAAATTAATCTTATTTTTGTATCAATATACAAAATTCTATACCAATGTATCAAAAGATAACCTTATTTAAGAATAACAATAATTTCAAGTTTCAGAGAAGATTCAATAATCTATCCTTATATCTTATCATTTCTATATTATATACATATATTCCCCTTCTTTTTCTTTTCAAGTCTTTTCCCACTATATAAGAGAGAAAGAAGGATAGATAAAAGAAAAAGAGATCTCCAAGTCTAACTTTCCATACCTTGCTTAACAAGACCATATAACAATTTGTAACTATTCTCCCTAAATGACATCTATAACCCATCAAATAACCAAAGAATCATCCACCCCACTTTTTGGGAAAGGGACATCACTCTCTGAAAACTTCTTCCTGCTGAATTGGGTTGCAGAAAACCTGTTTAGGGGTCCAAATAAAATGAAAAAAAAAATGGTTAAGCAAGTAAATTGTAACATTTGTTGTCCAGTCTCTCAGTGCTCAGTAATTTGAATGTCCTGAGCAGTTTGTAGTCTGGACTTTGGGTAGGAAAGTTCAGGGCTTTATTGCTGTCTTGTCTGGAACAGTCTGTGAGGCTGGGCCATCTCAGCAAGCTGTTTAAAGTTCCTCTGGATGCAGATTTTTGAGGAAACAGCTATTGAGGCAGTCTGTGAGGCTGGATTGTTTGAGTTACATGTCTTGTCTTCTTTGGACTCAGGTCCCATTGTTCTGAAAATATATAATTTCTCACAAGAAACATATAGTTCGTCAATTACCAAGATGACTTCGATGTGCAGAATGCACAAATCAATTAAGGAATATTTTCTGTTCTTTGAACAGAAGAAAGACATTTGTAAGTCTCCATTCATGCCATATAAAAGGATGACATGTAACAGTATTACATATATATGGTATATATAATCTATTTTAAATTGAAAATACAGTATAAGACTGTATGGAGTTTAAGCATTCTCCTCTACAGTTGACATGAATTTATTAATTGATTAAAACAGGTTTATTCTGTGTTGTTCTGTCTTTTTGTAGATTAGATTGGCCTCAAACTCAAAAGGAACCAATCTGTCTCTGTCTTTGTCTCCCATGTTTTGGGAACAAAGGCATGCATTTATGTATTTCTTCTTTCTTTCTCTCCTTTCTTTGGAGATTTAATTTCTATGTGGATGTATCTATCCTTATTGAGACAGGGTTTCTCTTTGTAGCTTGGGCTGTCTTGTTTTGCTCTATAGAGCTCTGTAGATTTAGATTGGTCTTGAACATACAAGGAACCTGTTTTGTCTTTGTCTCCCAAGTTTTGAGATCAAGGTATGAATTTAAATAATTGAATTACCCTTATTAAACAAAAACATTACTTAAACCAGTCGTATTAGTTTGAGTTCCAATTCTCCCATGGAAACCCCATTATAAAGGAGATTGGTGTAGAGTAGCATGATATGCTATTTTATGTTAGCTTCTCTTAACCGTTGGCTGTGGGAGGCATGCTGTTTGCATGTTCTTCCCAAGCCTAACTCTGGGTCCTTACATATCAGAAACAAGGAAATCATGCAATTTGCAACCAAATGGATGGAACTAGAAAAGCTCATCATGAATGAGCTAACCCAGACTCAGAAAGATGCATATGATTTATATTCACTTATAACTGGATTTTAGCCATGTAGTAGAGGAGAACCATCCTATAATCAGTAGACCCAAATGAACAGGAACATGTCCTTGGTTACCTGTTAGTGGGACACTCCACTCTAGTGGAACTGCTACATATGCCTTCTGTGCAAGAGGAAGCTCTTAGACCTTATGTGACTAACGAATTGAAGGGGGCTGATACACGGAGACATCCTACACCGGAGAAATGGGATGAGTGGGAGATAGGGTAGAGGGTGGGAGGATAGGACCATGAGGGGGTGGAGGGAAGGGGTGGCAATGGAGATGTAACAAAGTAATAACTAAATGTTAAGAAATAGTCTTTGATTCTGGGAGCATATCTCAGCTTATATAGCATATTACAGCACCCAGGTTCCATTTTTAACACCAATAAAATTATTTTGATAAGGTTTGAAGAGTAAATATAAATATGTCACATAGCTTATATGCCCCAATCCTGATTCTCCCTAAATTCTAATTCATTGAGTTTTACTTAGTTGAGATTAACTCTTCCAGCAAATATGGTGAAATCTAAACTTCTGTGTCTTCAAATTATAGATGTAAGATTGGAATACTACAATGAAGAGTACATTGTAGTGGATTGTTTTGTGCAATAACAGTTACTTCAAACTGAATACTACATACAAATATTCCTTTCCAAGGAACTTAGACACAGTTTTTTTTCTTGTGTCAGGAAAACCAACTTTGAATTCACAGGTAGAAAATTTGACTGTAGAAACTACAATGTATTCTGAAATTTCATAGTTTGTATTTTAATGTCTGTAGGGTTTTTCAGCATGTAGCTCAAGAATTTTCACATGAAAGTTAACCTAGTGCTGGAACTCAGTGGAGAGAAATCAAATCTTTAGTCTTGTCAGGCCATTGATTTTTATGATCCTGACCTATTTTTCCAAAGGCTTATAACATCCATTTCTCTATTTTCTCTGTTTTGTTTTGAGAGTCTCTCTGGAGATTTCTCATAGATTTCTCCTTACACCTCCCCCTCAAAAAATTAGACACTTCTTTGGCTTTCTTAAGAACACATTCAAATGAAGAAGGGCAGTTTGTCTTGAGAGCCATGATAAGTCTACTGAGTCAAATTATTATTTAGGTTATTAGAAGGTTTTGTGGATACTAAGAGAAATGCTATCTGGCTTTTTTTGTAGTCACTGTAACTCAACAAAAGCTTGTTAGATTAGCTTGGTTTGGTCTGCTAATCTTTAGAGAAAAATTTATAAGCCTAGGCATTTATTTCTTATTTTAAGTGGGAGCTTATGCTAATATGGATATATATATTCCCTTTCTCATCCTAGATGAGTATCATATTTATAGAACACATGAGACACCTGAGATATAAACATTTGTTGTGTTTAAAGTTCTGGCTTAGCCACAATTTTTAACATTCTGCAATGAATTATATGCATCATTAGAACTGGATTTAAATTATTCAAGTATACTTAAAATAAAATGTATTTAGATGACACAATTTCTTCAATCGTTAGACTTACCTTCCTTCTCCTTCCTTCCCCAACATCTTTGACGGATGCTGCCTATGTGTTCCTCATAGTAAGAGAGTTTAGATATTACTTAAGCATGATGGAAGTAGACAGGGGGATCTTAGTATTCCTAGGGACACTTGGCAGGAGATAAACTCAGTTAACCATCTAAGTCCCCAAGTCTGTTAGGCACTGTTTTAAGAATGGGAGTTTCATACTTTTATATGGATGTGTTTAGCTGACTTTTAACTATTGGGAACAAATTCTCAAGAACTTGAATATCAGGTTTAAAATCCTCCACTCAATGCCAAACAGCCTCAAGTGAGAAACCATTCTTTAAACATCTGTTTGGCAATAAGAGCCTACTACTAAGGCAATGGGTCATTTTAAATTCACTACTAAAGGGCCAGTGAGGTTCCTAAGTGGATAGAAGCACTTGCTACACCAGCTTAAAGATCTGAGTTTGAGCCCCCAAACCCAGGGTGGAAGGCAAGAACTCACTTGTGAAAGTTTTCCTCTGATCTTCATGTGTGCACTCATACTTACCCTCTCTCTGTCTCACATATCCTAATGGTGATAATAAAATGAAATTTAAAAATAAAAAAAAATAAATTTACCATTACCACATTGAGGCAGACCTAACTCCAGCTACAAGAACCAGAACAACCAAAACCATAACTCAAGCTCCAGAGATGTTTGCCCCAGCTACAGCCACATCAGATAATTTGTTCTTGTCTTAGAAGACATCACGGTAAGGTGAGCTGCAGTGAATTGAGACAACTCTGCTCACTCCCTGGATACTCTCATTCAGGCCAAGGGTAGACTCCATCTCCATGGAGGGCTAGCAGAAACCTGCTGATTAGTGTCCTATGGAGGCTGTAATAGTTCCTTATGTGAGGCCCAAGAGTCATGGAACATGGAACAGTGCTTCGATTGGTGCAGATTACAATGCACGTTTCTGTGATGGCAGTGTAACTCACCTGTGCTATATTCCGACATTAGGTCCAGTAAAAAGCACCCATGGTGCTGTCTTTTCTTGTGAATCTTTGACTTTTTTTTTCTATTGATAATAGAGCAGGCTGAACTGCTAACACAGAGAGGACATGCAAGCAGTGACAATGGGTGGCAGCAGCAACAATGTTGCCATTGAGAAAGTGGTTGAGAAGTTCAAGAGAATGACTGGGCTAGAGATGGCAGGGAGCAGGGGTGTAAATGAAGGATGGTGGAAGTACAGGGAGAGTAGAAGGTTGTCGAGTCCTCAAGATGAGGAATTACAGGCTTGGGTCACTGGAATACTTCCCGAGATCTGGTAAACCTCAAGGTAGTGGGTGCTGCCACCCAAGGCCCATGGTCTGTAACCCTAGTTGCTCCCAAGGGGCTCTGGGTCACAGCACTGGGGGACATAACACCAGCTGGATTTACAATGGCAGAACTGTAGAACACTAGAGTGCTCCACCATTCAAATGATTGTCTGTGAATTTGGATTAGGCTTCTTTTCTTACCCTGACATACGAGATAAAATCATTTCTCTTATTTGGGCGGGGAGATCACTTTCAGTAAATGATTGGTGGTGGGTTCAACCTGCCTACTCTGGTCTGCTCCCACTCTCCATACCTGCTGATGGGTTTTTTGTGGTTTATTTGTGGGGTATACTTTGAGGGGTCAAGTTGGATCTCAAAGTAATATCTGCACCAGGTGGGCACCATAGCAGCCAACCCTTCGAAAAGTGTGAGCATGATATAATTCTTCTAACATATACACTTCCATCTGAATTGAGTCTTATCTTCATTGTTCTAATTTTCCAATCCAGCTCAGCCAGAAATTTATTCTTCAGATTCGGTTGAAGTGAATATCTAATTAATACAGTTTTATTGCTTCATTGTGCTTAGTAAAACAAAATTTGGCTAATACTATAAATAAGCAACTTTTCTGTCCAGTCATCATGGTTATTTCAAATTATTTCATTTGTTTTTGTTTATTTAATAAATCTTGCATAATTTGTGCATGTACTGGGTACTTTTCTAAGTGCTTGGGATACAACTGAATAAAGAAAGAACTATCTTTATATTTTAATGTAGGTGTAATTGATGTTGTGGAGATAATAAATAAACAAATAACATGGGGAAGTAATAATACTAAGAATAAACACAGAGCCTGAAAATGTGATCAGATAAAAACAGAATATTATCTATTTAGAATAAACTCTCCTGAAAAACTTGTTTTTGATAACTTGTCATTTGAACCAAAACCCAGGTAAAATGAAAGGAAAATGTTACACAGGTCTAGGGGATGCTCTGAGAGTGTGAACAGCAAGTAGAAAGACTTTGGGGGTGCATGTGAAACTCTCTAGTGTAGATACAGCAGAATGTATCTGCCATATGCATATACTACATACCAGTGTGTCTGAAGCAGAGTAATGGATGGAAAATATGATACAAGGGAATGAAAGCAGGGACAGAGAAACATACTGGTGAAGACCTTGTCCAGACCAGCTAAGTGAGATGAGATTGGAGAGTCTTGCATTTAGAAATAGGAGATCATTGTGTCCTTTATTTAAAATAACAAACAAACAACAACAATACTCCAGTTTTGTGGTACAGGAAGAAAACAGACTGATTAAAGGGCTTCCAGTAGAATGAAACAAAAGTGAGTGAAGAAAGCGAGAACAGACAATGGAGGAGAAAAAAATTTTAACCAGTCAGAAGAAGGATCTGTTTATTTAATTTGAACTTAGTTTAGGCTAGTACACATGGACTGAACTTTTGGGAACTCCATAGTTAGGAAGCAAAAGGGAAGTGCTATCACATTTCTATCAACCTTACAACACAATAAGAATCTCCTGACTATGAAGTAGTGAGCATAAAAGTAAGACTAGAACTTTGTTTAGTGCCATTTATGCCTATTGTGGGAAGATCCTGCATCAGGCAGAGCCAAAGCCCCACTTCCAGGGCAATAGTTACAGACAGAGACCTTAGATGGACCTAGTCTGGTAAGATTTGTCCTCTTGTTGGAGATGATGGTGTTTGACCTACATCCCCACAGCCTGTATGGATCTGTCGAACATCCATGAGACTGCATAGGTCCCTAACGATATGAGATTCATGAGTGGTTAGCCTCTATTGGCACCCATTCCACCTTCCACAGCGCACAATACCACAAATAGAAGGATTCCTTCTGCCAGAGGCACGGAAGGGAGGAACCAGAGTTGTCTGTGATGGCATTGAATTCCCCAGATGGTGAATGGATCATCATAGTCCCCTGTGTCTAAAAATGCCCAGTGCTGTTAGTGCTCAACGGCAGGCAGAGAATCTATTATTCCCTGTACCATCTGTGGCTGATGGTACCTGCCTTCAGCCATGAGCTCTGCTTAGCTGCAGGCAGACAAGAGTGGCATCAGCTTTGGTTCTACAGTTCTAGATCCATTGTGTGTTGGTTTCAACAGGGTGCAGATTCCAAGTACGGCCTGGTATTGTTATGTATGAGATTTTTTTGAACCCCACTCTTCCTCCATCCACATTATCACACCGCATTATGGTGAGAATAACTGTCCATTTGGAGGGGGTGTGGGAAAGGGGTTGCTGCATAGAGACAGGGACCAATCTCTCTAAAGTGAGGCCCAGATCCAGACAGAATGTTGGGGCGTGTTACCATAGACTGGAACAAAGGATGCAGTATTTGAATCTACCCTGGCCCAAGGTGGGGGCTGGTAAGAAAGGACCACTTCTTTTAGACACTTACCTTAATTAATTTTGAACAAAAACAACTTTGGGTTTGCTATAGCCTGGGATTTGATCTCCCTCTAGTGCTGAGACAATGACAGCACACTAGGGATGAACTTGGCCATGCATGGATTTACTGTGCCGTCTCATGATGAAACTGAGGAACTGTGCACAGGTTCAGAGACAATAAGTGGCTTGCTTATAATTTCTAAAATGATAAGTATAATAGAGTCATAATAATGTATGAACCATGGATGAGTGCATTGGATCCTTCAATCCACAGATATTTATCAGCCAAGAGCAACAAGAATTGCCAAGGAGCTATGACTTCACCTAACAAAGTAAGGTACCATAAAATGACCATATGATAAGGAATATATGCAAACTCTCAGAGTTCAAAATACCTTTCTGAAGGAAACTCAACAATCCCCAGAAAAAGGAAGAAATGATTCAGTATTCTAACAGAGAAAATTTACAGAGATGGTAGCAAACAAAAATACCATAGATCTTTGCTTAAACTAAAGAGTACACTAAGCTGAAACAATGAACATAGTTACAAAATCATCAATATTATCAAACCAAAATCCAGCAGCACATGAGAAGTATTACTCAGCACAATCAAGTAGAATTCACTCCACAGTCCAAGAAAGGCCCAACATACTCAAGTTGACGAAGCTCTACCCTATCAATAGAACCACAGAAGCCACATGCTGTTCAATATATGCTATTTCACAGATCTTTTCATGATAAAATTGAACAAATTATGTACAGAACACACATACTTTAGCATTATAAATGCCATATAACAAACCAAAGTCTAACACACACAAAATGGGAGGGGTTTGAGGCTTCCTTTTTAATATCTGAAATAAGGCAAGAATGCCAAAATTTTATCATTCTTATTCAACACAATGTTGGAGGTCCTATCCAGATGAAGAAAACAAAATAAAGAAGGAAAGAGCTTCATATTTTACAGGGAAAACCATGGTTCTCAATTGATATGCCCTTACACATGGAAAATTCCCTAATCCACTACAACTTACTAAGTCTAATCTAATTTAGTAGCGTTGCTGTGTACAAAGCCAACACACAAAAATAAGTAGCATTAGTATATAATAATAGAAGTATTTGACAAAGAGTGCAAGGGCATAAGTCTATTCAGAAGAGCCACAAAAAATGATTCAGGAGTAAACTTTATGTTTGAAGAGAGCTATAAAGCCTTGATGAGAGAAACTAAAGAGGACATGAAGAAATGGAAAGACAACAAAATCAATATGATTCAAATGTCCACGTTAAAGCAATCTATGGATCCAATATAAGATTTATCCAGAAACTTCCCTTAAGTTCTGCACAAGAAAAGGCAAACATGAGAATATGTGGAAGAATAATGCAAAACCAAAAATAAAGGAGTTTTAAGCAAAGAGAACAAAGAAGGAGCCACTTTACCATCTGTCTTTAAAGCATACTGAAGAGGTAAAACAATGCAAACATGGCATCTGCTATAGCAGCCCAAGAGAGGCTGAGGCATGATAAAAAGTTGCTTGGCAAAAAATGAGAACAATGAAACAGAATTGAGGCCCTAGAACTAAACCCACAGATACTCAAATAAGTGATTTTGGACAAAAATCCTCTCTTTTCTTTTTTTCCTCTGTAATTTGTTTGTAATTAATTTATTCATTTTACATCACAATTGCAGCTCCCTCCCTACTCTCCTGTCAGTCCCTTCCTCCCACCCTCTTCCTCATACCCCCTCACCTTCTCAGAGAAGAGAACCCCCCCCCCCCCCCAGCACACACAGCAACCTGCCTTGGCACTTCATTTTGCATCAAGACTAGAATCCTAAAAAAAGCATTGGCCAAAGAATTGTCCTTACACTAAGTGGTGCTGGGAAAATTGGACACTCCACAGGCAGAAGAAAAATACTTGTTTCCTATGTCTTTATGGAAGCACTCAACTCAAAATGTACCAAAGCCCTAAATGTAACACATGAAATTTTGACATTTCCAGAAAAAAACAAAACAAAACAAAACGTGAACCACTTGAGAATTTCAGAATCGACAAGAGTGTTTTTTTTCTTCTTCTTTTTAAACCTTACCTCCAAATCATGGCACACAGAAGCAAAAGGAGACAAATAACATCTCATCAACCCCCAAATCTTCAGCACAGCAGAGGATATTATCAACGTAATAAAGAGAAAACCTTTACTTCATTATGAAGAATGGGAGAAAATATGTGCAAGCTACACTTTAGACAAGGAGTTAATATCTATATTATATAAGAAGTTCAAACAGCCCCACAGAGAAAAGCTCCTCAGTATGAACACAGATCTAATTAGCTGTTTCTCAAAGGCTCGCATATGAGAACCATGAAGTACACGAGTGTACAACATTCATCATCAGGAAAATTCAAACCCAGACCACTGTGAGATATGTTCTTACTCTAGTTAGAATTATTAATGTGAGAAAGACAAAGGTAACAAGTACAGATGAGAAAAAGGGGCTATTGCATCTTTTCTGGCAAAGAAAAATCTTGCAATTATTATCAAAACACTATTGGGGTCCCTCAAACAGTTAAAAATACATCTACCTCATGATGCAGTATCCACACTAACTGGACACATATTCAAAGGAAATATAATCAGCCTACTAAAGAGCCAGTCTAGCTCCGCCAAGCACAAGTTTAGCCCATCATTAGGCACCATAGTTAAGACAGAAGATGAGTTTCCATCAAGGGATGAATGTAGAAAAAAAGGGGCATTTGCACACAAGGGACTATAAATATAGCCCGAGAAAAGGATGAAATCCTGAAATTTGTGGCAACTTGGATACCACTGGAGGAACTTAAGTTAAATAAGGCAAGTATAGAAACAAAACAAAACAAATCAGACAACTACAGGGTATAGTTCATATAGAATTTAGAAGTGTGATCTCACAGAAGCTGGAAGAATGAAAGTTAGCTGACAACATGGGGAGAATTGGGGAGGGCAAAGGTTGAGTATGGGTGGTAAAGCAGCGTTGAATATAAATAAGAAATCTTGGTGTTTTTTGGCATAGAAAGCTATGGGTAATCATAATGTACTTTTGTAACTTTGTATATGTTGGGTGTACATGTGCATATATGCTGTTCATGTGTTCACATATGTATGGGCACATGTACACTTATGCTCAACTGCATGTGGAGGTCCCAGGCTGACATGTGAAGACTTCCTTAATCATTTGCCATGTTACTAATAGAGGCAAGGTCTCTCAATTGAATTTGGTACTCAACAATCTGGTTAGTCTAGCTAGCTGGCTTGCCTGGGCATTCCTGTCTCTATTTTCCAAAACTGCAATTACAGGCACCCTAGATATGTACTTGGTATTTACATGAGCTCTGGAAATCCAAACTCTGGACCTTGTGTTTGTGGAAAGCATTTTATCCACTGAGCTATCTCCCAAGTTCCTAAATAACACATAATTTTAAAAAGTTAGAATAAAGGATTTTGAATGTTTCATTGTAAAGAAGGAATAAGTGTTTGAAATAGGCATGTTTACTTTGCACTAACATAACTAGAGAATATTCATATGCCTAAAAATTGCTTAAATAAATAATTCGTGCATCAAAAAAATCATAATGGAACTGATAAAATATATTGAATGAAGCAATAGTAAAAACAAGGCCTCCAGTCTTGTGGATGGACCCAAACAGTAACTATAAGGACATGTGTTGGAAAAGAAAAGTCAATGATGGAACCATCTATATTAACCGCATTAAAGAAAACTTAGCAGATGATGATTGCTACCTGAATCTAACTCACAGCATCTATTTTCTGCACAAATCAATAAGTACAAATCAAACCTCACAGGAGGGACACTTTCACCACCACCAATTCAGGCAGAGACTGTCATGAACTATCTACTCTTATAAATAGAGAAATGAAGACTTTCCAACAGAGGGTGTGTGGTTGCAGCCAACCCAAGCATACTTGGAGTGTGAGAGGAAGCCTGAGGAATCTAGAACACAAGAGAAGAGAAGCAAGGGCACACATATGAGACATAGACACAACTGTTGTCACACAGTATGTGGTCGACTATCAACTGGGATGTTTATTTATTCACATTATTTCACAGCACTGCGTCCAAGAAAGTGGCTGGAGCATGAGTACAAACGGCAGCCTGGGAAACCCGCTTCTGAAAACAATTGACCATACAGAAGGCACAAGATGGGGCTCTGTTTGAACTGGGTACAGAAAGAAGGAAGAAAGAAGTGGGAGATGCAAATTAAAATGATCTTATCTTCACCAGTCTTTCTTGGGAAATCTAATGGGGGTATTTTCTCTAACTTAGACATAAGAGAAATTCCAGCAGAATGACAATCAGAGACATTTAATTGTAGAACTAAGACTGAAAAAAGGGTGGGACAGACTTTAAAAAATTCAATATTATGTTTTGTTGACAAAGTAGAAATATGCAAAGAAGTAGGAGGTAGATGAAGTAAGAAAGAAAATAAAAGGTTATCACTGACTACTTACTTAATAGGTAATGGGGGAACTTGAAGATTATGAATTAATTTAGTATCCCACAGAGTGAAAGTTAAGTACAGAAAAAAGAGCTTATTAGGGGATGAAATTATGACTCAGGGTAAGAGTGCTTGCCTAACAGGTGCAAGGCGCTAGGACTGATGATCAGTATGACAAAACAGACAAACAAACAAAAAAACCAAATCAAGATCTATAAGCATAATAACCACAATGGCATACAGATTAAAATACAAATCTCCTCAACATGAGAAACAAACCTTTTAAGTAATGAAGGAGAATTAACAAGAAGAGAAACACAACATAATATGATACACATGAAATGCATAAGACATGATTAAAATAAGAGCAACTGTTATCAGCCATATCCATATGGGTGCAAGGGCTTGAACTGACTATTAAAAGAAAAAGGCTTTAAAATTGGCTTGTGACATGCAAACCCAACTAATGCCACATGCAAGAAATGCAACCAACACAGTAGCTTAAAGACTAGACACTGAAATGGGGATAAAATGATACCAGAGGTGGGCTGATACTGTAAATGTTCTAAACTCATAAGAGATAAACATTAAATGAGGCAAAGACCCCCATTGATCCTGGAAACTCCAGGTGGCTATAAAGATGGTTCAATCTGTGCATCTAAAAGCACAGGAAGTTTCTGTAAGAAAAGAAAATAGGAAAGAACAGAACCCAAAGAAAGCTCAAAGAAGGGCAAAAGATTATGAAAAGGAAATTACTGATATGGACAATGGAAATGTAGGTTAAGTAAACCAGAACCTGAGGTCCTAGGGAAAGTGATCAAAAGTGAACTAGAAATATGTAAAATGTTAAATTACAGATGGAGGTGATTATGCTGATTACTCTGCACACCTCTAGGCAAAATAATCAAAACTTAAAGATATTAGGAAGGGACATCTTAATATTCATCAAAAGTAGTATCAATCAAAAAAGGAAGGTTATAAAAACCCATGCATTTAGGAGCAACCCAAGTCATTTAGGAGCTACTCCATAAAAAGCAATGGGGAAAGATGGCTTTACAGTATCAATCAATAAACTCTGGGGACTAATTAGTGCTATACTAATGAAGGAAACAGTGCATATTGTTTTACAAAATGTGTAATATCCACAACTTAATTTGTTAAATGTAACACAGAAAAGAAAACCATGGGTAGATGTTGCTATAAATGCTCACATTAAAGTCCCAAATCTCAAAAGCAGGGACAGTTAACATTGTGGGAAGAGAAGTGCCATGCAGACATGGGTGTGTGTGATTATTTTGTTAGGCCAAAATACTGAAATAATAAAGTAGTAGTTTATGGATAAATGAGACAATACTAATAAATGTAAGGGATACTTTTAGGAAATGTACTAATTAATTGGGCATCTTATTTGACTGAGGGGGAAAATCATACTAAAAATCCTTAAATAAAAATAAATCCTCATTCCTAATAAACTCTTGAAGAAAATGTAGTTCTGTTTTCATAATTTGAATCTATCTATCTATCTATCTATCTATCTATCTATCTATCTATCTATCTCATGCTCTACCCCTAGTCTATCATAGCAGTGAGAAGTTACAAATGCTATTAAAATATAAATGCAAGCTAAAGAAATAAAGGAAAACATTTGCAACCCATGCTTGAAAGAGGAGTTGGAGCCAAAGCACATAGGGCTTTTAATAACTAATGTTTAAGTTATTTGCCAGGTTCTTCTAGAAAATCAACAAAATAGACAAACTCTTAGCCAAATTAACAAAAGACAGAGGGAAAAAAACCAAATCAACAAAATCAGAAATAAAAAGGGAGAAATAACAACAGACATTGAGGAAATCCAGAGAATATTTAGGTCCTACTTTAAAAATCTATACTCTGCCAAATATGAAAACTTAAGTGAAATGGACAATTTTCTTGATAGATTCCACCTACTCAAGTTAAATCAAGATCAGGTTAACAGATTAAACAGCCCTATCACCCCTAGGGAAATAGATACAGTCATTAAAAATCTCCCAACTAAAAAAAGCCCAGGGCCAGATGGTTTCAGCACAGATTTCTACAAGACCTTCAAAGAAGAGCTAATACCAATACTCTTCAAACTCTTTCAAAAAATAGAATCAGAAAGAACACTGCCAAACTCATTCTATGAGGCCACAGTTACCCTGATTCCTAAACCACACAAAGACCCAATAAAGAAAGAGAACTTCAGAACAATCTTCCTCATTAACACAGATGCAAAAACACTTAATAAAATACTAGCAAATCAAATACAAGAACACATCAAAAGTATCAGACACCATGATCAAGTAGGCTTTATCCCAGGAATGATGGGATGATTCAATATATGAAAATCCATCGACGTAATTCACCACATAAACAAGATGAAAGAAAAAAAAACATACGATTATCTCGCTAGATGTGGAAAAAGCATTTGACAAAATCCAACATCCCTTCATGCTAAAAGTTCTGGAGAGAACGGGCATACAAGGACCATATCTGGAAAAAATAAAGGCAATATACAGCAAGCCAGTGGCCAACATCAAAGTAGATGGAGAGAAACTTGAAGCATTTCCTCTAAACTCAGGGACAAGACAAGGATGCCCACTTTTGCCATATCTCTTCAACATAGTACTTGAAGTTCTTGCTAGGGCAATAAGAGAGCTAAAGGGCATCAAGGGGATAAATATTTGGAAACGAAGAAGTCAAATTATCCCTATTTGCAGATGATATGATAGTATACATAAGTGACCCCAAAAATTCCACCAGAGAACTCTTACAGCTGATAAACACCTTCAGCAAGGTGGCTGGATACAAAATTAATTTAAAAAAATCAGAAGCCCTTCTTTATACAACAAACAAATGGGCTGAGAAAGAAATAAGGGAAACAACCCCCTTCACAATAGCCACAAACAATATAAAATACCTGGGGGTAACTCTAACCAAGCAAGTAAAGGACCTGTAAAACAAGAACTTCAAGCCCTTGAAGAAAGAAATGGAAGAGGCCTTTAGAAGATGGAAAGATCTCCCATGCTCCTGGATAGGTAGGATCAACATAATAAAAATGGCTATCCTACAAAAAAAATATATAGATTCAATGCAATTCCTCTCAAAATACTAACACAATTCTTTATAGACTTGGAAAGAGCTATTCTCAAGTTCATATGGAACAATAAAAAGCCCAGAATAGCTAAATCAATCTTGTGCAATAAAAAAACATCTGGAGGTATCACCATCCCAGATTTCAAGCTGTACTACAGAGCAATAGTAGTAAAAACAGCATGGTATTGGTATAGAAGTGGACCAGTAGATCAATGGAATAGAATTGAAGATCCAAAAATAGACCCACACACTTATGGACACCTAATTTTTGTCAAAGAAGCCAAAATGGCACAATGGAAAAGGACAACATCTTCAACAAATGATGCTGGTCCAACTGGATGTCCACTTGTAAAAGAATGAAATTAGACCCATACTTATCACCTTGTACTAAACTTAAGTCCAAGTGGATCAAAGACCTTAACATAAGGCTGGTCACACTAAATATACTAGAAGATAAAGTGGGAAAAACCCTCGAACTCATTGGCACAGGTGACAACTTCCTGAACAGAACACCAACAGCTCAGGACCTAAGACCAACAATCAATAAATGGGATCTCATGAAAATGAAAAGCTTCTGTAAGGCAAGGACACTGTCATTCAAACAAAATGGCAGCCTACAGACTGGGAAAAAAATCTTCACCAACCCCACATCTGACAAAGGGCTAATATCCAAAATTTCCAAAGAACTCAAGAAATTAAATGCCAAGAAACCAAATAATTCAATTAAAAATAGGGGAAAGAGCTAAACAGAGAATTCACAAAGGAGGAATTCCTAAAGGCCGAGAGACCCTTGAAGAAATGCTCAAATCTTTTATCATCAGAGAAATGCAACTCAAGACAACTCTAAGATTCCATCTCACACCTGTCAGAATGGCTAAGATCAAAAGCTCAAATGACAGCACATACTGGTGAGGGTGTGGAGAAATGGGAACCCTCCTCCATTGCTGGTGGGAGTGCAGGCTTGTGCAACCACTATGGAGGTCAGTCTGGCGATATCTTAGAAAACTTGGAATAGCTCTGCCTCGGGACCCAGCCATACCACTTCTGGGTATACATCCAAATGTTTCCTCACCAAATCACAAGGAAGTTGCCTCATCTATGTTCATAGCAGCCTTGTTTGTAATGGCTAGAAACTGGAAACAACCCAGATGTCTCTCAACCAAAGAATGGATTAAAAACCTGTGGTACGAGCCGGGCGGTGGTGGCTCACGCCTTTAATCCCAGCACTTGGGAGGCAGAGGCAGGTGGATCTTTGTGAGTTCGAGGCCAGCCTGGTCTACAAAGTGAGTCCAGGACAGCCAAGGCTACACAGAGAAACCCTGTCTCGAAAAACCAAAAAAAAAAAAAAAAAAAAAAAACCTGTGGTACATCTACACAATGGAATATTACTCAGCTATCAGAAACAATGAAATCATGCAATTTGCAGCCAAATGGATGAAACTAGAAAAGCTCATCTGAGTGAGCTAACCCAGACTCAGAAGGATGCACATGGCATCTATTCACTCATAGTCAGAGTTTAGCCATATAGTACAGGATAACTATACTACAACCAATGCACCAAAGGGAACATGAACATAGACTTTGTTTGTTTTCTTGTTTGTTTGTTTTTCTCTCCCTGTCATTGAGACACTTTTCCCTGGTGGTACTGTCTTGTAGGCCTACAGTGTATGAGGAAGTTCTTGGTCCTCATATGACTGTTGAACTGGGGTGGGGGACTGTTATGTAGGGACACTCCATGCCAGAGGAGTGGGATGGAAGGGTTAGTGGGTAGAGGGTGGGAGAGTGGGGATGGGAAGGGTGGAAGGAGGACACTAAGATGGAGAGGTAACCTGAAGCAATAAATAAATAAATAAATAAATTTAAAATAAAAAAATATTTGCTGGTCAAAAAAAAAACAAAAACAAAAACAAACAAACAAACAACAACAACAACAACAACAACAACAAATGTCTGTATGGAGCAGGGAGATAAGCTCCAGCCTCGAAAGACTCACAACCTGAATTTCACACACTTGTAATCTCAATGTTACTAGAGCAAAGCAGAGACCGGATCACAGGCCGCCTGCTCATGGGCCAGCTAGACTGCTGCCAATTATGCAGCAGGAACAGTAAGAGATATTGAGTGCTAACAAACAAAGTCCAGAACTACTCCCCAAAGCATCCTCTGACCCCACATATATGTGTGCATTCACACACACACACATACACAAAATTAAAATAAATTTAATAGACATTAAGACAAAAAAACCCAGAAAAAAATTCAAGACTATTTAAAACCTCATTAAATTTGGCTATAAGAACATGAGAAGAGGATCAGCACCACTGGTCATAGAAAAATGCAAATAGACAATTATGCAGACTTAACACATCCCCATTAGAATAAAAATTCAAAATAACTTCCTAGCAGAACTTAAGAATGTGAAAGAACAGGTAGAATATATCTGATTACACAAATAACATGGCCAAGAGGTTGTCTCAGGGTAATTGCAATTCTTTTCCATTGGTTGCTTGTCATCATTATGTGTGTGCTCTATGTTTTATAAAATGATTATATCTGCTTAAAATAAAAAAGAGAGGCTTGTATTTTAGAGTATTTAGATGACTGTTGTCTAGATTGCTTTTCTCAACCATTATGCCGGAGCCAGCACTTACTTTAACAGGAAAAGTTGGCTGAGGATCTTTGTGAAATGTATGAATTTCTTGCCACATTAGGTCAATCTACACCATGTCTCCAAAGAATGCTTCTTTGTACATGAAAACTCTTTACTTTTCTTTATGTTTCTGCTCCTTTCACTTTAGTACTGTGTCTGACAAAAATATAGGCTGTCATGCTGTTCCACATGTGTGAAGGGACAAACTTCAGGTGCACTCTAAGGGTCACAAATATTCTTTATTGATACTAAGAGCTGAATGGTTAGTCAATCCAGTAGTAGAAAACACAATCAAATTATTTATCTCCCTTCTGTTGGTTTCAGTAGTGAATTATCATATCAAAAGTTTTATGTGCCTTGTAACTTGTTCTATTTTTTCTTTTGATCAAAATATGTGCCATTCTATATTTTATCTTCCTTTATCTCTTTATATTTGAGCTAATATTGGACCTGCAGTTTTTCAGTTATTAATCTTTAGTTACAGAAAACAAAACAAAATAATGCAGAGTGTGGAACACAACCTTTCTTTCTTTTCTCTTTCTCTCTCTCTCTTTCTTCCTTTCTTTTTTTTAATTGTGTTGGATTGTTCTGGATTGGCTAGACAAGCAGGAGTCTCATATAAGGAAGAGCCTCATAACAAAATGTTGGTAGTTAATAATTTTATTTCTGGGTGGAAAAATTGAGAAAGGTTCTCCCTGTATGGTCCAGCCTGGCCTCAAACTCATCACCCCCCTTTCATGCTGAGATTATAGGAATGCATTACCACATCTGACAAGAGGTTGAAGAATTTAAACATTCAAAATAGTTCTTGGACAAAGGCCACACTATTATTTTTATCTGTTTAGACCTTATACTACTGTTCCTATGAGTCTGTAATCATTTAAACTATTAGCTCATAAATAGAAATTATATAACATATTGTATCTCTTGTGCTGTTGTTTGATATCTGTTGATCAAAGAACTTTTATGCAAGCATTGTTGCTTTCATATCTTTGTGTGTTTTGTGATTATTTCTGGTGATCTCCCCTCACTGAGACTAAGTGTGACATGAAAACACCATTCAGTGTCTCCAGAGCAAAAGATCCTTCTATCACATAGATTTTTATATTCAGTATGCCCTTTAAAGATGTTTTATTTTGCATGTATGTGTATGTGTGTGCCTCTGAGTATGCTCTCTCTCTCTTTCTCTGTGTGTGTGTGCATGTGTGCACGTGCCTGTGGAGGTCTGTAAAGGGTGCTGGATTCCACAGAGCTGCAGTTACAGGTGCTTGTGTGCATCTAATGTGGCGCTGGGAACTGAACTCAGGTCCTTGGCAAGGACAGTGAATGACTCTTAACTGGTAAGTCATTTCTCCAGCATCATGTATCCTAGGCCTTACATGAATTTTCTAAGTATTTTTAGAAATGTAGTAGCAAAATTTATAAATATTACTGTTATCCCTACCTTTTGCAACAAAAATCTCCCAAATCTAACAACCAGACTATATTGATTGATGAATTAATTGGTGACATCCTCAAACTAGTATTTCATGTTCATGTTATCATCCATGTGATTATATGATCATTTGATCTGTGTTACTGCTGCCCTTTAAAATGAATTTTAAAAATGAATCATTTCACTGTTTGAGTTTTTTTTTCAATATGAAATTTTAATTAAAAATTTTAATCTTTGGTCAAAACAATACAATTTGCCATGTAATCATTTTGCAATGTAAAATTCAACAAATAAAACAGACTTTCATGCATTATTTAATGGAGTTCATGCATTCTACAAATGTATGATAGAGTGATTTTATGCCTATATTAACACAGACTTTGTATGGTCTCAATAATTACTGGATGTTTTTTAAGCAAAACAAGAGAGGCATGACAAATATGAAGTTGCTGAGGAAGTTACCACTGTGACACAATATTGTCCTATGATAAACTGATTTTAGGAAGCAATGGCATAATTTAAAATAATGATAAAAACTGCAGTACGGGACAGAGGAGACTGGGAATCTGAGTTCTATCTCCCTAGGGGCACCTTTGTATCCCAGCACTGGGTAGGTGAAGACAAAGGTCGCTAAAGCTCTCTGGACAGTCAGTCTAGTCTACTCAGGCCAGTGGGAAAGCCTGTCTCAAAACTCAAGGTGGATAGCTAGTGTCTCATGGACGACATCTGGTGTTGCTCTTTGGCTTCCATTTGCACACATGTACATCTGTACACACAATCATACACACCCACAACAGTCCAGTACAATAAACATAAACCAGTTACATTTTTGGTTATTATTAACTTGCATGTTTTCAACAGTAGCCATTCAGGAACTTGGAATATTTTTTAAACATTTATTTATTTCTTCAAGTTACATCCCACTCATAGTCCCCTTGGTCTCACCCTCCTACCCTCTTCCCCCTCACCCTCCTATCTGCTTTTCTAAAATAATTTTTTTTTTCAAGAAAAGGTTTGTCTGTGTATACCTGGCTGTCCTGGACTCACTTTGTAGACCAGACTAGCCTTGAACTCACAGAGATCTGCCTGCCTCTGCCTCCTGAGTGCTGGGACTAAAGGCGTGCACCACCACACCTGGCAATTGCAAACAGCTGTGAACTGCCATGTGGGTGCTGGGATTTGAACCCGGGTCCGTGGGAAGAACAATCAGTGCTGTTAACCACCGAGCCATCTCTCCAGCCCTTTTAAAATCAATTTAAGGTGTATCTTTTTTCCCCCCAACAGTTCCAACTTTTAGTGCAATAAAAGGCTATTTTCTTATAACAATAAATACAATACAAAACAATAAGAACAATTAGGTTGCAATTATGAAAATTATAATGTATAGCCTACATTCCCAATGTCCAGTCCATACATAATTGGCAACTGATATTAATATTCTGTTATCTATCTATCTCAATGAGTTAAAAATTCTATACCTAACTCAATTTCCATCCTAACTTGCATTACCAACTTAAAAACATCTTCTTAGACCTAGAACATCCTTTTAATTCCTAGGACAACTTAAAATTTGACTGTGAGACCATAACTATCTCATCTTCACCACATCAGAAATCTGAGAAGGATAAATGTATGTGAATAAGCAGGAAGTACAGGGCCAGCAGCTTCCAAAACTAAGAAATGACAGACAACTGGCTTCCTGGACAGTTCCCAATTTCTCTCAATACATTGGAGCATCTATCTGCAGCCTTTGGCCCCATTTCTCTGACAGACATTGACTGTAAAGCAGGAATTATGAAGGGCTTTCCCACCCTGTCTTGGCAGAGCTAGGCTGTCAACTTACCTGCTTCCAAGAAACTTTGAATTTTTAAATGATCTCATTATGAATTTAAAATCAGTAGCTTTATGCTTTGTTTCAATTTAGAAGTATGTTGTGTAGACTTATGATTGGTATTTTATTTCTTATCAGAAATTTATATTATTTTCCTGGAGATACATTTGTAAGTGGAGTTTTCTATAAAATGGCAATTCTAGAATGTCCTTTCTTTTCTGCCTTTATAGTGAAATTATGGGATGAATTTTAAGTTCAGTTTCTTTGAGTGATTCACTTTCATTAATCCACTAAAACAGTCACCCTTACAATCCAAGTGAGCCCAGCAACTGCTTTACTACCTATGGAAGAGATGTTTGTGATTAAATTATATTTCTGACAAGCCTATTTCCAAAACTCTGATCAGCACATGGCAACAGCAATAGCAGGTTATATTAATTGGCTTTTCAAAATGGTAGTAGTGGGGTCTGCAGAGATGGCTCAATGGTTAAGAGAAAGTATTGTTCTTGCAGAGGACCTGAATTTGGTTCCTAGCACACCTGTTGGCAGCTCTACTTACCTTTAACTCCAAATCCAGGGGATCTGCTGCCCTCTGCTGGATGCTGATGGAAGTGTACTGATGTATGCATATATACTGATATACACATTACACATAATTAAAAATTAAAATTAAAATATTTTTAAGATTAATTTAATTTTAATTAATTATGAATAAATGCATGTGTTGGGTGTTAGGTGCATGCACATTCTGATGTCCATGGAGGCCAGAAGTATTTGATTCCCTGGAAGTAGAGTTACACGTGGTATGAGATACTTCTTGTGGGTACTGAGAGAAGAACTCAAGTCCTCTGGAAGAGGAGCTAAATTTTGAGCCATCTTTCTAGCCCAAAATCTTAAAAAAAGGTAACAGTGTTGTCTCCACACATCAGGGCAAATGATTTTTGGCTTCTGACTTCAAATTGCTTCAACACAAAATGTTTGGATGGAGGAAAGGGAAGTGGAATGATGTGGTTATAAAAGTCTAAAAATGAGATTTTAGAAAATGAAGGGAGTAGCCATGAGTAAGTCTTGAAAGTGAAGGAGAGTCGGGCTGGAGCAATATTCCAAATGGCAGAAGACTTCAGATCTGTGTGAGAAGCTGTGTTCATGTGGAGACCTGAATTTATGCTGGGATACAAACAGGAATGATCCTAGGCTTTCCCACTGGGATCCACCATCAGAACCAAGGGGACTGGCTGATTTGGAGGCTAAGTCTTCGGAAAAGGCTGTACTCTCAACATGCACCTGTGACTAGGAAAGCCATATCTGGAATGATGCTCAAGGGTTTCTGTAGTTTAGAAGTGAGTTCTGTTTTAAAAATGAATTTTTTGAAGGCTGGAGAAATGGCTTAGCAGGTAAGAGCAAGCATTGGTCTTTCAAAGGACTCCAGTTAAGTTCCCAGCACCTCAGTTGGGAGCTCATAACCTCCTGTGTCTCCAGCTTCAGGAGATGCAATGCCCTCTCCTGACCTTTGTAGGCACATATACAAACCCACACACGGAAAGCATATGTACATATAACTAAAAATAAAAATACACTCTTTTAAAAATCCACATTTCAATTACTGAAGAGAGAAAGTGAGCAATTACTTTTGGTGTGAGTTGCACCCTGTGTTCTTTTTTTTCTGGATTTTGAAGTAACTTCCCTCCACCTTCTATATTCACATTTCACTTCGTGAATGTTTTGTTGAAAACAACTTGTGAGTTTTTCTTTATTTTTTTCTTTTTTAATATACCACCAGATCTTTAGTGAGTTGAGATGACTGAAAAACATTGATCTAAAAATATTTGCCAAAGGCTATTATTGCTAGCTTGACATTCTGCATTTGTAAAATAATAAATTATTTTATTGTTGAGCAAAAGTAACAGCACACTCCTTCCGAGAATCTTAACAATTTTGATGCACAATGGCACTTAATTTCAACATGAGAAGGGAGAATTATTGTAGAAGTAATTAATTAAATTATTTACTAGTATTTATATTAAATTTAATGGGTCAGCAGTTGTTAATTCTTAACCTGCCATTATAAGTAAACCCACAGAGACCAGACAGATTTAACAAGCCTTGGCCTGAATTGTGCAATCTTAGTCCATCTAAGCTATCTCTTAATTCTATTCCCCAAATATGACCCCATATATACATATGTCCCCTGGGCTGTTATTTCCCACACTATGCCAATGTTTAGGTCCACGTGGAATGATGTTGTTTTTTTTTTTTTTTTTTCTCTAACCCATGGGTTTGTCCTCCTTCTTTCTCTTGCTGCTTTTACTCCTTCTCCTTTTGGCTCCAGGAGGCCTCTCCTACAGAAGGCTTCTTCTACCCATCAACCTCTCTTCTTAAGAAGCCTGAACCTTAGTCCTGCCTACCTCTGTCTTTGCCCAATCTCAGGCCACAGCATTTATTTAACCAATCAGAGACAAGCAAGGCAACACAGCATTACTTGTAGTACAGCAAGCTTCTAGGAGCAGGTAAATTAATATTTAGAATGCATAACATCACCCCATCAAATTATTCTTGAAAATATTACCAGTCATTGAGGTTTTCAGGCTTTGGGTACCTCACTTTATAAAACCCTAACTAGTTCTAAGACCAAACTTTTGCTTGCTTTGGAGGAAGTCTGACTGTTTACAGCATCTCCATGGTGATTTATATTGCGTTTCACAGTTAATCATGAAAATGAGTGCCTTACTTCTGTCACACCTTCCACCCACCTACTCTTGCTGAGACTGTTTAAGGAGACACACAATAGCTAAATGTATTTGTGTATTTTCCTGCTGTTATGTTTACTAACACATAACTGCCTTGTAATTTGGCTTGGGGTTTCTAGGATTAAATCTTACTAATTCAAAACTTTAGAAAGTGAATGTAAACACACATTTCACATTCACCACTGTGATAATTACATCATCAATTTGACTGAATTTGGAATCTAAACACACTTCTATAACTATGAGGTCATTTCCCTAAATGTTTACCTGAAGAGGGAACACCTCTCCTGAATGTGGGCTGTACCATTCCTTGAAGTGGGTCCTAGGCTGAATAACAAGGAGGAAGGGAACTGAGTACCAGCATTTGCAGCTCTATGCTTCTTCATTATAGACCCCACATTCCTGTTGCTATGGCCACTGCCATGATGGACTGTTCACCCTCAAACTGTGAACCAAAATAACCTTTCCCTTCTTAAGTAGCTCTTGTCAGGCACTGTGTCCCAGCACCAAGAAAACTGATGAATGAAATAACCTTTCTCAGCTTAACTAGTAGGAATTTTCCCAAGTGTAATAATCATCCTAATATTTATTTCAGCCTATATTGGAAAGAAAACATTATTTAATACTAAGTAACAGTAATAATAGCTGGCATCTGATAAGGGCTTGCCATGAAAATACTTTACCTGAATTTATACTTACGGTAAGACTTTGAGGTAGTTGTGAGACCAAAAGGGGAAAATACACTACCTTGCAGTTTTAGGGTTGTTTGCAGTTAACTCAGTTAAGAATAAGTTTCTGTTTGTCCTGTCCTGTTAAAGTTGCTGTTTGTAGTTAAAGAACAGGTTCTTCTTTGTCCTGTGTTAAGTCTTGCCAATTAAAGTTTCTACTTGTAATTAAGAATAAGTTCCTGTTTCTTAGATCTGATGTAAACTGCAAGACATGTTTTGTTTAACCTACACTACTATTCACACGATGTATATCCTTACCTGTTCCTTCCCTTTCATTGTATCTTTCTAACAATGTATAACAGCCAGCTCTCTCGCCGCTGTGAATCCCTCATCCCTCCTATAAACGCGACTTCAAGAGGTCAGCAGGGATTGGCCTCTCAAATCCCAATTTATGGCAAGACAGCCAGCTGGCCAGTCCTGGGTGTATCCTAAAATACAGCTTGCTTTAATTAGACAATTGTGGGTTTGGTATTTTTCCCTTGCAATTTTCGGGTTTACCAGTAGTAACATTATCATTTCAAATTTACAGATGAAGAAATTAGAGCTTAGAGAGATTAAGAAAACTTCCTGATGTGGTAAGGAGATATGAAACTGGTATCTGAATCCTTTTGTTCTCAACTCAGCATTCTTAAGGTTTTTAAAAGTTAGTAATTATGTATCTAGATATTTCTTTAATGTTTCAGTTGTATATAAGGTATATGTTAAGAAACAAATCGATTGTGGGCTAATAAATGTATCAAATATATGTTCAATATCCTTAGCAAATGGGGCAATATGAATCAAAACCACAGTGAGATTCTGTTTACAACAGGTAAAGTGACTATCGTCAGGAACTAAAATGCAATGCTAGTAAAGACACTGGAGTAGGGGAGGGACATCAGGGTAGTTCCTTAAACCATGACATAGCTGTATTCCTGTGGGGGATATATCACAAAGGCGCAAAGTCTGCACACTAGGGATACCTGCACATGCATGTTTATTTTGGTACTGCAAAGAATAGCCAATTATGGATCAGCCTAGGTATCCATCAAAAGGTTAATGAACAAATAAAATATGATGCAATGTGGTGTGTGTGTGTGAGGGAGAGAGAGAGAGAGAGAAAGAGGGAGAGAGAGAGAGAGAAGGGAGAAAGAGGGAGAGAGGGAGAGAGAGACAGAGACAGAGAGAGATTTACTCAGACAAAATAACAAAATAAGTTATTTCCAGGTAAATAGATGGATTTAGTTGCAACAACTAATAGATGAAAACAGCCAGACCCAGAAAGACAAATATCACATCTCCTCTCACATGTAGAATCTATATCTAAAAACATGTGTATAGTTGTGAACACTCACACAAAGTGGGGGCAAAAATGGGATATTGAGGTGAATATCATGAGGAAATGGGAAGGGGGACAAGAAAGAATAGTAGGAAGCGTCAGTATGAGCCAAATAAATTGTAATTCGACCCAGAATTAATTGCAGCTTAATGTGGACTTTTGAAGCCAAATTCTACCCCTGTTGGGAGCAGTACTGACAGTAGCCAATTTTGCCCATTACCCCTTTGCTGTAGTAGCGTTTGGTGTATATTACAGGTGGAACCACCAGGTAGGCTGTGGTTACATGAGTGATTGGGGTCTCAGATTCTCCCATTCCTGGCTATATTATTCTATAGCCACTTTAGCTGTACTACATATTGGGAGAGTCCTTTCTGGGCATGGCAGTGCACACCTGTAATCTCAGTGTTCAGGAGGGCCTGGGGTCGGTGCCAGCCTGAGAGTGATTTTGTGATTCAGTCCTTTTACTCACGGAGCAATTCCTATTATATTTCTTCCTTTGCAGTGAGATTTTCACTTTCCAGTGCCTTTTTGAAAACTGGCACAGCAGTAGGATCCCTTACCTAACAATCCAATGGAAAACCTTCAGAAATTCTAGCTTGATTGAACAAGGTCAGACAGGCCCATAGTACCAGCAGCACCAGTTGAGAACGACACTTTCTTTAGAACTCTCTGCATTGGTCATCCTGTTTCTAGCACAGAGCAATAGAACTCATCTCTGGAATCAGGAAGCATGGGCTTCCTTGTGGGACTACAACTTCTGTGTATAATCACCTCAGGCATCAAGTTTCCTCATTTGTAAAACAAAGACACAGAGATATACTAAGTTTTCATTGTAAGGTTTTTATGACGAATTTTTTATTTCTGAGAAACAGAAGGCGAGGTAGAAGATGTGAGATCACAGGCCCATGCAGCATATGATAAGAACACATAAGAATCACAGGCTCCAGCCAAACTGACTCAGTGAACAGGGGTGGCATGCTTGTTACTTTTTGGTGTGCAGGGAGATCCTAACAACAGGAGATGATTCTAGAAAAGTGTGCCTTTTTCTCTTTTAATTTCAGCATGGCGTCTTGTTTACAGGTTTGGGTGAAGCCTAGTTTACTTGCATGCTTCTTTGTGACAGTCTGCAGTCGGAGTAATAAGCAAAGAAAGCGTACCTGCTACTCCTCTGTTGCACAGGGTCAGTACCTGTGGGTCCAACCACCTCAGTAAAAAACACGTGTGAAATAATTCTGCTTATAGTGAATGTGCACAGACATTTTCTTGCCATTACCCCTAGAACAGTGGGCCACACCAGCTGTTTACATAGATTCTGTATCTCCTTAGGTACTTCCTGCAATGCAGAGATAATTCAAAGGACTGAAGGAAGATGCGTGTCAGGGATCCACTATTAATGATGCCATTGTATACAGGAGACCAGTGTGGGTGTGTAAGTGGAATTTTAGTATTGATAAAGGGTCTTGGAACTTATCCCCGGTATGTGTTGAGGGATAACACCTCTTTGAAGTGTGAGGCATGTGACTGAATTAACTTTAATGGGTATGAAAGGCTCCAAAAAAATCAACACTTTTAAAAGCCCTCCTGGGTACCTCTAGTGTGGGATAAGCATTTTTCAGTAAGCAGAATTTCAAGGTGTCTCCTACTTCTAAACTCCAAAGTTGTCTTAACTAATATCTGGGTCTGTGAATATTCTGATCTAGTATGCTTGTGGTTCTGTAAATAGTAATTTTGTTAATTAGTTGGTTTAAAAGTTAATAAATGGAAGACTATGGAGGCAGTCTTATCTAATCACCCACTACCATTTAAATGTAGATAATTTCTCTGGTTGGTAGTAACAGAGGAGGAGGTGGGCTTATCATGTCCTCCACATGTTAGGACAAAGAAATAAGACTGTGGAAAAGAATGATATGCCCACCTCCATCCCCAAAAGGTGGGATTGCAATCCCATCCCCACCATGAACAGCCAGCAACAGAATTACTACTGCATTCTTAAAACTGTAATACAGACTGGTAAGTTTATTCATTGGGTAAAGGCACTTGCCTGTAAGCCTGGCAACCTGAGTTTAATTCCTGAAATCTACATGATGGTGGAAGGAGAGAGCTGATTTCACACAGTTGTCTTCTGAGATTATCCACATCCATGCCATGGCATGTAAGCCTTTATTATCATGAACACACACACACACACACACACACACACACACGACAAAACAAACAACAACCCCTCTACCCTTTCCAAAAAAAAAAAAACCACAAAAAACAAAACAAAACACTGCAAGAAATCAATTTCTTCCCACAATCTGAATAAGCTTGGAAGTGAATCTTCCCACTGGGCAGCCTGGTGCACACTTGCAATCCTCCACACTAGGGAGATGAGGACAGGAAGAACTCAGAAACTAACTTGGCTGACAAAGTTAGAATCCATCTTATAAGCAAAATGAAACAAACAAACATAAATATTCAGAAACGAATCTGACCTGAGCTTCTAGATTTGGGATCCTTGTGAAAAATTTGGCTTGCATCTTGAAAGATTCCACACAGAATAATCTAGTTTAGTCTG
The DNA here is from genome assembly GCA_907164525.1 of Lophiomys imhausi. Classification (NCBI taxonomy): domain Eukaryota; kingdom Metazoa; phylum Chordata; class Mammalia; order Rodentia; family Muridae; genus Lophiomys; species Lophiomys imhausi. Next base: position 40,125 of record CAJQZJ010001089.1, read on the forward strand.
GCTAGAATGAATAAAAGAGCTTTGAGTTGATAATGTGGGTTATTTTAAGCTTCAGAGTTTGTTGTAAATTGTTATGCAACAAAATTAAAATGCAGTTATCTGTATGTGTTCCTTTATGCCAAATGTTCTACTTGGACTCTTTTGGCTCTGTCAATGAAAGGTTTTCATTGAAACTATTTTTTCCAATGACTTTACTTTTGATATTTATGACTTTAAATATGAATGAGAAATATTTATGCATTCATTCAGTAAATAGTGATCAATTGCTTACTATATTCCAGGAATTTTCTAGTTACTGAAGATGGAATAGTAAGCAGATATTGTCTATGTTTTCATGGTTTGTATTCTGATAGACAAAAGGTGTGTGATAAAATGAATAAAAACTTGAAAAGCAGTTACCATGAAGCCTAGGAATAGAGTTGGAGAGGCAGAGAGGTTCTGTTATATATGGTAAAGAACTTTGATTTTATTGGGAAGTCATTGGAGGGTTTTGATGAGGGAGAAGATAGGGATGTTCTGTGGATGACAAACCAGATAACTATACTACAACAAATCCACCAAAGGGAACATGAACAAAGACTTTTTTCCTGTCAATGAGACACTTTGCCCCAGTGGTGCTGCCTTGTAGACCCCCGGTGTATGAGGAGGCTCTTGGCCCTCATATGACTGCTGAACTGGGGCAGGGGACTGTTATGTAGGGACATTCCACACCAAAGAAGTAGGATGGAAGGGTTAGGGAGTAGAGAGTGGGAGGGGTGGAAAGAAGATACTGTGATGGAGATGTAACCTGAAGTAATAAATAAATTAAATTTAAAAAAGATGCAGGTTAGCATAAATATGGTGGAAAAGATGAGATGAAGAAAGGAGAAAGGATGAGAGACTGCAACCCGGATGAGACATGCTGGTGGGGAGTACCAGACAGGTAGAAGTAGAGGTGGTGGGACATAGTTAAATTTGCAGTTTATGTAATGGCAGAAAAGGAGCAAACAGAAACAATTCTTCATTCTTGGATACCAGCTCACCCTTGAGTTATGTACTCAGCTGTTTCATTGTCCCTCAAACAAATTCTCATTCCTTCAGACCAACCAGTGAATAATAATAAATAGCCAAGATGAGTTTATTTATACTTAAGATAATCAGAAATAGTAGATCTGTTTAACCAAACTAAAGTTGGTATATATTACAGATATCCAGGGTAGTTTGAGTACAAACATATTGAGGCTTTGTTTGTTTGTTTTGTTTCAAGTTTTTTGTTTGTGGTTTTTTTTTTTTTTGGAAGTTTAATGTTGAGTTGTCAAATTCGAATCTACTTGGAAAACAACCATGTAAAACAAACCTTTTCTGTCTTTTCTTTTTCAGGTATTTCTGTATTCTAATATCATATTCCAGGAACTATTAAGACTAGATAGATGAAGTTTAGTTTAGGAAAACTGAGATGGGATTTTCATTTCCTTCCCCATTTATGTCATTGCATTATTTCCTAGAGCAGAGACTGTTTCAGCTCTGGTCTCAGTTTCTATCTGGACTGATATGTTGAGCATCCCATCCCACCAGTGTGATGTGGAGCATCCTGAGAGACCTTCGACATCAGAATGAGTCTATAGGATTATGAGTTGAAAACAGAATGCTGTGTTAGATCTCCTCTTCTGATAGCTGATTTTGAATACACTCTAGCACTTACAAATACTTATGAGTGCTCGAGATTCTAAAACAACCCAATATTGATTTTTTGGAAATTCTTCTAAAACATGATTATTCAGAGCAAGAGTAAACTCAAATATATAAAGTTGATCTCCTTGTGTGTTTTTAGGAAATGAAGAGAAAGGTTTCTGAAGATATTTAAGGAATTTATATTCTTTGAACAATGTTGATTGCCTCCTCAGTTTTGGGGACAGTATATACGGATAAGCCAAGAAATCTGATCCTGCTCTTATGGTGCTTGAGTCAAGGAGACAAAGCCAGTATCCGCCAAGTACTTAGCCATTGCAATTCCCTGAGAAATGCTATGAAGAAAAAGCAATACAAAAACTATTTGTATGTTAAGAGTAAGAACTTCTGGTATGCAAATTCATCTGTATACTAAGAAAATTTGAGGAAAGAATTCCATTTTAAAATCTAAATATTTATGAGACATTCTCTTGTTGCTCATAACTTAGAAACTTTAAATTAAAAGATTTCAGGTTTTCACTGACAAGGAATAGTCTCAGCCAGTGGCTGTTTTTAGATTCCAGGTGCACTGGAGTGTATGGTCTCCTACATAGCCTAGAAGATTCATATCATGTTCATCTTTTCACATTCTCATCTATTATTCTTTACAAAAATCTATTATATTTTTCTGTTAAATTGATAGACTTTTTAGATTTCAAAATCACACCAGGCATTATATTTGCATATGTGTTCTCATTTCTTTTTTTTTAATGACTGAAATGTACATCCCATCCTTATTTAGTATGTTGGAAAGATGAATAAAAGTGGATATATATCCCCAGGACAAACAGACTGGGTTGAATTGGCTTTAACTTTTGTATCTTTCCCTATGTTAGTGTGGAAAGGACAGAGATAGACAGTATACAGGTGGCTAAATTTCAAGGTGATGTGTGAGTAGGGCTGTGCTCTCACATGAGAATTACAGATCCAGGGGATGGCATTTTCAGCTACAGGGACTACATGAGGTACCGTGTCCTTTATTTACTAGTTTCCTGGATCTACAATAATTTTATTGTTGAGGACTGTTTCTCAAAGATGCTATAATATCTATGTCTAAGAGAGAGTCCTGCTATGTGTACAAGGCAAGGGTACCATGGTCTTCAAAAGTGCTCTCTGCCCACAATCTTCTGTCCCTGAGTCTGGGAGACAGACTTACAGTTTAAAGTGTTTATTTTCAACTCTCATTCTAATTTTCTTAAGAGACTCAATTCGTAGCTCATGGCTGGCTCAGTGCTTCAATAGGCAAGCAATATCATTTTTTTTTGTTTTTTAAACATATTTAATGATTCCACTTTCAATTTCACTCCTGATTTAGGAGACTCATGAAGACCCAGCTAGCAGCATCTTGTCAGTCTGTCTCAGCTTCGCATAAAGGGTGAATCTCTTTTTGGTATATACCATGTCTGCAGGTCCTAAAAATTAGTCTACTTTTGTAAGCACATGTAGTGAAGGGAGGAAAGGGGGTAAACCATTTTAATGCAGTGAATTTTTGCAGAGTTATTAAAAACTCCTAGACTTAGTGATTATTTAAACCAGGGTTGGCAAAGTTAAAGTATTTGTTAACAACGTCTCCTACATTCTTAGTCATGTAATTGTCCCTATATTTTTTATTCTTCCCTAGAGGACTATGATCTCCTGAATAATGCATAGAGTAATTCTAGGGCATGAAATAAATATTGGATGTTTCATCATATGGTGTTTGATTAAATAGAAAATATGAATTGTTACCCAAGTTATTTATATTCTAAAGGCATTGGTTTCCTTCCTGGGAAATGGAAGCTAGTCCAACCTGCCGTTCTTATTCCTCAGGATTCTTAAATAAGCAAAAACAAAAACAAAAGTTAGTATGTGGAAAGAGTTTTGTGATGCACAACCTTCATATAAGTTCCAGTAACCTTTAACTTCTAATCAGAATGTCCTTAGGAATATTGAAATAAATCAGTGGGCAATATGTAATGGCAGAAATAATTTAAATGGGATCTAAGAATCAACAAGGTTTGATCTTGGTGAAGAATATAAAGTGCCTGGTGTAATTTTCCATAATGTGGTTGAGAATAATACTGTCTGGCTCATTTTGTTTATTGGAAACTCACAATTTGAGATAATGCTGACTCCTAGTTTTAGCATTTTTTTGTTGATTAGGAATAACCAAGATATTGGGGGAAAATATTTACAAAACCTAACTCTGTCACTCATCTGAGCTTGAAGTAGATCAAGTGTATGAGCTCTTAACTTTCTTAATAGTATTATTTTGATTTGTACTTTCTGTATGACCATTCATATACTTAGTTTTTATTTTAGTAAAAATTGTTAGTAAAAACACTTTGTGTTTAAGAACAATAATAGATAAAAATATTTTAAATAGTAATCTTAACAGGCATTGCATAGCAATTTGTAGAAATAAAAAAGTATATCTATATATGTATATATTTTTCATTATATATATGTATATAATGTGTGAAGAAACCAAGACTTTAGAAGTTTCAATAAGTTCACTGAGGGTTATATTGAACAAAGTTTTTCAAGCTAGATTCTAAATTTTTACTTCTAGGTCATCTGGTACTTCTCATCCTGACTGAAATTAAATAATTAGTATTTCTTTGCTTTCTTACTCTGTCTGCATTTCTATCTAGTATTTCCATGGATTTTACTTAGACATTTAAATTGTTTGTGTCATAAATTTGGACTATTCTGAATGGAAAAGGAGAATTATAATAAAGTGACAAGGGTACATTCATATTCTAATGAGCTTTTCCTGTTATTTGGACTTGAGCAAATGAGCAGCATGCAAACCTAACCTGGTGCTTTGTTTTCACTGGGACACATGAGAACTAATTCTCCTACTACAGAGGCTTCAAGGATGCACACACTGGCAGGGCTTCTGAACCACGGTGGACTTGAAACCTGACAAGTGATGTGTTAGATAACTATTTTGAACTACATGTTTAGAGTTATTTGGATTTTTTATGTCAGTCCTAGTCCATAAGATTGATAAAAACTAATCTATAGGATTCCATTATCTTAGACTGTTCTGGTTGCTACAACAGAATGCCACGATTAGGTATTATTTGTTATAGTTATGGAGGCAGGAAAAATTCAAGAGCAAGCAACTCCAATTGGGTATAATGGTTTCTCTTTATCCACATCCTTGCCAATGGTTTCATGTTTGTTTATATATCTAGGCTTGCATTTACTTATTTGTTGGTGGTCACACTGACAGGTATGAGGTAATATCTCCTTGTGACTTGACTATTTCTTTGATGGTTTTGTTCAGGTCACCTGAAAGCTGCTTGTGTTTTGTTGTTAATTACTGGTCCCAGGATATGGTTGGTGCCCAGACAAGGACATTGTCAGGTATATTTGTCTTTGTTGTCTAAACCTTGCTCTACATAGTTTAAAATTGATTGGTTAAATAAAATGCTGGAGACTAGATTGAGAGGAAGAGAGGTAGGCCCGGAAAAGATTGGCATGCTCTGGATGAGCACGGAGGATCATGGGAAGAAGCCAGGAGGATTCCAGAAAGGAGGAGACATGCTGACATGCCGTGGGTTAGATAGATAATTCATATATCCACATGGCCTGGAACATTGGCATAGCATGGAGAAAAATAGCATGGAGAAAAAAAAATATATATATAACAGGGTTTTATTTGGGGATGGAATTGTAAGCTATCTTAGATGGGCCAAGGTTGCTCAATCCAGGCTAAAGCTTTCTCATATTCATCAGGTGTCTGTGTGATTATTCATAATGGTGGGTTAAGGATTAACACTGCCCACCAATTAGCAACAGTATAAATACTGGAAATAATTTAATATTTATTTCTATATGGTTTGTTTGCCTACATTTTTTCTTTGTTAGTAGCATTGAGCATCTTTTCATATTTATAAGAAAACATTTTCTGGTATTCAGAAAAACTTGGTGTGACTTATTAGTCTATTTGAAATTATATTATTGGTTACTTCGCTATTGAGTAGACTTGTTACATGTTTGGATATTAACCTCTTATTTAGATGTCTTATAATTATATTTTGCTTTTGATAGGTCACTTTTTCATTCCATTGTTGTATATTAAGTAGAAACAATGCATTGTAATTTGTACAAGTCCATGAGTTGAACTTTGCTTATGAAGATAAACTTATCAGAGGAAGGTAAGACACAGCATTCCTTGAAGAGTTTGTTTTAATCATATAATAATATGATTAATGATCAGTACTTAAGTTTAAAATATAAAGGACTAAAAAATTTCATCATCTTGTTCGAGGCAGAAAAAATTATTCAAGTTTAATATGTATGAAATGAGAAAAAATTTCCAACTAGTCACAACAGTTTTCCTGAAAGTCACAATAAAAAAGAAGGTACCTAGGTAATGCTTAAAAATGAAATGTGAAGTTTTGGCCCATTGATAGCAACTGTCACAAACCGTTTAGGATAATTAAGAGATACAAACTAATGGTCATTCAAGCATGTCATTTGGTTAGGTGCTAGCATAGTTTATTACAGATGTTTTATGAAATAACCAGAAATCAAGTTGCTGAGAGATAAGTAACATTTGCTTCTGCAAATATATGGAGATGGATAGATGATCTTCAAAAACCTCAAGATATCTGTAGAATTTGGCATTCAAAGAAGGTTTTGATGGGTAAGGTTAAGAATTCTAAATGTTAATTAATTGGTCCTGCTTGCTGTCTGTTACTTACATTGTCTCTGATTGGTTAAATAAATGCTGAGGCCTGCAGATTGGGCAAAGACTGAGTTAGGCAGGACTAAGGTGTGCAGGCTTCTGAGACAGAGAGCATCTTGTGAAGAGGAAGCTAAGAGGAGGAAGAAGGAGGTCATTCGCCATGGGGTAGATTAAAGAAGATCATTCCACGTGGCTTGGAACATCAGCATAGCGTGGAGAATAGCAGTCCAAAGGGACATATGTATATATGGGTAATATGTATATATTTGGGTAATTATAATTATGAGCTAGCTTAGATGGGCTAGAATTGTACAATTCAGGCCAAGGTTTGTTAAAATCCATATGGTGTCTATGTGTATTCATTTATAATGGCAGGTTAAGGATTAACACTGCCAACCAATTAATGATAATTGGTATGGTAACTGGTAAATAATTTAATTAGTCATTTTTCTACATAAGGCATCCAATGTGGGGCAATTAGAATCATGCTTACAGCTTGAGAAGTTCCTGTTGCTAGGCAGTTTCCTAGCTAAAGAGTGGGGAACCTAACCCAAATACATTTCAAAGATGCAGCTCCCTTAACAAAAGCTACTGCCTTACAGCAAAGTGGAGAGCTAAGGCTGTCCTTATGTTCTAAATAACTGGCAGCCTTCTAATCAGAGCTTGAGAGCAGATTACAAATGGAAGACTTCATAATGTCTTAATATGTTTGGATTCTAATTGAGTTTGTTTCTCTTAGCATGCACATGATTTTTACACTAACAATTGTGGATCTATGTATTTTTTTTTTTAAGAAAGATCTGACTAGGATAGGCTTAAAGGAGAGAGCTTACAGGTGGAATGCCAAGTTGCTGGCAATGACAATGTGGGAAGGAGCAAGGCCCTTCCTGATAGATTAGAAATTGATGGCAGCTAGAGCTCACAGTTCTCTGGCTACTAGATGTTTATCAAGAGTATCTGGGAAAGGCCCACCAAGGATATACAGCTGAAGCTAGATTCCATGGAATATAGACAGAGCTTTAATTGCAACATGGGATGACACAGTTAGACCAAGACTTTTGGAATGTTCTTGTTTCTTTGCTTGATTTTTGTTTAGATGTCTTTGATTTCCCTATATCAACGGGAAGTAGAAAGGGTATTTTTGCAATTTAGTAATGCTAAAATATAAGAGATTTTTGAAGATGTAAAGAGAAAGGGGTTACAAGTCAGTCTCCTTAGCTGTGGGGATCCCACAGGAGAACTGGTTTCAAGAGACATTTTTGCCAATAAAAGAGATATGTTAATTGCTGGGCATGGTAGTGCATGCCTTTAATCCCAGCACTTGGAAGACAGAGACAAATGGATCCCTGACCTTCATCAAGGACAGCCTCATCTACAAAATGAATCCAGGACAAGGATACACATAGAAATCCTGTCACAAAAGGAGAGAGAGAGAGAGAGAGAGAGAGAGAGAGAGAGATTACTTGTGAGAAATTATATATTTTTCAGAGCAAAGGGACCAAACACCAAAGAAGATAAGACAAGCCCTGATGGTCCAACCTCACTGACTGTTCCAGCTAGGACTTCAATAAAGGCCTGAAATTTCCCATCCAAAGTTCAACTTCGGGCTACATACTGCTCAGCACATTCAAATTGCTGAGCACATAAAGAATAGACAACAAATTTTACTATTAACTTGCTTAACCATTTTTTCCATTTTATTTGGGCCCCCAAACAGGTTTTTCTATGACCCAATTCAGCAGGAAGCAATCTTAAGAGGGCGATGCCCCATCCCAAAGGGTGGGGTGGATGATTCTTTGGTCATTTAATGGGTTATAGATGTTATTTAGGGGACTGGTTACAAATTGTTAAATGGTCTTGTTAAGCAAGGTATAGAAAGTTAGGCTTGAGATTTCCTTTTTTTTCTCTATCCTTCTTTCTCTCTTATATAGGGGGAAAAGACTTAAAAAGAAAAAGAGGGGGAATATATGTATATAATGTAAAAATGATAAGATATAAGGGTAGATTATTGAATCTGTTCTGAAACTTAAAACTATTTTTATTCTCAAATAAGATTAATTTTGCTTCATTGGTATAGAATTTTATATTTTGTCACATATATGTATATTTCAACTCTTATATAAGGTATTGTGCCTATACAACCCATTTAAAAGTACAAGTTAACTTCCAATCCTTTTATGGGTTGCTATTGCAATCTCTTTAGGAGACTGGGTAGTACAGGTTGATTGCTGAGCAGTCAAGCTCCTGGTTATATCAAATACTAGTCTTAATTTATCACAAAATAGGCTTAATAGGTTAAACAGATAACAAATGGTTAAAATATACAGTTTGTTTGTTCATAGATAGATAGATTTATAAATAAATCAATAGATGTCTTCAAAACCCTCAGATGCATACAGAAGATGGCATTTAAAGACATTTTTATTATTTTAAGAATTGTTTGATTTAAGACAGTCAGCTCTTGACAGCTCCTATTTTAGTTGGAAAAAGACAATGAGAATCAAAAAGAAGTCTCTATCAGAAGATAATTCCTATTGGGCAAAAATGCCTCTGCTCTCTCAACAGACTATATACAGTCCAAAGATGGACCAGAGCTTAAATGCAGGTAAGTCAATGGCCTGATTCTGCATAGACAGAATGGGAAAATCCTTCTTATTTCCTGTGGCACAATTTAGTTTGTGAAAAATGCTTGGTCAAAAGGCTGAAGATGATGCTCCACCATATTGAGAGATAATTGGGACTGTCTAGGCAACAAACTGTCATATTTATTTTTGGAAGCTGCTCTCCTATGCTTCCTACTCACTCAAATAATAACTTTATCCCTTCTTATGTCTTTGATGGGGTTGAAGGCATAATAGTTATAAAATCTCAATTGAATTTGAGTTGTTTAAGATTTAAAAACATATTCTCAAGTCTAAATAAAATATTTAGGTTTATAAATATAGGTTATGATAGAAAATATTTAAGTTCAGAACTTTAGACACACCAAGATAGATGATTTTTTTCTTCTTCAAGATTGCCTGACACAAATAGGCTAAACATTATGTATATAACTTTTACTATGTGAGTTAAAAAATTTGGCCTTTTTATTAGACAAAAGGAAGGAATTGATGAGGTGGTGTTAAGCATTCTAAATGTTAATTAACTGGTCCTGCTTGCTGTCTGCTACTTACATTGTCTCTGATTGGTTGAATAAAATGCCGAGGCCTGAGATTGGGCAAAGATAGAGAAAGGTGGGACTAAGGTATGTGGGCTTCTGAGACAGACAGCATCATGGGAAGAAGAAGCCAAGAGCAGGAAGAAGGAGGACAAATGCCATGGGGTAGATTAAAGAAGATCATTCCACGTGGCCTGGAACATCTGTATAGCTTGGAGAATAGCAGTCCAAAGGGACATATGTATATATGGGGTCATATATGGTTAATAGAATTATGGGCTAGCTTAGACGGGCTATAATTGCACAATGCAGGCCAAGGCTTGTTAAAATCCAGCCAGTGTCTGTGTGCATTCATTTATAATGGCGGGTTAAGGATTAACACTACCAACCAATTAATGATAATTTAAATACTGGTAAATAATTTAATTAGCCACTTTTTTTTTCTACACGGTTTCTTAAGATTTTTTGATATTGAGGCATGTCAGCTCCTGACAGCATCCCTTATTCTAATCCAAGTAGAGGATGAGGATTAAAGTATCTCCATTTGGACAAAACTTGAAATCAGGTAAATTGACAGCCTAGCTCTGCCAAGACAGGGTAGGCAAGTCCTTCATGATTCCTGTTTTACAATTAATGTCTGTCAGAGAGACAGGACAAGAGGCTGAAGATAGTTGCTCTAATATATGGAGAGAAATTGGTAACTGTCCAGGCAGCCAGTTGTCTGTCATTTCTTAGTTTTGGAAGCTGCTGGCTCTGCAATTCTTGTATAATCAGATATATTTATCTGATTATCCTTCTCAGGTCTCTGATGTGGTTGAAGACTAGATAGTTGTAGTCTCACAGTTAAATTTTAAGTTGTTTAGGAATTAAAAGGATGTTCTAGGTCTAAGAAGATGTTTTTAAGTTGGCAATGCAAGTTAGGATGGAAACTAAGTTAGGTACAGAACTTTAAACTCACGGAGATAGAGAGATAATATAATATTAATATCAGTTGCCAAATATGTACAATTTGGACATTGCAAATGTATGTTATGCCTTATAATTTTCATAATTGTGGCCAAATTATTAAAAAAAGAATTATGAGTTCTGGAAGAAGGGGGGAGAAGGTGGGAGGCATGGAGGAAAGGGACTGTGATGGAGATGTAACTTGAAGTAATAAATAAACATTTAAAAAATGACCCTGGTTAGGGAAAGGCAAAGATTCCTAAAGATCATAAGAAAGTATGGTTTTCTCACTTCTATTCAATGCATTCAAAGCTCTTTCCTCTATAAAAAGGCAGTCAAAGAAAATTGTTAGCATGTTACCAAAAATCAATACAAAACTATCATGCCTCATGAGGTTTAGCAAAGTTGAATATTTGAGACAAATATACAAAGACCAGTAGTATTTCTTTACAATGGCAATGAAAAATCAGAAAATAAATAGGAAAAAATTTATAATAACACACATATGAATTATCTGTAGCAAACTGAAAAACAAAACTTCTGAAATTTGGAAATACCTAATTAACAGAAGGTATGTAATTGAAGAGTCAATAATTGTAAGATTCAGGTTCTAGGTAAACTTATCAACAGTTCAGAGGCTATCATTACCAAGTTCAATACGATTTTATTTTTAGAGGAACCAAGTGCCACATACACATATGGAATTGTATGAAGCTGGAGTAGCCATAGTGATTTAAAAAACAAAACAAAACAAAACACAAAGAGTAACCCCATCTGATTTCAAAACTCCTGAAGAGTCACAATAATGCAAAGTCTCAGTCAACAAAAGAAAACATAGCCTGTACCCTGTCAAAGGTGTCAAAGATGGATATGTTTTCTCTTGCATTAACAAATGAAGGAAAGCCACAGGCTACGAAAAAACTTGTGGGTATCCATATCCTTACAATTAAAAAATAAGCTGACAGTCCAATTTTAAAAAGCAGACAGAATATTTGAATAGAAATGTCATAAGTGAAGATATCAAAGGCCCAAAATATATACATTCGAGTGCTTGGTATCATTTTTAAAGGAAATACAAAATCAGTATACTATGAGCTACATTCCGTAGAATGGCTAACTTCAAAACATCTGACAACACAGACTATTGGCGGTTTGGGGTAAATATACTTTATTACTGACAGTAATGTAAAAATGGAATATCCATTTTGTACAACAGTTCAACAGTCTATGAAAATTAGATCTATGCTTGACATGAACCTAAAACCTCCACCTTATGAATTTCCTTAAGATAAATAACACAAATATATGAACATGCATAGCTTTATTATACTTGACATCCTTAAGAGGGAAGAAGCTTCATTTTGCTCCAAATGTATCTATTATATAACTCTCTATGTTTCTGCATCTCAGCCAATTTACATGACCAGAAACCCCTATTGGAAAGAAAACCCAAGCTTCCAGGAAGAAAGAGACTGCAACAGCATGGCAGATGTTTACAGTTATGGCTTCTTATCCTTTTCTTGTCCTCAAATTATAAGATTTATATTAATAGAAGTTTAAGTGAAGTATGTAAAATTATTTTTCCCTTCTCCTCGTATTGAAGGCAATAATAATAGCATTAGTGGTTAACATCTCTCTATATCCTCCTAGACCAGTGCCATATGTAAGCATGCCAAGAATACGGGGGCAGTAGTCCACATATCTTTATTTAATTCACCATGATAGGCTTCCAAAAACCCAAATAGGTTCTACCAGAGTGCAGTAATTTATTATAAACACAACTATGAAGCAACATAATTATAAATGTTAGGTGTGCTAACCTGCCTTGCTAAGGCAGATCAATATAGCTTCAGGAACATAAAATACGGTTGGTGACCTCACAAGTCCTTTCAATTCCTTATCAGAAAAAAGTAAGTAGCTTGAGGTTCCCTGGGAAATTCATCCTTTTGTTGCTACCTTTACATCTGGCCTTATGTGTATGCAAAGGCAAAGGACTCATGGATGAAGAAAAGTTTCACCAGTGCAGAAGGATAATTAATCTTGATTTATAAGGAAGTGGGCCTGCTGTAATTAATAGGGGATGCCACTGGGTAGTCTCCAAAAGTTACCTTAGCCCAGTTTGATGTCATTTGGACAAGTACTCATGCCATGAAGAGGGAATGATGATCATGAGGCCTAACTCTTTCTGGTTTAAGGACTCAAACAGATGTGCTTTCTAAAGATAAGACAAGATGTTTCTAGAAATGGCTGTTCAGGAAGAAGCTAATGGTTGTGAGTTGTGACACTGAGACTATAGCCAAATTTTTGTTCCTGTGACAGAATACCCAAGAAAAAGGAAAGAGGAAAAGATTTAATTTAGAGATGGTGCTAGAGATTTCAGTCATATTTATTTGGCTTCATGAATTTTGGATAGGTGATAAGGTAGAACATCAAGACAAGAGCATGCCAAAACTGTTCATCTCATGACAGTTGAGAAGAAAAAGGGGGAGGGAGACAAGGAGGGAAGAAGGCAGGGAGGTGGGATAGAGGAAGATAATAATCATGATGAGGAGGGAGAAGCAGAAAAGAGAACAAAGACAAAATATCACTTTAAAGGTACACTCTCCAGTGAACCATCTTTTCCAGAGTAGTCTCAGTTTTTTCAAGTTTTTATCTACTCTCAATGTTATCAGGTGCTTCAAGTCATGATCCTTTAGGAGACTTTCCAGCTCTAACCTATAACAGACTGGCTGAAGCAGTGGGGGTGATAGTTTATTTCATTAAGCTCCCTATTTAATTTTCCCAGGGAGAGTGACTAGCCAGAACCCAACAAGAACTTACTCACAGGGATGGACATATTCTGAAGTCCAAATGGGTTTACTGGTCACTCAGGGGCTGTGCTAAAGGCTGTGGCTCACTCTTCATGAGGGGTGCTTAATCTATCAACGAGGGACTTGGCTGAGTAAGCTATTAGAGCCCACATTTTAGTCCGTCTTGGAATTTTCTTGTTTCAAGGAAGCTAGCTACCTTGTCCCTTGTTCAGTTGCTCTAGGGGCATCTTATATCTAGTGAGCAGTCGATTCAATTTCATGGTTACAACAGGTTTCCTGATCTCAATTTGGTACCTTTTAGATGGCCCATCTAAGATCTATATCACCCTTGGGATTGCTGGAGGCTTCTTGCAGCTGCTTCCTTCATCAGCATGTCTCTGTACATTTTTGCTTCCCTGCTCTCTTTCTTAAAGAGGTACATTTCTAGGAAAAAGCTACTAATCAGCTTCATGTAATTCTTTTTTTTTTAATAAGTACTTTATTTTTTTTTCAAGTTACATCTCAGTCGCAAACCCTTCCCTATTTCCCCTTCTTGTCCCACCCTTCCACCCTCTTCCCCCCCCAACAGCTTCTCTTTTCATTCCAACAAATGGTTCTTTCTCTTATAACAGTAAATTCTATACAAAACAGCAGAATTAAATATGCCACATTTATGAGAGTTAAATGGCCCAGTGTACCTTCCCAATGTCCAGTTCATACATATTTGGCCCCTGACTTTAACCTTCTACCTTCTAACCATCTCCATGAGTTTAAAGTTCTATAACTGACTTAGTTTTCATACTAACTTGCATCACTATTATAACCATCTTCTTAGATCTAGAACTCCCTCTTGATTCCTAAACAACTCAAAATTTAGCTATGAGACTCAAGCTGTCTATTCTTCAACCACCTCAGAGAGCTGAGAAGGATAAATATATCTGATTGTACAGGAAGTGCAGGGCCTGCAGCTTCCAATACTAAGAAATGACAAACTAGTGACTACCTGGACAGTTCCCATTTTCTCTCCATACATTCCAGCATCAGTCTTCAGCCTTTTGGTCCTGTTTCTCTGACAGACATTTATTGTAGAGCAGGGATTGTGAAGGACTAACCTACCCTGTCTTGGCAGAGCTAGGCTGTCGACTTCCCTGCTACCAAGTTTTGTCCTTTTTGGACAGCAGTCTGTCTGCAGTTGAAGCAAGGAGTTTTTACATGTCAAGAGATAGGCTTGCCACTAATTCAACCATCTCACACTGGAGATTCTTCGATGCTTTTCTTCTACTTGGAGTAGAATAGGGGGTGCTGTCAGGAGCTGATATGGCACGATATCAAAAAAAAATCTTAATTTAAGACCACATCTTTGAATGCCATATTCTGCAGATCTCTTGGGGTTTTTGAAGATGCCCTATCTATCTCTTGTATTTAGATAAGCAAATGTTGCTTATCTCTTAACAACTTGATTACTGAGTAGCTTAGAGAATATCTGTGATAGACTGTCTTAGTAGCTAACAAGGTGACATGCATGCATGACTCGGAGTTTGTTTTTCTTAACTATCCTAAACAGTTTAAGACGGTTGGTATCAAGAGGCCAGAACTTCACATTTCATTTTTAAGTATCTCTAAGTACGATACCATTAGGAAGCGTTACCTTAAATTTTGTATCAATATACAAAGATCTATTCAAATGTGGCTAAATATACTCTTAATTTTGTATCAATATACAAAGATCAATGCCTATGCGGCCCAATACAATCTTAATATTGCGTCCATATACAAGGGTCAATACCATTGTGGCCAACTATAATCTTAGTTTTGTATCAATATACAAATATCAATACTGACGTAGACCAATACAATCTTATTTTTGCACAATAAACAATGGTCAATACCACTTTAGCCAAATATACTATTAATTTTGTATCAATATACAAGGGTATAAGGGCATATTCAATAATGTGACCTTTCTTCTTGATCCTTCCTGTGCTGTGTCTCGATTTTTCTCTCGTCCGTGCATTCCTACTGGGTTTCTGAGGGTTGGAGAGATGGCTCATGAGATAGCAGATATGTAAATTATTACATGTTTATAGAGATATAATAAATTTTGCTGAGGCTTATCTCAGATGATGGAATTTTAAATTATTTTAATTTTCTTAAATTTGTCAGCCTTTTTCAGGTTCTACAACAGTTACATGCTACTGTCATAAACTGAATAAAATGACAACTTCTATATAAAGTAAATAAACATTAAGAAAGAGTACTTTCTTTGAGAGTACAGTGTACCTTCAAATATCTGAGGGTAGCCTCAGATATAATCTGTGTGGCATTTTTTCAAATCACTCAACTATTGTTCTGTAACTTGGGTTCATCTGGAAGATGCAGCTTCTCATTATCACAGCTTGGATCTGTGATAAGGAGAAGGGGAACAACGAATATAAAACACTTGAAAAATTATGTGATACTGAGATTTTAATTGTTTCAAATTTATTATTTGTGTTTTGGTACCAAGTGAGATTGGTATTAGCTTAAATGACCAAGAGGATCACTATAGATATTTCATTTTTCTTTTATGGAAAGATTGGAGCTGAGTAAATTCCCATAGTCATGCTGCACCCAGATAAAATTTTGGATGTCATTTACACAGCAAAAGAGGCCAGTGCCTTGTTTGAGTTCTGTAATAATTCCATGCACAAGACCTACAATTGCATGTGGGACTCAAAGCCAGTATAAGCAATGCCTCTAAAATACAACATTACTAAGGTGCTTCTCCAACAGCAGGGACACAAATGAATGGAAATGTTATATGAAAAATATTGATTTTGACTTCTGGAAAGAGTTCCTGTGCTTGGTAAGGTTGGAAGATGTTGGATCTTAGTTACAGGAGCCTTTTGCATTCCTCCAGGAAGTCATGTGTAAGCAGTTAATAACAGTCTGGCTGCTGCTCATGTTGGAAAGCATCTGTTCACAGCTGCTGGAGGAGTTGTTCTCAATTAAAATTTGTGATAATTGTTTGTATAGTCATCATCTTTTGTAGCTAAAATAGTCTTGTTTGGGTCAAAACTAAATTGAATTTATAGCATGCTTCTTCAAATCTGGTATTTGACTAAATGGTTTGTCCCTTTGTGGTCTGTGATAAATCAAGACAGAATATATTTAATAAAAGGGTAAATTGAAACTAAAGTTTGTGAAGCCTCTTTTATATTGTATCCCTTATTTGTAGTACATATTTGTTTTAGGAGAGATATGGAACAAATGTACAAAAATATGACACTTGCACAAACACATGATAATATATTGGAGAAATGACAATTTCTAGTAAATGTCACTAGAAACTCTGAATATTTACATGTGAAGACTGAACACTGAACACTGGACCCAAGATTTCATCCTTAACAAAACCCAACTCAGAGTCGACCTAAAATATAAGGCCTGAAATCTGAAACTATCAGATAAAAATATGAGAGAATATTCAAATATTGGATCACAGAAAATTTTCTTCTGGTGCATTCTCAGGATCAGTCACTTCGATGCAGGTTGTATAGGAAACAAAAGCAAAAATTAATAAGTAGGGTTATATAAAACAAAAATGTTTCTATGTTCCAAAGAAAATAGTCAAGAGCAAAAACAGCCTACAAAATGGAAGAAAAGTATCACTCTATTGGGGGATTAAGAACAAGGAACTCACTCTCGGTATAGAACTGGGGTCCTTTATTTCTCTGGCACTCTTTCCTTTCAGCCCATCTCC
This sequence comes from Lophiomys imhausi, assembly GCA_907164525.1. Taxonomy (NCBI): domain Eukaryota; kingdom Metazoa; phylum Chordata; class Mammalia; order Rodentia; family Muridae; genus Lophiomys; species Lophiomys imhausi. The sequence continues at coordinate 57,146 of CAJQZJ010001089.1, forward strand.
ATTCCTTTGTAACACCAATTGACCTTCAGAAACTCTTTCACCAGGGACCCTCAGCCATTTACATTCCTTTGTGATATTCACCAACCCATTGAATCATTCTCTACCAGGTACACCACACCCACCACACTTGACTAGAACTCAGAGTGGGCAAAAGCAACAAAAACTCAGAACGCCTACTCATATCTGTACCAAGAAATACCACAAACATCTAACTCCAGATGTCTCGATCTCAGTGCAAAAGCACAAACATGAATAGTAAGCACAATATGCCTCCAGCAACTCAATTGCAACAGACCCTGAAAAAAGCATTTTGCTGAAGTACAAGACATGGATTTCAATAGATGTGAATAAATGCCTTAACCAAAAGCATGAAAACACACATTTCAATGAAATAAGGAATCCAGGCATAGAATGGCATGGATAGCATGGAAAAGAAAGTGTCTGGTGTTGAAGACAAGATAGAATGGATATTTCCATAAAAAAGGTTAAATCTAAAATATCTAGGCACAAAGCATCTAGGAAATATGGGACATTATGAAAAGACCAAACCTATGAATAATAAGAATAGAGGAAGGAGAAGAAACCTGAATCAAAGGTACAAAAATACTTTTAACAAAGTCATTGAAGAAAGGGTCTACAAAGAAAGAGATGAACATTAAGGTACAAGAAACATACAACATATAATATACAGGATTGTAAAAGTGTAGAGCAATTTTAATCCAGCAACACAGCTGTTCTGGCACGGGATCATATACAAAGATCTTCTAGGAATAACACATCTTTAATCTCTCTGGCTGGTATGCAGACACTCCTTTAGTATACACCTTTTATATCAGAAAATGATTTAGTAAAGTTAGAAAGAAGCACTCATGGTTGAAAATGATATCTAACTGAGGGCAGGCAAAGTGATGAATCAGAGAAAGATTTGACAGAATGAGTTAGATATAGGATATGCCCAACTCTTATGAGAATAAGCAGGAAAGAGGAGTTACCTAAGAGCAGTACAGGAGAGATGGGAGAGTAGGGTAGGGTGCAGTAGAGAGAGTAGAGAAGACAATCTGGTAGAGTACAATAGAGAGTTTAGTAGAGAAGACAGCACAGCACAGAAAATAGTAGAGTTAAGTACAGTGAGTTCAGTTGTTCTAACAAAACTAAAATAGCTCAGTGATTTGATTTTAGCAATGACTCAGGAGACAGTGTTGAAAACTCAGTGTTGATTGCCATTTTGTTCGAATGTCCTTTGCCTTACAGAAACTTATCAGTTTCAGGAGGTCCCATTTATTGTTGGTCTTAGCCTGAGCTATTGGGGTTCTGTTCAGGAAATTGTCACCTGTACCAATGAGTTCAAGACTTTTCCCCAATTTCTCTTCTATTAGATTTAGTGTGACTGGCCTTATGTTAAGATCTTTGATCCACTTGGACTTAAGTTTTGTGCAAGGTGATAAGTATGGGTCTAATTTCATTCTTTTACATGTCGACATCCAGTTAGACCAGCACTATTTGTTGAAGATGCTGTTCTTCTTCCATTGTACAGTTTTGGCTTCTTTGTCAAAAATTAAGTGAACATAGGTGTGTGGGTTCATTTCTGGGTCTTCAATTCATTTCCATTGATCCACTGGTCTGTTTCTATACCAGTACCATGCTGTCTTTATTACTGTTGCTCTATAGTATAGGTTGAAATCTGGGATGGTGATACCTCCAGATGTGTTTTTTTTTTTATTGTCCAGGATTGATTTAGCTATTCTGTGTTTTTTGTTATTCCATATGAAGTTCAGAATTGCTTTTTCCAGGTTTATAAAGAATTCTGTTGGTGTTTTGATTGAAATTGCATTGAATCTGTATATTGCTTTTGCCAGAATAGCCATTTTTATTATGTTGATCCTACCTATCCATGAGCATGGGAGATCTTTTAATCTTCTGATGTTCTCTTCAATTTCTTTCTTCAAGGACTTGAAGTTCTTATCCTACAGGTCCTTCACTTGCTTGGTTAGAGTTACACCCAGGTATTTTATATTGTTTGTGGCTATTGTGAAGGGTATTGTTTCCCAAATTTCTTTCTCAGTCCATTTGTTTTTTTGTATAAAGAAGGGCTTCTGATTTTTTGAATTAATTTTGTATCCAGCCACCTTGCTGAAGGTGTTTATCAGCTGTAAGAGTTCTCTGGTGGACTTTTTGGGGTTGTTTATGTACACTATCATATCATCTGCAAATAGGGATAATTTGACTTCTTCATTTCCAATTTGTATCCCCTTGATGATCTCCTTTAGTTGTCTTATTGCTCTAGCAAGAACTAAAGTACTATGTTGAAGAGATATGGCAGAAGTGAGCATCCTTGCTTTATCCCTGAGTTTAGAGGAAATGCTTTAAGTTTCTCTCAATTTAATTTTATGCTGGTTACTGCCTTGCTGTATATAGGCTTTATTATTTCTAGGTATGATCTTTGTATGCCCATTCTCTCCAGGACATTTAGCATGAAGGGGTGTTGGATTTTATCAAATGCTTTTTCAGCATCTAGTGAGATGATCATGTGTTTTTTTTTATTTTAGCTTGTTTATATGGTGAATTACATTGATGCAATTTCATATGTTGAACCATCCTTGCATTCCTGGGATGAAGCCTACTTGATCATGGTGTGTGTTACTTTTGATGTGTATGAAATAAAGCTGGGCTTCAACAACAACAGAAAGCCTACACATTCATGGGAAACTGAACAACTCTCTACTGAATGACTACTGTGTCAGGGAGAAAATAAAGAAGAAAATCAAAGACTTCTTAAAATCCAATGAAAATGAAGGCATAACATACCCAAACCTATGGGACACAATGAAAGCAGTGCTATGAGGAAAGTTCATAGCAATAAGTGCCTTCAAAAAGAATATTGTGACAACTCATATTATAGAATTAACAGAAGAACTGAAAGATCTGGGAAGAAAAGAAGCAAACACTCTCAAGAGGAGCAGAAGGCAGGGAATCATCAAACTTACAGCTGAAATTAACAATTTAGAAACAAAAAGAATAATACAAAGAATCAACAAAACTAAGAGTTGGTTCTTTGAGAAAATCAACAAAGTAGACAAACCCTTAGTCAAATTAACTAAAAGGTAGAGGGAAAAATCCCAAATCAACAAAATAAGAAATGAAAAGGGAGAAATAACAACAGACATTGAGGAAATCCAGAGAATCCTTAGGTCTTACTTTAAAAATCTGTACTCCACCAAATTTGAAAACCTAAGTGAAATTGACAATTTTCTTGATACATTCCACCTACCAAAGTTAAATCAAGATCAGGTTAACAGCCCTATAAATCCTAAGGAAATAGAAACAGTCATTAAAAATTTCCCAACAAAAAAAGCCCAAGACCAGATGGTTTCAGCATAGAATTCTACCAGACCTTCAAAGAAGAGTTAATACCAATACTATTCAAATTCTTCCACAAAATAGAACCAGAAGGAACACTGCCAAATTCATTCTATGAGGCCACAGTCACCCTGATTCTTAAACCACACAAAGACCCAACAAAGAAAGAGAACTTCAGACCAATTTTCCTCATGAATACAGATGCAAAAATACTTAATAAAATACTGGCAAACAGAAAACTCAGTGTTGAATACCTCCAAGCTCAGAGAGGCAGAGAAAGCACAGAGGTGACTTTCTTACTCAACTGACATCTCAGTAGGAAAAAAACTAGCTAGCTCATCCAGGTAACTTCCTTATTCATCTGAAAGCACAGGAGGAAGAAGGCAGAAAACCTAGAGGAAGAAGCCTAGAAAGAGAAAACTCTAAAGAGAAAATCCAAAGGAAGAAGCCTTTAAGGAAGAAAAACCTGAAGGAAGAAAAACTTTTGAAGGAAGAAAAATCTCTGAAAGACAAAACCTTTCAACTTCCTCTCCACATTGTCTTAAATGCCCTCCAGCTCAATATCCCTCCTTCCAATTTAATCCCTGTCGACAGATTTCTTGCTCTGCCTCTTGACTTAAGGCTAACTCTATTTAATACTGTGTACAGAAAGCTCTTGTATTAATGGTGTGTGCTAGGACTGAACCATACCATAACCACTTGTTCACAGTAAATATAAAGCTCTAGGATTAAATTAGAAGCAGGTTTTTACAGTTTACAGTCTTGGGGTTCATAATTTGATCAAATATTCTGCATCAGGATTCAGTAGAGAAGGCAGTACAGTAGAGTTCAGTTTAGATAGTTTGATGCGGTTCAGTTGAGTGTGAGTTCAGTTTGTGCAGTTTATACTGTACAGGAAAACAGAGCCAGGGGAAGCCAGAGAATAAGAGGGAGCCAGAAGATAGAACAAATTGCAAGAGTTAGTTTGAAGCTGGTTTGAATCAATCAGCTTAGAGTGGAGTTTGACTAGGAACAGCCAGCCAGAGTTCTGAAAGAGCAAGAAAGGGTGTACTTATTCAGCAGTAAGCTTCTGAGATGACAATTACATATGGCAAATAAAAGTTACTTTTACAGAAAAGAATTTCTCTATGATACATAGTAAACGAAACACTAAATGTACAAAAAAAAGGATATTAAAGCATCAAGGCCAAAAGACCAAGTTACATACAAAGGTCCATTAGAATAACATCCTGATTTCTCTCTCTCTTTCCTTTTTCTTTCCTTTCTTTATTTCCTTCTTTCTTTTTCTTTAAAGAATATTTGGTAGTCAGGTGGTGGTGGTGCATGTCTTTAATCCCAACACTTGGGAGGCAAAGGCAGGAGGATGCCTGTGAGTTCAAGGGTAGCCTGGTCTATAGAGTTTCAGGACAGCCAGAGCTACCCAGAGAAACTTTGTCTCAAAAAACGAAAATAATAATAATAATAATAATAATAATAATAATAATAATAATAATTTTATTATTTATTTTATTGAGTTTATAATTAAATCACTTCCTTTTTCCCATTCCTTCCTCTAAACCCTTTCATATACTTTCCTTGAACTCTTTCCAAACAAGGCCTCTTTGTTTATTAATTGGTATTACATACATAGGTGAATGTTTATATATACATAAATGCACCCTGCTCAATCTGTATAATGGACCCCTGTGCATGTTTTCAGAGCTAATCATTTTCCATTGAATAATCAACTGGCATGCTTTTCTCTGGACTATTTCTCTCAACCTCACCATTCGTAATTTGCCTGTAGTTTTCTGTGTAGGGTAGAGGCCTCATGTGTTCTAATAATCTTCTGCCACCTCTTCTAAGATGTTCCCTCAGACATATGTGAAGGAGCTTTTTTCTTTTTTTTGTTTTGTTTGTTTGTTTGTTTTTTGGAGATATATCAGTTTGGAATGGGCTGTACAATTCTTTTTTTTTTTTATTATTGCTTCAGGTTACATCTCCATCACAGTGTCCTCTTTCCACCCCACCCAGTCCCACTCTCCCACCCCCTATCCCCATCCCTTCCATCCCACTCCTCTGGAGTGGAGTGTCCCTACATAACGGCCCCCTCCCAAGTTCAGCAGTCAAATGAAGGCCAAGAGCCTCCTCATACACTGGGGGCCTACAAGGCAGCACCACTAGGGAAAAGTGTCTCATTGACAGACATGGAAAAAAAGAAAAAGTCTATGTCCATGTTCCCTTTGGTACGCTGGTTGTAGTATAGATATCCTGTACTATACAGCTAAAATCCAACTATAAGTGAATAGATGCCATGTGCATCCTTCTGAGTCTGGGTTTGCTCACTCAGGATGAGCTTCTCTAGTGCCATCCATTTGGCTAAAAATTGCATAATTTCATTGTTTCTGATAGCTGAGTAGTGTTCCATTGTGTAGATGTACCACAGTTTTTTAATCCATTCTTCAGTTGAGGGACATCTGGGTTGTTTCCAGTTTCTAGCTATTACAAATAAGGCTGCTATGAACATAGATGAGGAAACTTCCTGGTGATTTGGTGAGCAGTCATTTGGATGTACACCCAGAAGTGGTATGGCTGGTCCCAAGGCAGAGCCATTCCAAGTTTTCTAAGATATCGCCAGACAGACCTCCATAGTGATTGCACAAGCCTGCACTCCCACCAGCAATGGAGGAGGGTTCCTCTTTCTCCACACCATCACCAGCATGTGCTGTCATTTGAGCTTTTTATCTTAGCCATTCTGACAGGTGTGAGATGGAATCTTAGAGTCGTCTTGAGTTGCATTTCTCTGATGATTAAAGATGCTGAGCATTTCTTCAAGTGTCTTTCAATCTTTAGGAATTCCTCCTTTGTGTATTCTCTGTTTAGCTCTTTTCCCCATTTTTTGATTGGATTATTTGGATTCTTGGCATTTAATTTCTTGAGTACTTTGTAAACTTTGGATATTAGCTCTCTGTCAGATGTGGGGTGGGTGAAGATTTTTTTCCTAATCTGTAGGCAGCCATTTTGTTCAAATGATAGTGTCTTTTGCCTTACAGAAACTTTTCAGGTTCATGAGGTCCCCTTTATTGATTGTTGATCTCAGGTCCTGAGCTGTTGGTGTTCTGTTCAGGAAGTTGTCACATGTGCCAATGATATCGAGGGTTTTTCACACTTTCTCTTCTAGTAGATTTAATGTGACCGGCCTTATGTTAAGGTCTTTGACCCACTTGGACTTAAGTTTTGTACCAGGTGATAAGTATGAGTCTAATTTCATTCTTTTACAAGTGGACATCCAGTTGGGCCAGCACAATTTGTTGAAGATGCTGTCCTTTTTCCATTGTGCAGTTTTGGCTTCTTTGTCTAAAATTAGGTGACCATATGAGTGTGGGTTCATTTCTGAGTCTTCAATTCGTTTCCATTGACCCACTGGTCTGTTTCTATTCCAGTACTATGCTGTTTTTATTACTATTTCTCTGTAGTACAGTTTGGAATCTGGGATGGTGACACCTCCAGATGTTTTTATTTTTTTATACAGGATTGATTTAGCTATTCTGTTTTTGTTTTTTTGTTTTTTTTTTTGTTGTTGTTCCATATGAAATTGAGAATAGCTTTTTCCATATCTATAAGGAATTGTGTTGTTATTTTGATAGGAATTGCATTGAATGTGTATATTGTTTTTGGTAGGATGGCCATTTTTATTATGTTGATCCTACCTATCCATGAGCATGGGAGATATTTCCATCTTCTGATGGCCTCTTCAGTTTCTTTCTTAAAGGGCTTGAAGTTCTTGTTGTACAGGTCCTTTACTTGCTTGGTTAGAGTTACCCCAGGTATTTTATATTGTTTGTGGCTATTGTGAAGGGAGTTGTTCCCTGATTTCTTTCTCAGCTTATTTATTTGTTGTATAAAGAAGAGATTCTGATTTTTTAAAATTAATTTTGTATCCAGCTACCTTGCTGAAGGTGTTTATCAGCTGTAAGAGTTCTCTGGTGGGATTTTTGGGGTCGCTTATGTATACTATCATATCGTCTACAGATAGGGATAATTTGTCTCCAATTTGTATCCCCTTGATCTCTTTTAGTCGTCTTATTGCTCTAGCAAGAACTTCAAGTACTATATTGAAGAGATATGGTGAAAGTGGACATCCTTGTCTTGTCCCTGAGTTTAGAGGAAATGATTCAAGTTTCTCTCCATTTATTTTGATGTTGGCCACTGGCCTGCTGTATATTGCCTTTATTATTTCTAGGTACGGTCCTTGTATACCCGTTCTCTCCAGAACTTTTAGCATGAAGGGGTGTTGGATTTTGTCAAAGGTTTTTTTGCATCTAGCGAGATTATCATGTGTTTTATTTTTTCTTTCATCTTGTTTTTATGGTGAATTACGTTGATAGACTTTCGTATGTTGAACCATTCCTGCATTCCTGGGATGAAGCCTACTTGATCATGGTGTATGATGCTTTTGATGTGTTCTTGAATTCGGTTTGCTAGTATTTAATTAAGTATTTTTGCACCTATGTTCATGAAGGAGATTGGTCTGAAGTTCTCTTTCTCTGTTGGGTCTTTGTGTGGTTTAGGAATCAGGGTGACTGTGGCCTCATAGAATGAGTTTGACAATGTTCTTTCAGATTCTATTTGGTGAAAGAGTTTGAAAAGAAGGGCATTACATACTCATTAAAGAAAATATCCACCAAGAGGACATCTCAATATTGAACATCTATGCCCCAAATACAAAGGCACCTACATTTATAAAAGAAACACTTCTAAAACTTAAATCGCACATCGATCCAAACACTTTAATAGGGGGAGACTTCAACACCCCACTCACAACTATGGACAGATCATCAAGACAGAAGCCACACAGAGAAATAATGAGTCTAACAGAGATCATGAACCAAATGGACCTAACAGATATCTACAGAACGTTTCACCGAAACACAAAAGAATACACCTTCTTCTCAGCACCTCATGGAACCTTCCCCAAAATCAGCCATATAGTTGGACACACAGATAGCCTCAACAGATACAAGAAAATTGAAATAACCCCTTGTATCTTATCATACCACCATGGAATAAAGCTGGACTTCAAGAGCAAAAGAATCAACAGAAAGTCTACACTCACATGGAAATTGAACAACTCTTTACTAGAGGACCACTGGGCCAGGGAAGAAATAAAGAAGGAAATCAAAGACTTCTTAAAATCCAACGAAAATGAAGACACAACATACCCAAACCTATGGGACACAATGAAAGCTGTGCTACGAGGAAAGTTCATAGCACTAAGTGCCTTCAAAAAGAATATTGTGACAGCTCATATTAACGAATTAACAGCTAAACTGGGTGAATTGGAAAAAAAAGAAGCAAACACTCCCAAGAGGAGCAGAAGGCAGGAAATCATCAAACTTAGGGCTGAAATCAACAACTTAGAAACAAAAAGAACAATACAAAGAATCAATGAAACCAAGAGTTGGTTCTTTGAGAAAATCAACAAAATAGACAGACCCTTAGCCAAATTAACTAAAAGGCAGAGGGAAACATCCGAAATCAACAAAATTAGAAATGAAAAGGGAGAACTAACAACAGACATTGAGGAAATACAGAGAATATTTGGCTCCTGCTTTAAAAATCTATACTCCACCAAATTTGAAAACTTAAGCGAAATGGACAATTTTCTTGATAGATCCCACCTACTGAAGCTAAATCAAGATCAGGATAACAGATTAAACAGCCCTATAACCCCTAAGGAAGTACAAAAAGTCATTAAAAATTTCCCAACCAAAAAAAGCCCAGGGCCAGATGGTTTCAGCACAGAATTCTACCAGACCTTCAAAAAGAGCTAATACCAATACTCTTCAGACTCTTTCACAAAATAGAATCAGAAAGAACACTGCCAAACTCATTCACCCAGTTTAGCTGTTAATTCACTAATATGAGTTCTCACAATTTTCTTTTTGAAGGCACTTAGTGCAATGAACTTTCCTCATAGCACTGCTTTCATTGTGTCCTAAACAAGACATATCATTTTTCTGCATAGAAGAAACACATCTTACCAACAAAGATAGATGCTACCTCAGAGTAAAGGGCTGGGAAAAGGTTTTCCTAGCAAAGAGACCCAGGAAGAAAGCTGGAGTAGCCATCTTAATATCAAACGAAATAGACTTCCAACTGAATTCAACCAAAAAAAGATAGAGAAGGGCATTACATACTCATTAATGGAAATATTCATCAAGAGGACATCTCAATATTGAACATCTATGTCCCAAATACAAAGGCACCAACATTTGTAAAACAAAGTCTTCTAAAACTTAAATCACACATCGATCCCCACACATTAGTAGTGGGTGACTTCAACACCCCACTCACAACAATGGACAGATCATCAAGACAGAAGCCAAACAGAGACATAATGGGTATAACAGAGCTCATGAACCAAATGGACCTAACAGATATCTACAGAACATTTCATCCAAACACAAAAAAATACACCTTCTTCTCAGCACCTCATGGACCCTTCTCCAAAATTGGCCATATAGTTGGACACAAAGATAGCCTCAACAGATACAAGAAAATTGAAATAATCCCTTGTATCTTATCAGACCACCATGGAATAAATCTGGACTTCAACAACAACAGAAATAACAGAATGCCTGCACACACATGGAAATTGAACAACTCTTTACTGGATGACTACTGGGTCAGGGAAGACATAAAGAAGGAAATCAAAGACTTCTTAAAATCCAATGAAAATGAACACACAACATACCCAAATCTATGGGCTCTATAATCCTTTATTTTGATTGGTTGTGGTTCCCTGTCAATAAAGGTATTCATGTGTTATAAAGAGAAGTTTCCTAAATGAGGGTTGAGAACTACATTTACCAAACATTTATAATGTGGGCAAGGATTATTATGATGGTTTAGTAAAGTGATACCTACAGGTATTCCTCCAAGAACAATAACTTCCTTAGCCCTAGAATCATTGGCTAGGTTTTCAGTACTCAGGAAAGACTTCATTGAATCTGTAAATAGATTGTGGTAAAATGATTCTTTTCACAATGTTAACTTTACTAATCCATGAGCATTGGACACCTTTCCATTATCTAGTGTCTTTCTCTATCTCTTTCTTCAGATATTTAAAGTTTTTATTGCAAGGGTTCTTCACCTCTTTGTTTAGGATTATTGTTAGATATTTTATTTTGAGGCTAGTGTGAATGAGTATGTGTCCATGGCCTCTTTGTCTGTATGTTTGTTATTATACTTAATTTTTCAATGGGGACTCTGAAAGCCAGGAAGGCCAGGACAGATGTTCTGTAAGCTCTGAGAGACAACAGATGTTAGCCCAGATCAACATACTTAGGCAAAACTACAGTCACAATTGATTAAGAAAGAAAAAACATCACATGATAAAAAATATTTTTAAACAGTCTTTCCACCAATCCAGCTCTACAGAGGCACTAGAATAAAGACTTTGTTCTGAAGAGGTTAATTTCATACAAAAGGAGACAAAGAATATATAATTACAGAACAATAAATCAAAAGAAAATAAAAAATACACAACCCACATTAAAATAGTAGGAATCAACATGCACTGCTCAACAATAGCTCATTATTAATGGCCTCAATTCACCACTAAAATTTCACAGACTAAGAGTTTATATTAGAAAATTGTCTTTATGCTGCATCCAAGAAACACACTTAACTATAAAGGATATCATCTTAGAGTAAAAGGATGGGAAAGAGTATCCTAAGCAAATGAATCCAAAAAACAAGCAGGCTCACAATTTTAATACTTAACAAAATAGGCTTCAAGTAAAAACTAATCATCAGAAATGGAGAAGGGAGCTACATACTCAGTAAGTGAAAAATTCAAAAGGATTTCACAGTTCTAACCATTTATACAACAACACAAGGGCACCAACTTCATGAGAGAAACATGACTAGTTAAAATTACATATTTGCCCTAACACAATGATCATGAGTAACTTAAATAATCCATTGACAACTAATAGACAGGTCTTCCAGACAAAAACTAAACAGAGAAATGCTGGAGTTAAAGTCATAAATCAAATGTAGCTCACAGGTATCTACAGAACATTTCCCCCACATACTATAAAGAATATTCTTTCTTCACAGCAAATTATCAAACTTTCTCTAAAACTGATAACATATCAGGACACAAAGCAAATCTTAATTTATATAAGAAAATCAAAATGTTGCCCTGCATTTTATCTAGCCATCATGGATTAAAATTGTATATCAACAACAATAGAAACAGCAGAAAATATACAAACTCATGGAAACTGAGCAACTCACTATGGAATGAAAATTTAGTTAAGACAGAAATCAAGAACTAAATTAAGCACTCTTTTAGAATTGAGATAAAGTGAAATAACCACATACTTACACCATGGGACATCTAAAATAAAGGGATATCTAAGAAGCAAATTCATGAAACTAAGTGCCTACACCAAATAATTGGAGAGATCTCATATTCCTGACTTAATGACACACCTATAAACTTGAGAAGAAGAATAAGAAGAAGAAATAATACTCGAAAAGAGCAAACCAGAAGAAATAGTCAAATTCAGTACTGAAATCAATGAAATAGAAACAAACAAAATTCAAACAATCAATGAAATGAAGAATTGGCTCTTTGAGAAAAAGAACATGATAGAGAAGCCTTACCCAAATTAACCAAAAGTCACACAGAGAGGAACTGAATTAATAAAATTAGAAATGAAGAAGAAAACATTATAGCGGACACCAAGGAAATTCAGAGAATCCTAAGGGAATACTGAAAAAAAATCTGTATTCTAGTAAATTGGAAAATCTAAAATAAATGGATGAATTTCTTGATATGTATGACTTACCAAAGCTAAACCAAGATGAAATAAAGATTTCAAATAGACTCATAGTCCTTAGTGAAATAGCAGTAGTAATTAAAACTCTCCCAACCAAAAACAATGCAGAGATTAATGGATTCAATGCAGAATTCTACTGGATTTCAAAAGAAGGACTAATGCCAGTACTTTTCAGATTATTCCACAAAATAAAAATTGAAGGGACATTTCATAATTCTTTTTATGAAGCCACCATTGTTCTGATACTAAAACTGTAGAAAGACTCAACAAAAAATGTAGACAAATGTCCCTTATGAACATAAACATAAAAAATTTTCAATAAAATACTTGCAAACAAAATGAAAAAGATTATCCAACATGATCAATTTGGCTTCATCCTAGTGATGCAGTGGTGGTTCAAATAAGTTAATCAATAAATGTAAAACTACATATATGGCCTGAAAGACAAAATGTAGATGGTTACCCTATTATATAGAGGAAGACTCTTTAACAAAATCCAACATCTCATTGTGATAAAAACCTGAACACCAAGGGAAAAATCCAATAAAAATGGCACAGAACTAAATAGAGAGTTCTCAAAAGGTATAATAAATCACTGAGAAACATACAAAAGGAATGCTGGACATCCCTAGCCATCAAAAAATGCAGATTACAACTGTTTAGAGATTTAATCTTACTCTATTTAGAATTGTCCACACAAATGAAATAAATAATAGCACGTGCCAATTTTAATGGACAGAAGGGGAAACACTTATTCATTGCTGTTAGGAGTGCAGATTGGTACAACTTCTTTGAAAATTGGTCTGGAGATTCCTCAGGAAGCTGAGGATCAATCTACTTCATATACAGCTGTGCCACCCTTGGGAATATATCTGGAAGACTCTATATCCTACTACAGAGATACTTGCTTATCCATGCTGATTGTTGATTTTAAATAATAGCCAGAAACTGGAGACTGCCTAGATGTCCATAAACTGATGAGTGGTTAATAAAGATGTGGCAATTTACATAGTGGGATATTATTCTGGTGTTACAAAAATAAAATTATTAAATTTGCATGTAAATGGTTGGAGCTAGTAAAAAAAACCTTTCTGAGCAATTGACCCAGATCCAAAAAGACAAATGTTGCATGTTTTTTCTTGAATGTGGACATTAGCTTTTAAGGTTTATATATGTGTGCCACAATACAAACAACCACAGAAGTCAGGTACTTACTTAGTATTTACTTACAACTTACTAAGGGATCAAGTTAGAGGAGAAAATCTCTTAAAGAAGGGAAAAAATCATGTTATGGAGAAATAATGGGGGAATCTAGTATATTTTGATTAAATGGGTAGAGGAGAATGGGAAAGCAAGATAAAGGAGGAACAGTGAACACTAAAGATCATTTAAAAAAACATATGGAAACCTAATACTATAGAAGTTTCCTAAAATGTATATGTATATGAAAGTAATTTAAATAGTGTCACCATATAATGATGGAGACAATGCCCCAACAAGACATTTTATGTCACCAAGTAAAGCAACCGTTTGGCAGTAATGGTTTATATATATATAGTTGAGTCCTTAGTCAAAGGGTGTCATGGGCTCCCACTCAAACATCACTGGCTGTTATATCCAAGGTTATTGGTTATTCTCTACAACCTGAAGGCAAGGCCCTATTGCTGAAGACACCATGTACTCGTGTTGTAGAATATGAATAAATGTAGCTCATGCCCAACTAAAAGCTTCATCTCCACTGACTAGCTTCAATGTACTGGAAGGTACCCTGCATGTAACAGGAGAAGAAAAGAAATTATAGATATCATCCAGCCACAGATCCTGTGACCTATGCCAGAAACCCGGATGCAAGATATAATGGTGGAGCAGTGGCATAAGTGTTCTAGGTGTAACCAATAACTTAAAATGGAATTAAGGTCCACTCTATAAGATGAAACCCATACATGACACCTCTAAAGTAAGCAAGAACCTGAAACTACATGGATCATGCGCCTATGGGAAGACCTACTACTATTATTCTGGTAAAGGAACACAAGCTATTAAATGACTCCTAATGACATCACACCCATGAATCAGTACCTTACTTCACACTCATTAGAGAAACTCCTTGAAGTAGATGAAATTTGCACAGATATACACAACTGGACAGTGTACAGAGACAGAGAGACTTTTAGTACTCAGTCCTAAGTTGGATGTCTTCATAAAACCCCTATTTTTAATGTTCAGGGATTTATGCAGAAGAGAGGGCAGAAGGATTTTAAGAGCCAGAGATGGTGGACGACTTCAAAGAAGCAGTCTCTTCTAAGTATGACAGCAATGATGCACATATGAACTCAGTGGAACTGTGGCAGCATGCATAAGACCTTTAAAAGCTAAAGCCAGACAAGAGCCCTGGCACTAAGAGGAGAAGGTGGGCATCGAGTTTCACTCCTAACCAAGAAGCTATTTGCAATTGATACCCGGTGGTAAAGGAAAATCATATGATCAAAATACATTTTATAAAAAATAAAACATTTAATATTCATGTAAAATGTTTACAATGAATGCAAGCATTATAATAAAAAAGAATAAGTAGCTTAAATAATAAAAAAACCTGAACAACACCAATAAAATGTACCAAGCAATCCAATTAAAAATGGGCAAAATATCTGAATCATGAGGACTTATATTTAGTCCAACTCCTGAGATCCTGAACATTCCATCAACTGTTGGTGCAGCTTCCTGTTAGTCAGTGGGGAAAACATCTAGGTCCTTATGCTTGCCTGGCTTTTTGACACTTATGTAAGAGAACTCTGTGACCTCTGAAGTGGAATATGAAATCCTTAACTTGAGATGATTCAATGGCTTCCTGGTTTTATTTAATACCACAAATAATCACAATGCATATATGTCTGTCTCACTGTGTAGCTCTGAATGGCTTGGAACTGGCTGTGTTGACTGGTTTAGTTAAACTCACAGGGCTCTGTGTGTCACTGCCTCCCAAGTGCTGAGATTAAAGGCATATACTATCACAACTGGCTTAATGCTATATTTCAACTTTCTATTTCTAGGTAATACCTTTTAGGCAGCATTAGAGATAAACCCACACATTTTTAATAGAGATATGGCTTTGATATACATTTTAAAATTCTATGCTTTAGTGAATCCAATATTCCTACAGTTAACAAATGTAAACCCAGAATTTGTGAGGACACTGTTCTTGTTCTCCAGGTTCATTACACTATACAGCTGTGTACCTTTCAAGAACTTGGGAGGAATGGTGGCACTGACAGATCTTGAAAGGCTAGGCAGCACACAAATGTTTATATTAGCAATCTAATTGCATTGGATGCTGACCTAGTCAGCATGTTCCAAATCTTGGCCTGATTGATCCATGAGAAAGAACATACTTTTTCCTTTTGGGCTACTAAATTTTCACTTGATTTTAATCACTGCTACTGCATTTTAAAAAATTGCAAAAATAGGATTTTAAAATATATCCCTTTGCCATTTTCCTGTCTTATGTTTTGGTTTAACTACTCAGCGATTAGAAACAATGAAATCATGCAGTTTGCAGACAAAAGGATGGAACTAGAGAAGCTCATCCTGAGTGAGCTAACCCAGACTCAGAAGGATGCACATGGCATCTATTCACTTATAGTTGGATTTTAGCCATATAGTACAGGATAACTATACTACACCCAAGGCACCAAAGAAAACAGGAACATAGACTTTGTTTTCTGTCAATGAGACACTTTGTCCTAGTGGTGCTGCCTTGTATGCCCCCAGTGTATGAGGAGGCTCGTGGCCCTCATATGACTGCTGAACTAGGTTGGGGGACTGTTATGTAGGGACATGCCACTCCAGAGGAGTGGGTTGGAAAGGATGGGGGTAGAGGGTGGGAGAGTAGGACTGAGAGGGGTAGAAAGAGGACACTGTGATGGAGATGTAATGTGAAGCAATAAATAAACATAAAAAATTTTAAGATGGCAAACTATTGAGGTGAATAAAAAAAGAGACACACAGATTTACTTATTTAATATTTTTATTTCTTCAAGTTAAATCTCAATCACAATCCCCTCCCTACTACCCCCTCTGGTCCCATCCTCTCACCCTCTTCCCCTCCCACCACCCCATCTGCTTCCTTTTTTTTTTTTAAGTTTAAGGTATATCTTTTCCCCCCAACAGCTTCCCCCTTCAATCCAATAAATGGCTCTTTCTCTTATAACAACAAATACAAAACAACAAAAATAATTAGGCCACAATTATAAAAATTATAAGGATTAGCAATAACCAGTCCATATGTATTTGGCAACTGACTAATAGAATTTTATTGTGCAAAGAAATGAAACTACAGACAAATGGACCATCAGCTAGGGTGATCAAAATGTATAGAGACCCTGCTCAACCTATGCCACGTTCTTGGTAAATTATTTAGGATTTAGGTAAATTATTTAGGATTTACTTACGGAAGAGCTCAGTGTGATTAATTCTCCATCTGTGATTGGACAGCTTGTAGATGAACTTCTTGTACTTTTGGCAAGCCAGCACTTTACATTTGCTATGCCCCATCTAACAAGTGGGCAGCTCTCCATCTC
Source organism: Lophiomys imhausi (assembly GCA_907164525.1). Classification (NCBI taxonomy): domain Eukaryota; kingdom Metazoa; phylum Chordata; class Mammalia; order Rodentia; family Muridae; genus Lophiomys; species Lophiomys imhausi. The sequence goes on from CAJQZJ010001089.1 coordinate 73,914, forward strand.
TGTCCTTCTCTAAGTGCTCATGGTGGAGAATGATGACATTCTTTATTGCATCTTCTCTATAACAGGAATGATTCCAAATCTTTTGAAGGTTCTGAAATCTGCCATTCCCTCATGAATATTTAGTCTGTTTTTGTAGCTTGTGTGCATATGTTTACATGCCTGCACATGTGATCGTGGTGTGAATGTGTGTGTGCATGCACATGGATGTCAGAGGTCAGTATTGGAAGTCTTCCTCAATCACTCTCCTCCTTAATTTTTGAGGTGAGATCCCTCACTGACCCTAGGGTATGCTGATTCGACTACACTGGCTACCTAGGAAGCCCCAAGTGTTCTTTTGTCTCTTTCTGTCTTTGGCTAGAGACACGATTATGTGGCTTAATAATTACAGGTGAACATTAACTTTTATCACATCATAATTAAGTATAAATATGTTTTTTATTTTACTTGGTATTCATATATTACTTAATGTTGCCTTAATGTTAGTCTGTGATAATTTCTTTTTTTTTAAAATACTTTATATTTTTTTTCTTCAAGTTACATCTCAGTAACAAACCCCTCCCTATTCCCCCTTCCTATCCCGCCCTTCCACCCTCTTCCCCCCAGAAGTTTCCCCTTTCAGTCCAACAGATGGTTCCTTCTCTTATAACAGTAAGTATTATACAAAACAATAGATGTAAATATGCCACATTTATGAGAGTTAAATGGCCCAGTATACCTTCCCAATGTCCAGTTTATATGTATTTGGCCCCTGACTTTAATATTCTACTATCTAACCAACTCCATGAGTTTAAAGGTCTATATGTGACTCAACATTCATACTATCTTGCAACACACTTTTAAGAGTATCTTCTTAGATCTATAACACCCTCTTGATTCCTAAACAATTCAAAATTTAACTATGAGACTCTAGCTGTCTATTCTTCAACCACCTCAGAGACCTGAGAGGGATAAATATATTTGCTTATATAGGAAGTGCAGGGCGTGCAGCTTCCAAAACTAAGAAAGAACATACCAATGACTGCCTGGACAGTTCCCATTTTCTCTCCATACATTCCAGCATCAATCTTCAGCCTTTGGGTCCTGTTTCTCTGACAGACATTTGTTGTAGAGCAGGGATTATGAAGGACTTACCTACCCTGTCTTGGCAGAGTTAGGCTGTCGACTTCCCTGCTACCAAGTTTTGTCCTTTTTGGACAGCAGTCTGTCTGCAGTTGGTGCAAGGGTTTTTTCATGCCAAGAGAAAGGCTTGCCACTAATTCAACCATCTTACAGTGGAGGTTCTTCGATGCTTATCTTCTACTTGGAGTAGAATAGGGGGTGCTGTCAGGTGCTGATATGTCTCGATATCAAAAAAAAATCTTGATTTAAGATAACATCTTTGAATGCCATATTCTGCAGCTCTCTTGGGGTTTTTGAAGATGCCCTATCCATCTCTTGTATTTAGATAAGCAAATGTTGCTTGTCTCTTACCAACTTGATTACTGGGTAGTTTAGAGAATATCTGTGATAGACTGACATAGTAGCTAACAAAGTGACATGTTTGCATGACTAGGAGTTTGTTTTAAATATCCTACACCATTTTAGACGGTTGGTATCAAGAGGTCAGAGCTTCATATTTTATTTTTAAGTATCTCTATGTATGATACCATTAGGAAGCGTTACTTTTAAATTTGTATCAATATACAAAGATCTATTCAATTGTGGTTAAATATACTCTTAATTATGTATCAATATACCAAGATCAATGCCTATGTAGCCCAATATAATCTTAATATTACGTCCATATGCAAGGGTCAATATCATTGTGGCCAACTATAATCTTAATTTTGTATCAATATACAAAGATCAATACCGATGTAATCCAATACAATCTTATTTTTGCACAATAAACAATGGTCAATACCACTTTAGCCAAATAAACTACTAATTTTGTATCAATATACAAAGGTATAAGGGCATATTCAATAATCTGCCCCTTCTTCTTGGACCTTCCTGTCCTATGTCTATATCTCATTTTTCTCAAGCCCATGCACTCCTACATAGGAGAGGAAGAAGGATACAGAAAAGGAAAAGTAGGAATTCCCTGGGGCTAACCTCCAAAACCCATTAAGACAGGACCATTTATCAGCTTGTAGGACCTGTTTGGGGCCCAAACCCAAATGGGAAAAATGATTAAAAATGTTAGTACACTCCTTTTATGTTCAGTCCTTCTGTTCTCAGCTGTTTAGATGACCTGAGGGGTTTGTAGGCAGAAGCTGATCTTGCAGGCTTCACTGAGGTTTCTGCCGGGGCATTGTGTAGAGCTGAGCGGTCCCAGTGACATTGGATTGCTGTGGTGGTTGCAGGCCCCCGATGGAGACAGCTATTGAGGAAGTCTGCCAGGCAGAATCAACTGGGTCACTCGTCCTCCTTGGTGCCTGATTCTGCTCTCTGCTGAGGATTCCGCTGTCCAGCCGTCCCCGGGCTCCCCTAATGGACGCTTCGATTCTCCTGGAACGATAAGAACAGAGCCCTTCCCCAATCCCAACCCTAGGACAATTGCCCTCTTTTTTTTTCTGGGGGGGAGGATGGGGGGGGCTAGGTAGTACTTCTCCTGCAGCAAATTTGGCCTTCTGACAACATACAAAGCGTTATCTTTCAATCCGGGTTAAAGAAGAAATCATTCTGTCACCTTGGAGCTAAACCAGCTCTAGTGTATATATTTTGAGATCCCAAAGGACAATCTGCCTGCATCGAGACGGCCTTTTGTAAGTAGCCTCCAAACCTAGGTCCCTCCAAATCCCATATGTGTGTCTCTGAACTCTAATTATTGGGATCAGGGACCTGTGTTTCCCATCTGAAGGGATCAAAGATGTGTTCCACCACTCCTGGATCGAAGACTTTATTTAGAGTTTGCCCTGCATCAGGCTGACCCTGAGCTCGGGATCTGCCCGTTTCTGTCTCCAGTGTGCTTGGAGCTGGGACCAAGGGTGTACTCTTTTTGAATGGTGGGACCAAGAGTATGCACCCTCACCACCCCGCTCCGTATGACTCCAGAATACATAAGACCACCAATTCTACGGTGCCCCCCCCTGTCTCCGCTGAAGTCAAAGGCATGGGCCAATACCACAATTCTCTTGTATTTTACCTTAGCTCCACGTCTTCTCTACACCTGGAGGTCTGCAAAACCAGGCCGAATGGCTGTATCCTCTGTTCCATTCACAGTGTTTCAGCCCTGCCCCCTGCCTTTTTTTTTTTTTTAGTTAATAAATTTATTTGTTTGTTGCTTCAGGTTACATCCTTATCATATTGTCCTCTTTACAAGCTTCCCAGACCCACTCTCCTATGCTCTACCCCCTGACACTTCCGTCTTGTTCCTCTGGGGTGGAGTGTCCCTGATTAACATTCTCTCACCACAGATCAGGAGTCATATGAGGGCCAAGAGCCTCTTCATTCACCGGGGGCCTACGAGGCAGTACTGCCAGTGAATGGTGTCTCATTGCTACTGGGGGAATACTAAAAAAAAGACCAACAAACACACAAACCGACAAAAACAAAGAATATCAACAAAAAAAGAGGAAAAAGCGAAGCGAAAAGGAAACAGAAAAAAGAAAAAAAGAAGGATAAAGGAAAAGATAAAAAAAAAATTATGTCCTTGTTCCTTTTGGTGTGTTGGTTGTAGTACAGATATCCTGTACGACATAGTTAAAATCCTACTATAAGTGAATAGATGCCATGTGCATCCTTCTGAGACTGGGTTAGCTCACTCAGGATGAGCTCCTCTAGATCCATCCATTTGGTTGCAAATTGCATGATTTCATTGTTTCTGATAGCTGAGTAATATTCCATTGTATAGATGTACCACAATTTTTTAATCCATTCTTCAGTTGAGGGACATCTGGTTGTTTCCAATTTCTAGCTATTACAAATAAGACTGCTATGAACATAGATGAGGAGACTTCCCTATGTCTCCGTGAGAGGTCCTTTGGGTGTATACCCAGAAGTGGTATGGCTGGGTCCTGAGGCAAGGTTATTCCTAGATTTCTAAGATATCGCCAGACAGACCTCCATAGTGGTTGCACAAGCCTGCACTCCCACCAGCAATGGAGTAGGGTTCCCCTTTCTCCACACCCTCGCCAGCATGCGCTATCATTTGAGCTCTTTATCTTAGCCATTCTAACAGGTGTTAGGTGGAATCTCAGGGTTGTCTTGAGTTGCATTTCTCTGATGATTAAGGATGTTGAACATTTCGTCAGGTGTCTCTCAGCCCTTAGGGATTCCTCCTTTGTGAATTCTCTATTTAGCTCCATCTCCCATTTTTTTGATTGGATTATTTGGTTTCTTGGCATTTAGTTTCTTGAGTTCTTTGTAGATTTTAGATAATAGCCCTCTATCAGATATGGGGTTGGTGAAGATTTTCTCCCAGCCTGTTGGTGGCCGTTTTGTTCGAATAATAGTGTCCTTTGCCTTACAGAAGCTTTTCAGTTTCATGAGGTCCCATTTATTGATTGTTGATCTCAGGTCCTGAGCTGTTGGTGTTCTGTTCAGGAAGTTGTCACTTGTGCCAATGAGTTCGAGGGTTTCTCCTACTTTTTCTTCTAGTATCT
>CAJQZJ010001105.1:0-32495 GCA_907164525.1 Lophiomys imhausi
AATAGCTAGCAAGCAACTGTCTTGTGAATCTAACAACTCACAAGACACAACACCATCTATCACCATCAGAACATAGATCCTCTCTGCTTTACCCCATGATGGCTGCAGCCGACCTTGATTACTGCCTATAACCCACCCTGATAAAGTTCCCAGTTGGGCTATACTCAAAAAACTAACCCATAGACACGGTAAGAGAAATGTTTTAAAACACCAAGTCTTGAAATGGGCACAGCGGCACACATCCTAAAGCTGAGACAGGAGGCTCTCTTGAGGGCAGCCCGGAGCATAAAGTCAGACTATCTCCAGGAATAGGAGACAATATGGCAGGCTTCAAGTGTATGGGGCAATAGTTTCTCAGAGTGCGTGATTGCAGGTTCCTTTTCAATTCTACATCACAGATATATAAAAAACTATGTGACAGCCAGGCATGGTGCCTCATGCCTTTAATCCCAGCACTCAGGAGGCAGAGGCAGGCAGATCTCTGTAAGTTCGAGGCCAGCCTGGTCTACAAAGTGAGTCCAGGACAGCCCGTATTGCTACACAGAGAAATCCAGTCTCAAAAAACCAAAACCAAACCAAAACAAAAACTATGTAACACACTATAAAACAATTCTGTTAATAACTATGTTGTACTCATTTTTTAGTAAGACTAATACTATAAAAACAAGTTAGAGCAATAATACTATTTTCTTCAAGAGAATTATTGACTATATTCCTTCCTGGCAATATCCTTGGGTTTTGTTTGATTTTTTGTGACAAGGTCTCTCTACATATCCCAGGCTGTCTTGGAACTGATTATGTAGACCAGGTTGTCTACTCACAGAGATCCACCAGCCTCTGTTTCCTGAGTGCTGGTATCAACGACACATGCCACCACTTCCAGCTCTGGCAAGTAGTCTCAATGACCTAAAATAGGGAGTAAATCTCATGGTAATAAATTCTGACAGTGACACTAAATCTGGACATGCTTACAAAACAGACCCAAAGAGAATCAAAATATGGACAGACATGCTAACTGAAAGTCAACTTGTAAATGTAATAGAACATGTGGCTTTAAAAAAATCATTTGAAACATTTGCTAAATAGCAAATAACTGAGGGGAAAAATAGCATCTTAGGATTTCTATTGCTGTAAAGAGACACCATGAATCAGGTGTGGTGGTGGTGCATGCCTTTAATCCCAGCACTTGGGAGGCAGAGGTGGAGTTGGGAGGCAGAGGCAGGTAGATCTCTGAGTTTGCAGCCAGCCTAGTCTACAAAGTGAGTCCAGGACAGTCATGGCTACACAGACAAACCCTATCAAAAAAGAAAGAAAAGAGAAGAGACACCACGACCATGGCAAACTTTATAAAGGGAAACATTTAATTGGGACTGGCTTACAGTTTCAGAGGGTTAGTCCACTTATTATCAGGGTGGGAAGCATGGCAGCGTACAGGCAGACATGGTGCTGGAGAAGCTGAGAGTTCTACATCTTAATCCGCAGGGAGTAGGAGACTGTGACACACTGGGCAGACTTGAGCTTATAAAACCTCACAGCCCTCCTCCACAGCGACACAGTCCCTATAACAAGGCCACACCTACTAATATAGTGCCACTTCCTATGGGACAAGCATTCACACACACGAGTCTATGGGGACCATACATATTCAAGCTATCACAGTAAGTAAACACTATAAGCATCAGATATTCACAGAACAAGAAAATGAACTAATACAGAGTTTTATTTTAAAAATGAACATAACACTGCAGTGAATCTACTGTCTTCTAACTCTAGGGATGTTCTATGAAACAGGCTAAGGTTGAACTACCTAGATTGTTGGTATTACTTCTCTGTGCCTCATTTTCTTATATACTGAAAAAAGGAGTAGGTTGTTTTTCCATTACTGCTGAGATCATTGTACCTTCACAGTGTGCTCTATAAATTTGCCTTAAAAGGCTAACAAGATGTCTAAGGATTCAGAGTGCTAATAAATGTCGTATATAAAGTGCTTACTTCTAACAGACCCTGGCACACTGTGCTCAATAAATAGTACTCACATGTAACGTGTCACTCTGCAAGTTTCTTTTTTTTTTGGTTTTTCGAGACAGGGTTTCTCTGAATATCTCTGGCTGTCCTGGACTCGCTTTGTAGACCAGGCTGGCCTCGAACTCACAAAGATCCGCCTGCCTCTGCCTCCCAAGTGCTGGGATTAAAGGCGTGCGCCACCACCGCCCGGCTTCTGCAAGTTTCTTAACTTACAGGGACAGTCACAGTCCCATTCACAAACACGGTATCTACAAAACAGTTTCTGTTTGACTACTAATAAAAAGAACCAACTGTGCTTGCATGGATGGCCAAAAACTGAAACCTATTAAATACTTATCAAATTCCTATGAAAATTTTTTTATCAAAAGAAAATTATTTTACATTATGCTTACAACCTGAATTATAGCACTTACATTGATATATATATATATTTTTTTCTTTTTGGTTTTTTTGAGACAGGGTTTCTCTGTGTAGTCCTGGCTGTCCTGGACTCATTTTGTAGACCAAGCTGGCCTCAAACTCACAAAGACTCATCTGCCTCTGCCTCCTGAGCGCTGGGATTAAAGGCGTGCGCCACCACACCCAGCTCAAAGACTAACAGTAAAAAGTGTAGGCTCTTGTACACTACTAAGGGTACACTTGAGATACAGCTCTGTTGTGAAATGACAGAAGATGTGCTTCTCTGTGACATCCTAACTCCTTTCTTAGGTATGTATCCCAGAAAAACTCTTGGTCACTAGGATGGATATGGATGTACTCACAATCATGCTATCTACAACAACCTAAATTAAATGCCCAACACAGGGAGAAGAGACAAATTCTAGCTATTCATATGGTAAACAGTCTTATTAGTTTCCTGCTGGTGCCCTAATGCAGCTGTAAAAATGACCCAATTTTTTAATCTTACAGTTCTAATGCCAGAAATCCAGACTTCCACTGTGGAAGCAAGGACATGTTCCCTATGGAGGCTCTATGGGAAAATTCTTTTCCTTTCCAGCTTCTAGAAGGTATTTGATGTAAATATAGGTAGGAAGTCTAAAAGGCAAAGACATAATTGGACAGCTTTAGAGTAAAGAAGACGCATGAGATCAGGACAGGCTTCTGAGATGCTGACATGTACTTAAATAATACTTAGATCTGCAGCTGTCTTAAAACTATATATATATTTATATCTGTACTTTTTTATGTTCTATAATTAATCTCTCATAAAAAGAACAACAATAAGCAATAGCTATATAAGCCAGAGGCAAGGAAAGCCAGAAACTCTGGAGGCAGAGGCAGGCAGATCTCTGTGAGTTCAAGGCTAGCATGGTTTGCATAGGGAGTTCCAGGATAAATAGCTTTCACAAGAAATCTCAAATATATATATATATATATATTTATTGAAGTGCTCGGCATCCTTAGCCATCAGGGAAGGCAAATTAAACACACCCCAGTCAGAACACTGTGAAGAAGGCAAATGACAGTAAGTGCTGGAATTTGTAGGAAAGGGCGACCCTCCCTTACTACTGAGTCCTGGGCGCAGATGTAAACTGATGCAGCCACTAGGGGATCAGTGTGAAGGGTTGCAAAGATCTAAAATTATAGCTCCCACATGACCCCGCTTCAGGGCATATACTCTACTTGCATATCCATGTTTATTGCTGCTCTATTCACGACAGCAAGGAAATGGAATCAGCCTAGATACACATCAACAAAAGAATAATAAAAACATGGTACATATACACAATGAAATTTTGTGTATGTAATCCATAAATAAAAATAAATTATTAAATTTGTAAGAAAATAGATGGATCTAGAAAATATTATATTGAGGTTTCAGAAGGGCAAATAAATACGTGTTCTCTCTCATATGCAGACCCTGGCCTTAAATGTTTGTATGTATGTTTATGTAGGACTGAGTGTGTGTACAGGTCAGGAAAACGGAAGAGAGACCATGAAAGATGGAAATGGAGGCTTTAAGGCAGTGGGTGGGAAAGCCAACAGAGTATGTGATAGAAAGGTAGATGGAAGAATACTGGGGATGGGAGGATAGAAATAGAAACAGGGGAGGAAGGGAGATGGAGAGTAAGCAAGCGTGTATGTGTGGCAGATCAACCAAAACTAAGCATATATGAAAATGCCATTTTAACAAAAGTGTCCTTTTGAAGACTAATTAAAACAATAAAAAGCCAGGCATAGTAGCATTAATCTCAGCACTTGGGAGGCAGAGGCTGGTGAATCTCTGTGAGTTCGAGGCCAGCCTGGTCTACAAAGTGAGTCTAGGAAAGCCAGGGGTACACAGAGAAACCCTGTCTGTGAAAAACAAAAACAAAAACAAAACCTCCAAAACAACAACAACAAAAACAAAACAGCAACAACAAAAAAAACCTGAGCATAATGATTTGTGTCTGTAAATTAGCACAACACTCAGGAGTCTAAGGTAGGTGAATTATCATGAGTTCCTGGCAAGTCTGGGCTATACAAAGTGAGATCCTACCACAAAAAGTCTCCCCATCAAAAGAAAATGAGCTAATTTTTTTAAGATTTATTTATTTATTTTATGTGTGGGTGCTTTATCTGCATGAACATCTGCAACCAGAAGAGGGCATCAGATCACAGTTGTGGGTGGTTGTGAGCCACCATGTGGTTGCTAGGAATTGAACTCAGGACCTCTGGAAGAGCAGCCAGTGCTCTTAACCGCTGAGCCATCTCTCCAGCCCAGAAAATGAGCTAATTACATGGACTTCATTCACTCTGTTATGAGAAGGCTAGGAGGCATCCATCTGTGAATGACTTCAGAGCAAGAATTCAGTTAGGAGACTATTATTATTTAAACAGGCTGAGATGATAAACTTCTATACATTGGATAAAAGGTAGATAATTCACTAAATATATAGCATGGTTTTGTAAATGTCATATATGATTTATATAACCCTTTAACAGAAAAATATAAGAAAATTATTTTTACCTACAATTTTAATGTCAATGAATACAATGTTAAAATGATTCATTAGGAAAAGTCTTTGATGCATTTAAAGATGAAGGAACATACTTGAAGCTATATTTGGGCATAGACATAATGTATGTATTTCTAGTGAGAGTGTAAGTGAGTTGTTCATGACTTCTTTGTTTGAGATTTAAATACACTCACCTTACCACTCAAATCCTGTCCACAACAAAGTAAAAGGAACCAGATTTACCTTCCTAACCAACTAGAAAAGCAGACAATATAAACCAGTGGGTTTCAGAAATCAAACAGGCAGCAAAGATCCATAAGAAAAGGAAGATAGAGTGAACTCTACTACTGCCCAGATCATGCTCCAGAAAGCAGTCCAGAGTGAGGCATGGGATGGGAAGCATGACAGGGTCAAGGGTCTCACAGACTGGAGAGTGGAAAGTTATGGAAAGGTCAAGTAAGTTAAGGTTTGCTGGGCAGGGCTGAACAAACGACAAGCTCTGAAGATCTCCACGAGGCTTTATTTAGCTGAATACTCACCAGCTCATGTTATAATGTAAGCAATACAGCCAAAACCCACAGGTCCACTCTCATACAAACCTATGAATAAGGGCCTTGGATGTATGGAAGGTTTTTCAAATAACTGTATCCCCAAACAAAATTCCAAACTGTTTAAAGAAAAATTCAAAAAGAGAAATTTTTAAAAAGCAAAAAAACCAAAACCACAAAATCACAATGTCTGACCCGACCTGGTGGCACACGCCTTTAATCTCAGCACTTGGGAGGTAGAGGCAGGAGGATCTTTGTGAGTTCGAGGCCAGCCTGGTCTACAGAGTGAGTCCAGGACAGGAGTCAGGGCTATACAGAGAAACTCTGTCTCGACCAAAACAAAACAAAACAAAAAAAAACTTTTCATGGTATCAACACGTACAAGAATTCATGATACTAAAAGCAATACTGTAGACTGAAGAGAGAAGCAAGCACAGTCGAGACTAGAAAGAAAACAAATGAAGCTACCTTCATTGAAACACAAAATAGGACTAAGACCACAAAAAACAAAAGGCCAGAAAAAAAAAACAACAAGCCAACAGTAATCAGCACACAGATTTCATAAATAAATATTAGTGGCCTTAATTCCCCATCATGCTCAATGAAAAGACATGGGTTAGGTAAAATGTATTTAGAAACAAAATTGAACTTTCTGTAGTCTACAAGAAACTTATACTACCTTGAAAGATATGTACCAACTTAAAGAAAAAGGATAGAAAAATGTATTCCAAGCAAATGGGACCAGGGAGGAATCAGATGTCATCATGCTAAGATCCAATAAAATGGACTTTATTCATTCTAATCAAGGAAACAATGTAGCCAAGAAGACATTACATCCCAAACCTATGCACACCAAACTGCCTCATCCAATTCCATTAAAAGCATACTACTGGATTTAAAAACACAAACTGACTCCAAACCAACAGTAGGAGATAATTGCAACACCTTACTTTCTCCAATAAACAGCTCATCTGGATAAAAATAAAGAGAAGCAGCATAATTATATGATATTACACATCATACAGATCTAACAGATATTTACAGTATATTTCACCCCAAACTCAAAGAATATATATTCCATTCAGCAGACCATAGAAGTATCTTTAAAACAGACCACATAGTGAGACACAAACAAATCTTAACTCAGAAAACAGAAATAACTCCATGTATCCCATTTGTCCATAATGCAATAAAGCTCAAAATCAACAGTAAACAAATCTCTACTGTGTATACAAACCCATCTAGATTAAACAAAGCATTATTAAATGGTGAATGAGCCAAAGAAGAAATCAAGAAAGAAATACAATTTTTAGAATTAACTGAAAATGAAAACAACACAACAAAAACCATCAAGAACACACTAAAAACAGTTCTAAGAAGGAAATCTACAGCTCTAAGCTCATACATTAAAAAATTAGACAGAGGGGCTAGAGAGATGGATGAACAGTTAGTTAAGAGCACTGGCTCTTCTTAGAGGACCAGAGTTCAATCCACATGGCAGCTCACAACTGTCTTTAATTCTTGTTTTGGGGGATCTGACACCCTCACACAGACAAACATGCAGGTTAAAAAAAAAAAAAGTCAGGCAGAGTACAAATAAACAACTTAATGTTTCAACTCAAGATTTTGCAAACCCAAATTCAGTAGAAGACAAGAAATAATAAAAATCAGACTCATAATTAATGAAATAGAAAGAAAGAAAACAATATTTAGAACCAACAAATCTAGCCAGGTGTGGTGGCACAGGCCTTTGATCCCAGCACCTGGGAGGCAGAGGCAGGTGGATTTCTGGATTCAGGGCCAGCCTGGTCTACAAAGTGAGTCCCAGGACAGCCAGGGCTACACAGAGAAACACTGTCTTGAAAACAAAACAAAAACAAATCTAAGTTGGTTTACGTTTTGGGGTTTTTAAAAAAAGACTTATTTATTTAACATAGGAGAAGTTTATCTGCATGTATCCTTGCATGTCAGAAGAGGGCATCAGATTCCAGTATAGATGGTTGATAACCCACCATGTGGGTGCTGGGAATTGAACTCAGGACCTCTGGAAGACCAGACAGTGCTCTTAACCACTAAGCCATCTCTCCAGCCCAAAGAGTTGGTTTACTATAGTTGGTTTTAATGTCAACTTGCCAAGAGTTAAAAACACCTGTATAGGAGTCTCACCCGAAGATTAGTAGCTTGAAGATATAGATAGATACATCCAAAGATATACCCAAAAGGCAATGAATTGGGGGGGGGGGGGGGTCGTCCATAGGTGGCAAATGAAAAACACAGAGGAAAAAAAAAAAGTCAACAAATTGAGTCCAGGATAGTCAGTACTGTTACACAGAGAAACCCAGTCTTGAAAAACCAAAAAGCAAAATGACAACAACAACAAAAACAAAACAAAAACCCAAAAAAGAAGTCAAATGCACAAAGCATCAGTATACTGTGGGATAAACTAAGGGCTAACACACATCTAAGTGCAATCCAGGGAGAGCAATGACGATCATTCATCCTTTAATTTCTGTAATTCTGCCTATTTTATTCTGTTTTCAGTTATTGTAACATCATCTTTAAAAGTTTCTTCCCATTTTAAAAATCATTTGTTTTACTTTCATTAGGCCCAGAGAAATTATATTGGGGAGAGAAGCAGATGAAATGTTTCCAAATTGAATAATAACTATGCCACACACCACCCATTACTAAAGTATAAGATCAGATGCTTCCCAGGTAATCATGATGTTATGAAAGTTACAAACTAGTTCATGCGTGTTATTTGTGTTATGTGTGATCAGGCGCACATGTGTGCTCATGTATGTGGAAGCCAGAGGACAACGTTATGTGTCTCATCAATTTATATTTTATTTTTTGTCAAGTAAGCCTGGCAACCTGAGGTCAAACCCCAGTATCCACATAAAGGTAGAAGGACAGAATCCAATCCACAAAAAGTGGTCTTCTGACTTTCATACTCAAATTTTTTTTAAATTTCTAAATTGTTATGTAAAATCGAGCCCATTAGAAGGAAAAAAAGCGAGATTAAGGAAAATGATCATAGAAGGTAATAGAACAAACATGATACGAAAGTGGAAAAAGAAACACTGGAGTTTGAAGGGTGTAAGTGTTCTAGAATCACTGAAGAGATTATTTTTCTAAAGCTGTTTCAAGGTGTGCTAGTTAATTTTGTCAATTTAGTTGGATTAAGAAGCACCTAACGGGCTGGAGAGATGGCTCAGCCATTAAAGGCTAGGCTCACAACCAAAAATATAAGAAGCACCTAGCAGGGGCTGTAGAGATGGCTCAGAGATTAAGAGCATGGGGTATTCTTCCAGAAGATCTGGGTTCAATTCCCAGCACCCATAAGGTGGGTGGCTCATGACCATCTATAATGTGATCTGATACCCTCTTCTGGCATGTAGGTGTACATGCATATAGAACTCTCATATACATGAAATAAATCTTTTGGGTTTCTCTGTGTAACAAGAGCCCTGGCTGTTCTGGACAAGCTCTGTAGACCAGGCTGCCCTCGAACTCACAGTGAATCACCTGCTTCTACCTCCTGAATAAATAAATCTTTAAAAAAATACATATTAAAAAAAAAGCACCTAGGAAGCTAGTAGAGCACAACTCTTGGTGCAAGTGTGACAGTGTTTCCAAGGAGGAGTGGAATAGTTGCTATGAGTGTGGGAAACATTAGTCCATAGGTGAGAGCGTGGAGGAAATAAAAGGGAACCAGAAGAAAGTCCTTGCAAGTGTAGGGGTTTTCTATTTCCTGACCACCAGGATGTGCTCTCAGCTCTGTCAAACCTCTGATAACCATGGGACAACATAAGTCATTCCTCTCTCAAGTTGTTTCTCTCCGTTATTCTGTAAAAGGGATGAATGTCTAGCACAGAAAACTGATGTAGCAGGGAAGTGGGGTTGTTCTTACTACCTGACCATGTGGTTTAGAATCCTTTGGAACTGGGGTATGTGGGACATGCCTGGAACAGTAGGTCAGAGAAGGCCTGCGATGAATGTTTTATTGTAGAACTTAATGGGTGATTTTAATAGCTCATTTCAGAATGCTGACAAAAATGAAGACAGATTAGACTACGGCACAGACACTATGGTTATGACGCTTGGACAGCAACATGGACTACACTGCTGAGGCTCCGAATGAAGAGTGGGTTATGTGGTCTGAACTAGTGGTAGACATGACAAGGCATCTTGGACCCTTGACAGAGTGTCCCTGCTGTTGATTAATAGGTATTCTATAGACCAAGGAGAACTGGAGGGAGACACCTAAGTCTTTTCAGGATGTGTTGTGGATCTCAATCTGAGTGTTCCCAACTTGTTCTTTTTTAAAATTAATTTTATTTTTTTATTTACTTATTTACTTACTTACGTACATTGGTGTTTTGACTGTATTATGTATGTCTGTGTAAGGGTGTCAGATTCCCCTGGAACAGGAGTTACAGACAGTTGTGAGCTGCTAGGTGGGTGCTGGGAATTGAATCTGGGTCCTCTGGAAGATCCATCTCTCCAGCCCTGTTTTTATTGTTGTTGGTTTTTTTTTTTTGTTTTGTTTTGTTTTGTTTTGTTTTTTTAAGAGGGAAGGATGCTACTGTGCTGACATATACCACATGCCTTTTGGGTTGGGGCCAAAAATTGTTATCAAAATCAGAAAAATTTTCAATCTTTCTAAACATGATGTCATCCAATATAGTGTCAGAAAGTAATTAAACAAAGAAGCCTTTGACCAAAGTCCCCAAGATTTAATGTCTTGTTAGTCTACATTTCCTGCAACACAAACACCAATGTAATGCTCTAAAGAAACACACCAAGAAAAATGAGGATGCTTACAGAATATGCTAAGCATTGGCCTAGAGAATAAAAGAAGCCAGAGAAAGATATCAGATTGGTCCCAACCTTGCTACTTTTCTATTTCTTCCTTTGGGAATGAAAGCAATTACTCTGTGCCATTATACTTTCTAAGTATATGATTTTCCTTTGATTTTACAAGGATTCAATCTGAGTTTGCTTCAATCTCAGATATTCTGAACTCAGATTCTGAACAATGTTAAAGCAGTTAAGACTGTGGGAACTCTGGAGGTGAACCTATGACTGTACTTTTAGATGGACATGAGCCCTTGGAAGGCCAGGAATGGAAGTGAGCTGATCTGTTCCACCATGCTCTCCTTGCCACAGTGAGTAAAAACCTCAAAACTGTGAGACAAAATGTTTCCTTCTTTGTTTTTCTCCTGTTTATCACAGATACACAATGTCTGAATAACACATGAGGATTATATGCACAGTATTTTTACTACCTTTTTAAATTTAAGTACATTTATTTTTAATTTTTTAATTAGAGTAAAAATATTTCCACTGACCTT
The DNA here is from genome assembly GCA_907164525.1 of Lophiomys imhausi. Lineage (NCBI taxonomy): Eukaryota > Metazoa > Chordata > Mammalia > Rodentia > Muridae > Lophiomys > Lophiomys imhausi. The sequence continues at coordinate 10,870 of CAJQZJ010001105.1, forward strand.
TGAAACTAATGGAGAACACAGAATGAGTTAGTTAGTAAAACAGAAACTTCTCTTGAAATTACCTCCAAACACTTGTTACATGCTAATGTCTACACTTTCTCTTCATAATACTTGAAATTTATATAATTATCTTTCTACAGGTTTCTCCTTCTACTCTATGGTAAACTCAAAGCTAAAGTTTTGTCTGCTGCTGAATCTTTAACCCACAGTGGTATAACATGGGAAATGCTTTGTAAGTATTTAAAGAGATGTAAGCAGCTGTTACAATAACCCATTGCTCAAAGATTAAAACAGATTGCTTTGAATAATTTATTTATATGTATGGTTGTTTTGCCTGTGTGTATGTCTGTGCACATGTGAGTCTGGTGCCCTGGGAGGTCAGAGGGTGGCATCAGATCCCCTAGAACTGAAGCTGCGGATGGTTGTGAGCCACCACATGGCTGCTGAAAACTGAACACAGGTCCTCTGCAAGAACAGCAAGTCCTCTTAAACAGCTCTAAATATACTGATTTATTAAATGACATCAAAAGTCCAACAGAAAGCCAGGCGGTGGTGGGGCACATCTTTAATCCCAGCACTTGGGAGGCAGAGGCAGGCGGATCTCTGTGAAATCTGAGGCCAGCCTGGTCTACAAAGTGAGTCCAGGACACCCAAGGCTGTTACACAGAGAAACCCTGTCTCAAAAATAAACAAACAAGAAAACAAAAAGTTCAACAGAAAGGAAGTCTTAATATAGTTTATCATGTAATTTAGCATTCAGATGGTTTTTAAATCAAATATAATTATCAGTAGAGTTCACACTTTTCTCACTGGCTTTTCTTTTTTCTATTTTCTTCCCTCATCTCTGTCTTACTAGTTATTGAAAAGTGGTAATAAAACCATTTTTAAATGTATAAGCTCTATATATACTGTATAAGTTGAGCTACTTAGTGGACCAAAAAAATAAAAGAAACTATATAAACATGGTTTATAACATACAAAACATACAGAAAATTGCAGACAAATGTTAACATAAATACAGTATTGAGATGATCACATGACTTAGATAAGGAAAACAATGCAATCTTATTTTTTAAGGCAATTATTTTGAAATGGAACAAAGTAATATAGATAGGTAGGTAGGTAGATAAATGGGTCAGTGGTTAAGAGCACTGTCTGCTCTTCCAAAGGACTGAGATTCAATTCCCAGTGCCCACACAGTAGCTTATGATCATTGGTTACTCAAGTTTCAGGGAATCTTCTTCTGGCCTCCATGGGCACCAGGCAGGATTCACACAGTGCAACTACATATATGCAGGCAAAACAAACATACACATTAAAAAAGAGAAAAAGATTAATGAGCTGGGTGTGGTGATGTATGCTTGCACTCCTAGTTACTCTGGCGACAAACACAGCCAAGTCACCAGACCCAGGCTAGCCTGGGCAATCTAGGGAGATCCTCTTTCAAAATAAAATGAGAAGCTGGGGATAAGGTCCAACTGGTGGAGTGTTCACCTAGAATGCACGAAGCCCTGGGTTTGAACCTCAGCACAGCACAAAAATGGTGGTTAGTATCTGTAATTCTAGCACTTGGGAGGCTGAGGCAGAAGGATTACTGGGACTTCAAGACCAGCCTGGACTATGTAGTAAGTCTGTCTCTAAACAACAAAGCAATTTTATCTATCAGTATTACTTGTAAGAGTTATGGAGCATACAAAGCTCAACACCAAAATGAAACTTAAATTCCATGTTCAGAACTAACTCAGTTGTGTAACACATACTTTGAAAAACCAATAGCTTATCACTGCACACACATTCAGGCAAACACTGGAACACAGAAAAAAAAATCTAAAAATTCTTAAATAACCCATGACCGTAATATTTTAAATCCATCTTTGTGTGTAAATTGCTCCCTAAAATTGTCTAAATTAAACAAACTTCACTTCTAACTGACATTTAAAGATATATAAAGTCCTACATAATTGAGTTCAATTTGCTCAGCTTTCCTGGGGTATTAAAATAACCAGTACTTAACGATAAAAATCTGAAGTCATATACAGTACATACATAATTCAATGGATATGAACAAGATATATTCTCTAAGCCAGCTCCCTACTGATTAAACTGTTTCAATTTGAAATTATAAATAAAATTAATGAAGTTATGTATGAGCCTTAATGTCTTTTATGTGTCCAAAACTGAAAGAGAAAAATCAGTTCCTAACACTCCATTATAAAGTTAAACTATTAGAGACACTTTCCTTTGTAATTATGCTTCAAGCATCCCCTCTGGTATCTTCATAAAAATTCATCATACAGGAAATATAAGCCTCTGCATTAAAGATTTCTTTCATTATGTTTTAATTTTTAATAGACCACAATCCAAGTCAGGATAGATTCTCCAAGATGCCATACTGTTATATCTGTCATCATTACAGCTTCATTAAAGTAGCACAACAAAAAGTATTCAACTCACTCAATACTTTTAAAAAATCCTCTTTTTTTTTTTTTTCCCTGAAGTGAGTGTTATTCTAGTCCACTTAGGGAAAAGAAAATAGATACATCTTTGCAGTCTATCCTGGCAAGTCCACGTTTAATGTCACTGCAACTGTTAAATGGCTCAAAACCAAACACTGTAACAAAACACAGCCTAAATCCATTCATAATATACTCTCTCATATACATTAAATTCTACTAAATAACATCTTTCCATCATATACAGATTAAAATAATATTGTCTTCTTTAATGTTCAAAGGACAGCTTCCAAAGTTAGGAGAGAGAAGCCTATCAACTTTAATCCAAAGCAAAGTACAACTCAATGTCATTTTTACCTCTAAGGCAGTGCCACAACTGAAACAAAATGAACTTCATTGGAGGATCAAGTATCTTAGCGCACCTATAATTATTTACTTCTGACTCAACAGTACGTATATGTGGGCTCTTTTGTCCCTCTTTCGGCATCCCAGTGTATCAACAGCATCATCTCTGTCAAAGCAAATCCCTATGGTCATTACTTCAGTAATACACACAGAGAAGAGATTCGGTAGTCCTGTCCCTCTTCCTCTTCCATTACAGTGAGAAAAGCAAGGTAGAATAAAACGCTCATAATTTTAAAAGAATCCTCTCTTTTCGGTCCTGGTAGCCCTAAGAGTCATGAATATAAGTGATATATGGGTCACCCACAGAATCAGACGAAGCAGCTTCGTGACCCTCCAAGTTCAGCGAAGGCACCCAAAGCCTCCGGGGAAATGGGGCAGAACCAGAACGGTCTCTGGCATCAGGACCAATTTGGGTCTGACATCCGCCCAGGGCGTGGGCAGAGACCCAAGGGTCTCCGGTAGCCTCCCCTCCACGCGTCTGAAGGGCTGAGCCAGGGGTGAGGCGAGCGCAGAGCGGCTACTTGGAGACGCCCTGGGGCTCGGGGGTGTGTCCTACCTGGGCCGCGGGGGACGCAGGATCTCTGGTGGAGGACTGGGGTTCAGCTCAGGGTCCGCACCGGCTGGAGTCACGGCTCTGCGGGCGGGCCCGCCGCCGCCTGCCCATCCCCCGCCGCCCACTGCGGCGGGACCCGAGCGCGGATTAGACGGCCCGCGGTCTACTCGGGTGCCGTCCGCGTCTAAAGGCGGCGGCGGTGGCTGCGGGTGTTGCTGCGGGCTACCCCGGGCCGCTGCTCTCGTGCCAGCCCCTGTTCCTCCTCCTGCCGCCGCCGCCGCCGCCTCGTCCCTACCGTTCCCATCGCCGCTGCGGCGACTACTGCAGCGCCTGCTGACCCGGCCCGACGTTACTCTCCCCCCCCGCAAGCAGCACAGCCTAGCCCACCTGCCCTGCCAGCGCGCACACCGCCCACCTCTCCACCACGGGTGCTGATTGGAAAGCACGTTCCCAGCCCGTGGCGTCGGTTGGCTAGTCCCATTGCCTATCAGGAAAGGGGCGGAGAATTGGGCTGAGAGCGTCTCCGCCCCCCACCGGAGAATTGCCGCTATCTTCAGGTTTGCCTGAGAGGGCGAGTTACCGGGAAAGAAGCATCACAATGACAGTGCGCGTGCGCACGGAGATTCTGGGACTTGTAGTTTCAGCCGCCGCCGCCGCAACGGCTTGTCCTGAAGAGAGATGTAGGACGCAGTGCTTCTGAGAACAGACTTCCGAGTAGGTGTTCTCCTAGCTCAGCGTACTTGTGGCCTACAGAATTGGGCCCTTTGAGAGAAAACTGGGAATGCTTTGTCACTTGAGGCAGTCGCGACGAGAATCGTGAGGCCGGGTCGCTGCTTAAGGTCTACTCGCCTACTTAGACCTACTGCCGACAAGATCTGGGGAATGGGTGATGTCCTCAGAATCTTAACCTAAACTGCTGGGTAGGGCCAGGGGGAAGGTGTGAGGAGGAAAGAAAGGAGTTACACAGATGTCAGCTGGAGAAAGGAGTACCCCTTCACAACCTTCGAAAAATTTTCATTGCCTTTTTGATAAAGACAATGAGCAACCTTCGTATGGACCTGTCTGGGACTCTAAGCTGGAGGTTCAGGAGTGGCTCAACGACACAAAGACTAACTATAAAGGGTGGAACATAGAGGCTGTGTGGGAGACATAAATTTCATGTTGAATTTGCCAAGCTCTTTGGTGAAAAACAAAACAAAAGACTAAGACTAAGTCCTATTTTTACTGGCCATTATGTAGATATTTAAAATTAAGAGTTAACTTTACCAAGACTACAAAAGCTGATGTCAGAACTAAACCTGTCTAAATAGTGCATGCCCAATTTTCTTTCTCCTTAATAGTTACAATCACTGTCACAAGTTTGCCACAGACAGACATGATGCTGTGAATTGTAAAGCTTCATATTACTTTCAGTTACTTTCTTATGTGATAGAAATGTTCTTACTGTTGAGGAAATACCAGCCTCTTTACGTCCTTTTTTTTGTTTGGTTGGTTTTTTTTTGTTGTTGTTGTTGTTGTTGTTTTTCGAGACAGGGTTTCTCTGTGTAGCCCTGGCTGTTCTGGACTCACACTGTAGACCAGGATGGCCTTGAATTCACAGAGATCCACCTGTCTCTGCCTCCTGAGTGCTGGGATTAAAGGCGTGTGCCACCACTGCCCGGCTCTCTTTAGGTTCTTTTATGAGCAAGAGACATATTTCCTGCCTGTCATGTCCAGCCTCTTGGACAATAAGCAGAACAAAATGTACATCAAAGGCAATGTACTGATGATGAAGTCGTCTTGTTCTATTCAAACATAAAGAAGTTGCCAAATTTTGTTTCTACTGATGAAAGGAAAATGATTTTTCCATTATTTATTACAGGCTTGTGCTACCACACTAGATTAAAAAAATTAGGCTAAATTACAAATGAGTTTCATTGTGGGATCTTCATTGTTCTGTTTTTAAGATAGGATGTAGCCCCCTTGTAGCCCAGAATAGCCCCAAACTTTTGATCTTCCTGCCTCAGCCTTGGGCATGCTGGAATTACAGCTTCCGGCTGGCATCTTGACACTTGCCTTGTAAAATAAGCCAAGGCAGAATCAGCTAGTTAAGCTATTCCCCAAATTCAGCCCCATAAACATAACGTGCTATATAATGTTAGGGGTTAATCCCCAGCATCAAAAAGAAATGTTTACTATTGTCTTAATGATTGATTATGTAGTTGATAGATAACTACTAATACCATAAGATCTGAGAAAATAGCCAGACAGTGGTAGCACACCTATAATCCCAGCAATCCAGTGGCTAAGGCAGGCTGACCTCTGTGAGTTCGAGGTCAGCCTGGTCTACAGAGAGAGTTCCAAGACACCTATGGCTACAAAGAAAACCCTGTCTTGAAAAACCAAAAGAGTAAACAAAAAAGATTTGTGAAAATTAAGATGAATAGATGAATGATTCAAGTCTGTGGATGCCCTGAATATGTAAAGAAACAAAACTAGGATTTATGAAGAATCTTAAAAAGTATTCTAGGATAGTAAAACTCAGTTTTATACCAGCTAGTCTCCATACAAGACATAATGCACCTTACAATCGTTTTTCCCCAGTTGGTTCTAGAATGAAATAAACAACACACTGAATAAGACTTTTCTTTTTCTGTTCCATGTGTGTGCTACTCTACCCACATTTAGGTACTGCTTTGTAATGTTTCCCTGAACTCAGCAGGAAATGACCTAGATGGGTCATTGGTAGCACTGGGTTACCAGGGCAACATCACAGAATATTCTGTTTGTTTGTTGTGCCCTAGCAGGGCAAGCACACTACTCCAGAACCACATCGCCAGCCCCATACCTCAGTATGAATCAGTGAAGATCAAGGAAAGGAGATGCTTGCCATTTTTCCTCCCTGTCCTTTACAAATTTCTCCTGGGTTAGAGGTGAAGGGTGTGTTGAGGTCAGTCCCCGGCGCCTCTGGTGGTTAATATCGTTGTCAACTTGACAGGTCTGGCCAGAATCACCAAAGAGACAAGCTCTCTGGCTTGCCCATGAGGGATTATCTAGGTCAGGTTAGTTGAGGTGGGAAGACACTCCCTAGATCTCAGGCAGCCCTGTAGGGTGCACAGGGGGCCTGAGTGAACATGTGCTGTTGCCGTGGGCATGACCATGTCAAGGACCCCAGCCTCAGCCTCATGAGAATGGCAAAGCAGCCTCACACCCCTGTCTGGGTGCAAATGCTGGCAGTTTGTGCAGAAAAGCAAGAAACCAAGTTAAACACCAGCATTCATCACTCTGCTTGCCTATCTATAAATGCAAGGTAACCAGATATCTCACACTCAGTAGCTTCCCTCTTCGTAATGGACTGTACCTGTGACCTATGAACCAAAATAAATCCTCCCTTACACTGCCTTTGTCAGGTGTTTTGTCAGCACAACAAGAGAACTAATGCAGCATTAGAAAAGCAAAAACTAAGTCTCGGATGGCTAAGCTCACTGGTGGATCACAGGTTCGTTATGAACAATGTTTTGAGTTCAATCCCTAGGGTCAAAAAAGAGCAAAAACAAAACCTCTCATACCTCAGAATTGTACACTAATAACTGTGCATTAATTATATCTCATTACAGCTGTCAGGCTGTTTTTCAAACTGAGTACACTGTACTTGAAACATGAAACTCAAAAGTGGGGTGTATAAATGCCTCTGTTAGCCACCAAACAGTCTTGCCTTTAAATTTTTCATCAAACTAGTTTCTATTTAAACATTACTCAATCCACAAAATCTCTATAAACAAATTTTCATAGGGTGAACTACTTTGCTAGGTACTAGAAAAACAAACTTCAGAGTTCTGCAATGTACTTAGCAAATATGCAAATCCTATAAAATGCATTGTAGTAACTACTACTTTGGAGGTTTGTAGCTTATTTAGACACTCTATAACAAGAGTCACAAAACTGTGAGTCAGACGGTTGGGGTCTTCGTGTTCTGATTTTATTTTTTTAATATATCTGAAACTTCATCATTTTGTTTTGATAAGCTTTATTTCAAAAACATAAACATCCAAATAAAAAGAATAAAGTGAGAGAAAAATGTTGGAGGGATAGAGAATGTAACCTTAATTTGGAGGATGTGAGTTTATTGAATGGTGATTAAAATTGTTTATAAGGGAGTATTGATACTGACAAAGTAAAAAAGAGTTTACATTTATAAAGTAATTCTAGAGTGGAATCAGTGATGGACCATTTGACTAATTTGCCTGCAAGGCCTTGGGTTTGATCCTTAACATTGCAAAAGGAATGAGGGAAATGACTCTATTCTAATTATAGTTTTTTCCCTTTCTTCCTTCCTTCTTCCATTTTCTTTTTTCTTTTCTTTTTTTAGTGACAGAGTTTCTCTGTATAATAGCCCTGGTTGTCCTGGAACTCCCTCTGTAGATCCACCTGCCTCTGCCTCCCCAGTGCTGGGATTGAGGACATGCACCACCACGCCTGGCTATAGTTATTTCTTTTTCTTTCTTTTTTGTTTTTGTTTGTTTTTTGAGACAGGGTTTCTCTGTGTAGCCCTGGCTGTCCTGGACTCACTTTGTAGGCCAGTCTGGCCTTGAACTCACAGAGATCCACCTGCCTCTGCCTCCCCAGTGCTGAGATTAAAGGTGTGCACCACCATGCCTGGCATATTTTTTAATTTTTGTTTTAAAAATAATTGTCTTGAATAGAATGATAATCATCTTGATAAATATTATTATAACATATTTTCTAGTAGTGTTATTTGGGCATAGTATATTCTACACAATAAAAATATTTGTAAATGGTAGATATCATTTTCCAGAAATGTATTATATACTTACATTCGTGCTGCTGTATAACATCATATGGAGAATTAAATGAATATAAGATGTGGATCCCATATATTCTACTTTGAATTTCTGTTTTGTACACATATTTTAAAATGTATAATCCTTCATACTTCCTATCCCCTTTTAATATTTAAGTACACTCAGTTTTCAAACAAAATCCAACAAAAAAAGAACCAACCAAACCCAAGCAACAGCAAAACCCACAAATCCATTTTTGCAGAAATTAATGTTTGGAGTTGGGATACAGCTCCATATCAGACCACTTGTCTAGCATGTGCAAAGTCTTGAATTTGATCCCAGCATTGCAAGTTGATTAATGAAAAAAGTTAAATACTAGTAAGTACAAAACTATGAACATGATCTCATAGTTTGTATCAACTTGCAAACACATGCTCTAAGTGCTTCTGCCTTTGTCTTTAAAAAGTTTTTTTTTTTTTTTGGAGGGGGAGGCACTGGACATGGTGGCACACACCTTTAATCCCAGCACTCAGGAGGCAGAGGCAGGAGGATTTCTGTTGAGTTCAAGGCCAGCCTGTCTACAAATCGAGTTTCAGGACAGCCAGTCCTGTTACACAGAGAAACCCTGTCTCAAAAAGGGGGAGGGCTGGAGACATGGCTCAGCAGTCAAGAGCGCTAGCTGTTCTTCCAAATGACCCGAGTTCAAGTCCCAGCACCCACATGGCAGTTCACAGCTGTCTATAATTGCTGGGTATGGTGGTGGACGCCTTTAATCCTAGCACTCAGGAGCCAGAGGCAGGTGGATCTCTGTGAGTTCAAGGCTGGCCTGGTCTACAGAGTGAATCCAGGACAGCCAGGATACACAGGGAAACCCTGTCTCAAAAAAAACGAAAACCAAACCAAACCAAACCAAACCAAAAAAGTGTCAAAACGTCACGAGAGGGGAGAGAGAGCACACTTTTTATTTATTTAGTCCTAGCACTCTAAAATGTAGAGCAGGCTGGTATCAAACTTACAGAGATCACCTGGTCTCTGCCTCTTAAGATTAAAGGCGTGTATCATCTCTCCTGGCTTGAGAACACACTGTTTATTAACTTTAGCAGTGGTAAAAGCATAGAAGCAGATTTTGGCTTCCTGGTTTCAGGGCTGCATTCCAGGAGAGTTGCTGCCTGTCCTCAGCACTAAATACGCTATTATACTTGCTCTTCATAAATTAGGTTGCTGGTAAGCTGAAGAATGTCAAGATCCATTTGGAGATTGGTGCTTGGTCCAGTGAGTTCAAGCCAGCTATAGCTACAATCCAGAGCTGTGACTCAATTACCTTTTACAATTCCTTGTGATATTCTCCATCTCCTCTAGTTATATAAACACCATGTTTTGTATATCTAGGTATTCTAATACTGGTGCATATGTCTATAATTGTTCATTCCTCCTGCTTTGTTGACCCCCTTATCATTATATTCCCTTTCCTCCACTCAAGGCAGGTTCACATCATGTTGCTCAGGCTGTGCTCAAATTTGTTGCCTCAAATGATCCTTCTTTCCAGCTTACTGAGTAGCTGGTCAATTCTCTGTCTTTCTCTCTCCTTCTCTCTCTCTTTGCTTTCGTAGCTTTTGATTTAGAGTGTATATAACTATTCTTGATTTTGGGGGGTTCCATTTGCATGGAGCATCTTATCCCATTTCTTCAAACTCAGTACCTGCATATCTTGTTTTGTTTTGGCACTTATTTACTATTTTATGAGTATATGTATATGTGTGTTTGTGTATGGAGGTCAGAGGACAGCTCGGGCAGTCAGTTCTCTACTACTATTGAGGGAATGTTTCTGGAATAGACACTCCAACACCAATGAGAGTGGAAAAAATGTCACCAGTGGACCAAAGCCAGGACAGCTCCTGAAAGGCTTCTATCCAGTTTGCATTCTCATTTTATATTCTAAAACCACAAGGTGGGGTGGGCAAGCTAGAAAGATTTATAGAAGCCTAGGTTGCAGCCGGCAGGTTTTTAAGGGCAGCAACTCTGTTCCAGCTATTTCTCCAGATCATTCTGTTTCAGGTAGCAAGTAAAATCATGCTTGGCAAGCAGGCATTAAAGCAGTGCTTTAAGTAAATCACCAAATTATCATTTAATTGGTCTTTTCTACTTTCTTTTACTTCTCTACCATGTGGGATCTGGGGATGGATGTCAGATTGTCAGGCCTGGTGGCAAGTGCCTTTACCAGCTGAGCCATCACCCTGGTCCCCTGCATGCCATATTAAAGGTGAAATAACTTCTTTGTAAGCAACATTAACTTTGGTATAGTCTTTTAATTTAATCACTCTGTATCTTATAACTGTAGAATCCATTTCTTTCAAGTTAGGTATCTGATGGTAAGGTCTTACTACAGAAATCATGTAACCTGCCTTCCAGTTTTGAGTTCCTTTCTCTCTCTCTCTCTCTCTCTCTCTCTCTCTCTCTCTCTCTCAGACTTTTCCTTTCAGCTAAATGATTTACTCCAGTCGTGTTTTACTATTTTCTGCTTTTTGATTTGCGCTTGCTGTGAGGCTTAACAAAAACTCACAGAGTTTGATTATAACAAATTGTTCTAAATGATAGCAGCATGACATGACAAGAAAATACACTACATAGCAAACCCTACACTTGCATGCCATTCTTCCTCACTGAATTGAGTGCTTCATTTTCTTCTTTCTATATTACTTGTCTGTGATGATTAGTTTCAGTTGTCAGCTTGATGAGATCTAAAATCACCTGGGAGATCAGCTTCTGGCATTTTTTTTTTTAAGACAGGGATTCTCTGTGTAGCCTTGGGTATCCTGGAACTTCTGAATGCTGGGATTAAGGGTGTGCACCACCACTGACCGACTGGGTGATTGTCTTGATTAGGTTAATTGAAACAGGAAGACTTATCCACTGTTAGGGGCACCATTACCTAGGGCTGAGAAATTAGCATGTATGAAAAAAGGTCCACAATTCTTGAGCTGAGCACAAGAAATGGTTGCTCCATGATTTCTGCAAATACAATGTGACCAGCTACTTAAGCTCCTGCTGCTCTTAACTGTGAGGCAAAACAAACCATTTCTAAAGTTCCTTTTATCAGTGTATTTTACCACAGCAATAGGAAAGTAAGACACTAGTTCTTAATATATTAGTGTCATTATTTTCTTTTCAGAATTATGGCTATGTTACACAGGCTGGTCCCCAAGCTTCTAGGTTCAAACAATCCTTCTGCCTCAGACTCCTGCGTAGTTCGGAATGCCAGGGATAAACCACTCACTGTCCTTGGCTTGTAGATGTTGTTTTTTTAATCTTCATACTGGTTAATAGTTGACCTACTATGTTTTACAGTACTAGAACATTCTGAATGTATATACAGTCAGTCTTGCCTGTGAATTAATACCTTTTCCCTTTTTGTAGTGCTAGGAATCAAACTCAGGGTCTTGAACATACTAGGTAAGTGGTCTACCTGACCTATATTCTTTTTTTTTTTAACTACTTTATTTTTTTTTCTTCAAGTTACATCTCAGTAACAAACCCCTCCCTATTCCCCCTTCCTAACCCGCCCTTCCACCCTCTTCCCTCCAGAGGTTTCCCCTTTCAGTCCAACAGCTGGTTCCTTCTCTTATAACAGTAAGTATTATACAAAACAATAGATATAAATATGCCACATTTATGAGAGTAAATTGGCCCAGTATACCTTCCCAATGTTCAGTTTATACCTATTTGGCCCCTGACTTTAACATTCTACTATCTACCCAACTCCATGAGTTTAAAGGTCTACATGTGACTCAACATTCATACTATCTTGCAACACACTTTTAAGAGTATCTTCTTAGATCTATAACACCCTCTTGATTCCTAAACAGTTCAAAATTTAACTATAAGATTCTATCTGTCTATTCTTCAACCACCTCAGAGACCTGAGAGGGATAAATATATTTGCTTATATAGGAAGTGCAGAGCCTGCAGCTTCCAAAACTAAGAAAGAACATACCAATAACTGCCTGGACAGTTCCCATTTTCTCTCCATACATTCCAGCATCAATATTCAGGCTTTGGGTCCTCTGACCTACATTCTTATTCCCAAAGTCTTTCTGTTCCATGAGTAGCATTTCTTGTAGGACATCTTTGGGAGAGATAGATTCACTTAGCTTTTCCTTGGATGTCTTTCTTTCTCTTTCAATCCTGGAGGTTAGCTTTACTAGGTATAGTATTCTTGGTTGATTTTTTTTTCTGTCAGTACTGTGTACATCTTATGCTACTTTCTTTGCTTGGAAGATTCTTCCGAGAAGTTTGGCATCAAGTAAACAGACACTCTTAGGCTTCTTTTCTCTTGAAGCTTTGATAATCTTTGTATTTTATACCTTGGCAAGCTTGATTATGACAAACGGGTAAACTTGGTTGAATTAAAACCTTCTGTTTTTGTGCTATGTCATAAAATGTGCTTCATGTAGGTATGGAACACTACATGAAAATAATATATGTATAAATCTAAATGTGGTGATGGAGTGTACAGTCAAAAAGTTTGGAGACCCTAAAAATCTGTGTCTTGAAAAAAATTTAACCTGGGTGTGGTGACATATGCCTATAATTTCAGTACTTGGGAGGTAGATAAAGGCAGGAGGATCAGGAGTTAAAGGCAAGCCTCAGCTATATCATAAGTTTGAGCCCAGCTTGAGCCCCAAGGTACTCTGCCTAAGACAAAGAAACATGCTGGGCTGACATACTTTTAACTAGAGCTCCTTTCTAAGATTTTTATACTTCAAACCCAAATCCCCAAACATGAGAAGTCCCTTTTTTTCTTTTTAAATATACACATATAAGATATTTTATTTCAAAAAGCACAAGAACATTATACAAGTTTTTCATTTACATTTTTGCAATAAAAGATATCAATATATGCATTATTTGTATAACTTCCTCATGAATGGAATTTGAATCAGTGGTATAAACATGTTGCAGTCACTAAATATAGATCATCATCATCACAGTGAACCAAAATGCATAGTTGTTATGAAATGACAAATGACCACTAAGAGGTGAACTCACAGCCCATACACTAATGTAATAATTATACAGATATGTTATTCTTTACTGTATCATTAAAATCCTTGCCAGCCCCTCACCAATATTATAAACAGAGTCGGAGCTATCCTACTGAATCAATTCTTTCACATAGTACACTAAATAAAGTGACTTGGTTGCTTAAGTAAACTTCGTAAGTAGACTTAAGTCATTTGTCATGATGAATACCATTAAAAATCCCTTGGGCTGGGGCAGCACCCGGCATAAGTCCACCTCCAGTGCAGAAACTTCAGTCTCAACAAGCAGAACTCAGTGATGAATTAGTTTCTTTGGCTAGTACTAGCTAGTCCTCAGGACAGCTTGAAAGCTTATCTCCAGGCTTTACAAACTGAATTTAAGAAGGCTAAAAATAAAGTGTTTATCCTTGCCAAACGGGGGCCAGATGACTAAGGCAGAAATGAGCATCTTCTGTTGCCTATTCTAGCTCAGATTTCAAACAATCCCTCCAAAAAAATAATTATATAGAAAACAAAGGGCAATGTTCAAATCCCTTAATCATATTGGCAAATTACATAAGCCAAATAATTTTCTGATCTTTGTCTCTCATAATTGCTGTGACCTGTTTATTATAGTTGCATCTAGTTCCTGATTTCTTCTGAATAGTAATTATTCAAGTAGGAAATCATGATTGTGATTCTGGTGCCTGCTCACACCAATCCCTTACTGCAAAATCCACTTTTCATTCCATAAAAATGGCAACAAATCTAGCCCCAAATGTGCATCACTGATCACTTAGCAAATGTATTTTGTCTTCCTTGCCTTCACTGAACAGAAGGTAGTAGGAAAACACTTCTACACATACACAGCAGCAGTAGCCCAGCGGAAAAAAGATACAATATCAACCACATCTTTCAACTGGTAATGTTACCCAATGCCACAGAAGCTAAAATAAGTATCACTGATCTACTCTTTTGCAATTAATTCACAAGTTGTTGACATAAAACCTTAAAGCCAAGAACCAAGAAGTCTATGTAAAAACTCTTATTTATAAACAGGATGGCTCAACCATAGCAAGTTCTAACAGGACAAGTTCTAACAGACCTGATCACATGGCTTTTTTTTCTGTTTATATTAATCACAAATCATAGTTTATGAAAGGTTTCACGTAGACCTGTCTTTTAGAAGTCATAGAAGGTTGCAGACCTGGCTTAATACAGCTGTTCTAATTTCAGCTTGTATGACCATTCACTGGGGCAATTTTCTGATTCTCATTCTACAAAGAGTTTGTTTAAGAATATCAAGAGTTTTCTGAGAGTCAAACAGGATGGAGTCACAAGTGACAGGAGATCTCACTGCAGAAACCTGCCTTTGGGAAATGGAGTGGGTACCTTGTGACTGCATAGAGCTATCTGGAGTTAGGTGAGGACAACAGGCTTTTGTATAAAGAGTGCATGATGAGTACTTTCTCCAAACTATTCTTGAGTTAGGAGTGCTTTCCACACTAGCAGAGCTCACACTCTGTCCATACAGAGATTCAAGTCTGTTTCTGGCTGAAGCCATAGGTGGTACAATAAGATATTTCCTTAAAGAATGAAGTGTTTACATTTTTGAAATGGTTTTAGTTGAGGGAACCACATAGCTATGTAATCCTCTTTAGACCGTCACAGGTGGTCTAACACAACCTGAATTACACTCAGAAAAATCCTAATACCAAAGTGTAGAGAGATGTTAGCCAGACATAAAAATATCTACGAATGGTTCATGTGACTTCATTTTTGATATGAAATGAAATGGGATGGTAATGAAGGGAAATGAGTTTTCTGAAAATATTACCAGAAATAGACACTTGGGTGAACAAGCATTTCTTTAGTGTTCTAGAATATAAAACAGATTAATTATGTCTTATTTTTCCCTTGAAGCTTATGTTTGATAACTGAAAGCAATATTCCATTAAGGAATATTTTATTAATGTATGTGAATCTGGACATGGATCAAAAGACCCTCCAATACTTCCCCGTCCTCAGAAAGTTCTCTAGAATTTTAGATCAGTCTTTATTATTGATGTCACTCATGATTGTCCTGAGGCAGAGTTGGAGCTCAGAGTAACTGCCAGTTGAATCCAAATAGCATCTGATTAGTCTCCTGGCTCCGAGCAATCTCTTCTATAATGCAGTGCTGTTGCCAGACCAAATGCAGCTTCCGATACCGCTCCCGAGATAAATGAAGTGGGTTTCCCCTCCTTCAGGAAAAAAAATAATGACATCTAAGCTTGAATCAAATAACAGTGACCTCTCTAGTCTTTTTTTTTCAAGACAGGGTTTCTCTGTGTAACAGTACTGGCTGTCCTGGAACTCATTTTGTATATCAGGCTGGCCTCGAACTCACAGAGATCCACCTGCCTCTGCCTCCCAACTGTGGGGATTAAAGGCGTGCGCCACTGCCCATGGCTACCTCATTAGTCTTAAATCAGTATATACCACAATGATATTCCTGCAGCTGTAGGCACAAGCACCAGGGCAGGGCTTAGAAAGGGGGGAACTCTTTACTACTGATCACCAAGAACTTGGCACACCACCTAGTTAAGGAAGCAGAAATGTACTTTTGACTATTTGGGAAATTAGGTCTCATACACGATGAATATAAAAAGACTTCATTTAAATAGGTGTCTAACTTGAAGCAGCTCTGATCTTTTCTGGTGGTTAGCTGAATGGGGTTCTAATGGCTTTCTGTCTTCACATTTCACCAAGCTTCAATTTATGGTTTTCTGTAGGAGGTTAGGTATGAGGCATAACACGAAGCCCTTAGCTTACATTCTGCTGCTCAGAAATACTTCCTTTTATAACAATCCCTATGATTCATCTTCCCCATGCTTAGCAAAGACTTGTTTGTTTGTATTGTTTACTCAGGTAAGAGTATTATTGCAGTGCTTAGGTTGAGTTTGAACTGCAATACTCCAATGACCTTCCTGCTTCCTCCTCCCAGGTAGCTGGACTATATATAGAAGTGTGTCATCATACCTTGCTTAGCAAATGTTTAAGTAACTACAATTCTATTCTAAGGTCACACAGTTTACAACACTGTGCCAGTTAAGCCTAAGAGCTTGAAGTCAGTTGAGTGCAGTAATGGAGGTAACCAGCATCTCAGGCCCTGGAACATCAAGTGTCTCAGCTCCTTGTCAACTTTCACACTGTTTATCATTAATTTAAAAATTTTGCACTTTTGTGGCTGGAGAGATGGATCAGCAGTTGAAGCACTGGCTGCTCTTCCAGAGGACCTGTGTTCAATTCCCAGTACCCACATGGCAGCTTACAACCATCAGTAACTCTAGTTCTAGGTGTTTAGGTTTAAAGAACTGTTAATATACACATACAATAAAGTGAATAAAATATAAGACAACTGATTAGAATCTTCCATTAAAATCTTACTTTAGCCCAGGGTCTGTTTCTCCATATTCATCTAAGTAAGGGGCTGGGTAGGCACAGCCTCTGGCTTTTCCTTCCACCAGGACCACTCTACATTCTCTGATTCTGAAGAACAAAAGAAACAGCAGGAAGCACTATTAGATACATATGTGCAGAGGATAGACACTGAAGCAAAGTTAAGCTAAAGAAGAGACATGGTCAGCATCTATTAAAAAATCAATAAAAGTGCAAAACAGCCACGGATGAATATACTAAACTGTGGGTTTTTGTTTTATTGTTTTGTTTTGTTTTTAGAGACAACGTTTCTCGGTGTAGCTCTGGCTGTCTTAGAACTTGCTCTGTAGACCAAGTTGGCCTTGAACTCAGAGATCTACCTGCCTCTGCCTCCCCAGTGCTGGGACTAAAGGCCTGTGCCACCATTACCTAGCATTAACCTATGTTTTGTCTGAGTAACAAACACTCGTGTTTTTCCTTGATACAACAGAAAAGGATCCATGGATCTAGAGAAATGGGAAATCAGTAATTCCGGCTGGATTCACTGAGAAGGGAGGCTATCCTATGTGAGCCACAGGGCGCTGGTGAAATGTGGCTGGGGATTTTTCTGCATTTTCCTAACTTCCCACATAGGCAGAAGGGGACTTAAAAGAGGGACAGAACATCCTCCAGTCTAGTACTGTTAACAAGGGAAGAATTAAAGGCTTTTCTGGTTTGAGCCAGCCTCCAATAGTACTTTGAGGGTAGTAGAGACAATTACTTCGGAGAAATGCTTAAGTACCACTATGAGAAATTATAAACATACAGCTGGATAGGCGGACATAATGTGGTGGCTTCTCTAGAAGCACACAGGTATCTAAGTTTGGCTTCTATGCCATTCTTTCCTCTTGTGTCAAAGGCTGCGTTTAAGCAATGATAATATATCTCACAGTAAGACTTTGGGGTTTATATAAACAAAAATTGAATTTCACAGGGAGAATGGAAAGGAAAAGCACAGAAATCAATTTTAAATTTTATTTCTCTTATGCAAGCTATCTTCTTTCATAAACATTTATCACTATTGTCTTAAGTAGTCAATCTTTTGTTCAAAGAAGGAAATAAAAACATCCAAAAGAACACCTTGGGCCAGAAGGGATTTAAGAGTCAGGATCTCTGGGAGTTCAGGGCCAGCCTGGTCTATATAGAGAGAACCTGTCTCAAAAATAAATAGCTGACTGTGGTGACCCATGATTTTAGTCCCAGCACTTGGGAGGCAGAGGCAGGCAGATCTCTGTGAGTTCCAGGACAGCCTCATCTACAAAACAAGTTCCAGGACAGTCAGAGCTACACAGAGAAACCCTGTCTCAAAAAAACCAACCAACCAACCAACCAACCAAACAATAAAGACAGGCTAAAGTTAATAATTTATACATACTTCATAAGTGTGAGCTTTTAAAACTCCAAGCTTCTCCATTATATCTGAATAGTATACAGTACTAGAATCACTGACATAAAGTCTGTACCAGTTAAGATTTCTCATATGAAGGAAATATAAACAGAATTTTATTTTTTAAAGAGCTACTTATTCTATTGGCATATGTAGGGAGTTAGATTAATATAAATTAGATTTAGAAATATCTAGAGGTTTCTGATACAGTCTCTTAATTCGGGGCATGAAGATAACTTGGCTATGGGCAATTAGCTTATCAGCTTATGGACTAAAAACAAGGATGAAGTCAGGTGAAACAAGGAAAGACTTTATGGACTAAAAACAAGGTTTATGGCCTGGCATTGTTTTCAGCTGCTAAGTGGGCGGAGCCCAAATTAAGCTGAAGCAGGTGGAACAAGGAGCGATCCTATTTAAGGACAAGTGGATGAAGCCAAGAGAGCCACATGCTAGAGGGCTACCTGCTAGAGAGCTTTGATGCCAGCGAGTTCTCACGCTAGAAAGGACAACGAGTAGTTTGTATTGTCTGATGGAGAAAGTGCTGGTGGACTGATGGCCAGATCTCCCTGAGGCAGAAAGAAGCTGGTGAGCAGAGGAAGCCTCAGCAAGACAGCAAAAGGCCAAGGACTAAACCCTGTGGCTCAGCTTTTGCCTAGAGGGGTTTGACCTGTCCGAACAGTGGCCTGAACAAAACTGTGGCCAGCTTTAAAGACTGAGGCAGAGCGGCAGAGTTGCTGATACGAAGGATATAAGTTGGCCTACAGACAGCTGAGGTCTCCCAGAGAGAAGAAAGCCTCAAGCCTTATTTAAGATGAAACTGCCATAGCCAATTTACTCTGATGGATCTATGTCTGAGATATTCCAGAAGAAAGACTGCTAAGTGCATTAAAGGGTCTACCACAGAGACTGTGTTCCTGATGACTGAGGACCTGCCCCAGAGACTGTATCCTTCTAAAAGGTTATGAAAATAGTTGTAATAGTTTTCAATAGGTTTAGTGGTTAGGTAATAGGGGTTGTAGTCATTTGTAGGGTTAGTTAAGTGTTTATATTTGTTATTAGGGTTATAGTTTATTAAATAATATTGAATAATTAAAAAGGTTGGGTTTCAGGCATATTGACTGGATATACATTTTCAACTAAGACCCTTAGCAACCTTCCAAATGACTACATACTCACTTCAGGAAAATGCAGACACCAGCACCACAGTGAAGCGCATGAAAAACGCAAGCTCCAACTTCTTCCCCATTCACTATTTCTTGGCAACAGATGTTTTGAGAACAAAGGATGGCACCACAGAAAAGACAGAGGACAGGGTGCTTTCGCTCATCGTCTGCAGACCGTGGACACCTTGATAGGGAGGACACATTCAGTGTGTTGGAAAAACAAGAACCAGATCGTTTGTCCAGTAGTAAAGCATGTTTCTGTCACTCACCCTCCTCAGCAAAGAAAGCTACTAAAAGACACAGGACATTTAATAGATGATGGCTGCTTTAATTTACTGAAGGGGACTTTTAAAAATCGATTTTGGGAGCTGGGCATGGTGGTGCATGCCTTAAGGCTGAGGGAGGCAGATCTCTGTGAGTTCAAGGCCAGACTCATCTACAGAGTAAGCCCAGGACAGCCAGGGCTTGTTACACAGAGAAACCCTGTCTCAATAAACAACAACAAAAAACAGATTAAGGGTCTGGGGAGATGGCTAAGAGAACTTTCTGTTCTTCCAGAGAATGAATCTGAATTCATTCTAGCACCTCACAACTCCCTGTAATTACAACTCCAAAGGATCTGATGCCCTCTTTTGCCCTCCATGGACATTTGCATATGTGTGGTATAGACACATATTAACATAAATAATAACTCTTAAAAAAATAATCCTGCCTGGCGTGGTGGCGCATGCCTTTAATCCCAGCACTCGGGAGGCAGAGACAGGCAGATCTCTGTAAGTTCAAGGCCAGCCTGGTCTACAAAGTAAGTCCAGGACAGCCAGGGCTACACAGAGAAACCCTGTCTGGAAAAACAAAAAACAAAACAAAAGTAAACAAACAAAAATCCTGACTAAGCCTCATTAGAGCAGGCCTATGCTACCAAAGAACCTGATTCCAGATGTGCACAACCTCCTTAGCCAGGATCACCTATGCTGCCCACTGCCCAAGAATTCTGCTCTAGCTCAACCTCCTGTACCAAGTGATGGATCCCAGGGTGCCCCACTTAAGCTTGCCTATTCCTGGGAGCCTCCTGTGGCAGACTTATTTTGCTCTTTACCTTGGTGAGAGAAGTTTCTTACTGCAGTGGGTAGCTATTAATACATACAATTGTTCAACATGGCGGGAATAAGCAACTGAGATGGCCCAGCCACAGATGGGGCATGTACATCAACTTCCCACCAACAAGTGTTATGAAATGCTGTGTAGTGTGATTTATCTTATGCGCCTGGCCCTTTAATGGATCCTCAGGGATTTTTTTTTCTAATTCCTCTCTCCCTTCTATTCTTGTTTCTCTCCTACTATGTTAGGGGGTGAAACCAGGGGATATATAGGGTGGGAAAAAAGAAGAACACACAAAGTAGCAAAGATCAGATACAACACCATCTCATGATCTTGGCAAGGCTGCTGTGGACATAAACGCATAGCAGCTGTTTTTACCTGCACAAGATCAAGCCAGTTACAGATTCCAACATGGGACTGGAGAGTCAGCTCAGTGTTAAGAGCACTTGTTGCTCTTGCAGAGAGGACCCAGGTTCTATTTCTAGCACCCACACGGTGGCTCACAGCCATCTGAAACTCCAGTTCCAGGGATCCAATGTGCTCTTCGGGTATCCATGGGCATCAGGAACATACACGGTGCACATACATACATGCAGGCAAAACATTCATACACATATGATAAAATAAATAAAATAAATCCAGTATGGAATAAGGAGGGGCTACTCAGAGCCCAGCGGAGGGCTTTGAAAGCTGATAGCTGCTAGGGATGAGGGGCGTGGAGCCACTAGTAAGTTGTCCACGGCTTACATCCATGTCTATATGGGCAGCACTAATAGGACTCTGTGAGGTAAAAAAACAAAAATGAGAGTGTCAAGTTTGGAGGGAGATGTGTACAGAGATCTGGAGGGAATTGTAGGAGGGTAGTGAAGAATGGATATCATCAAAACACATTGTATACATGTGTGAAATTTTCAAAGAATAATAATAGCAGTGTAGTATTAATAGGATGTTATTAATAGCATTAATAAAAATAGGATGTAGTGATTAATATGCAAAAAATTGATTAAGCTTGGAGAAAGCTTAATGACCCAGTGTATATTTTATATGTGTAAGGCCTTAGGTTTAAGCTGTAGCACCACAAAACATATAAGAAAAACTACCTCATTAAACCATAGTAAGATAATTCATTATTAAATATATAGTCTTGTGAAAAATTGCTAAGGTCTCATTTTTATACTGAGACTCATTTATAGAGTCCAGCCTTCATCTGATGTGACCAATTAATAGCTGCTGCTGCTGCAGCTAGAATGGTTTAGTTAAGCGTGTTTACAATGCTGGAGTATCATGGCTTTAGAAGTGTTATAATGGT
>CAJQZJ010001105.1:32505-71918 GCA_907164525.1 Lophiomys imhausi
AATGCTGGAGTATCATGGCTTTAGAAGTGCTAGAATGGTTTAGTTACGTGTGTTTACAATGCTGGAGTATCATGGTTTTGGAAGTGTGCAATTGTTTAAAAATTGCATTATGCAGTAAGGGTTCAACCACAATTGGTATGACAGTTTTTCAAGGTTGAAACAAGAGTCTTTAGCCCAGGCTGGACTCAAACTCAGAATGACCTGCTTGCCTCCACCTGAGTGCTGGGATTAAATGCATACACCACCACACACAGCGACATCTCAGCATCCTCTGCAGTTGGCTATCATCCCACTCCTTATGCCCTAGCTCAGCACAGGAAGATATGAAGATGGAGCTCATACTTCCAGTGTGGCTTACTTATGCCAGGGCAGACAATAGGGATCCTAGCTTCCAAAACCTAGGATTTTATATACAGATTTATCTGGTAGTTTACTTAGGGGCTGGTGAGAGTGTGAAGAAATGTTCCATACATTGCTGGCAAGATTTAAAATGACACAGTGTGTATTAAAGGGTATGACACTGAAAAAAAATCAAACATATGACCTAGCAAATGACCTAACTATACAACCAAATGAAATGAAAAATGTATGTTCATTTAGCAGCTTATACATGAATGTTTATAGTAACATTATTCATAATAGTTAAAAGGAAGAAACAACCCCATCATAAATATGAATGTCCATCAATGGAAGAAGACATAAACAACTCTAGTCTGTACATATAATGGAATATTAACTAAAACAGGAACAAACTTGATATAGCTACAACTTGGATAAACCATAAAATATACTGAGTAAAAGAAGCCATAGATTCGTTTTCTATGATGATGTATCCATACAGCTACATTCATAGAGACAGAAAGCAGATTATACTGACGAGATAGAAGACCAGGAGTATGTAAAGGAATTAATGGTTACAAATCCTTTGGAATAACAAAGTTTAGACAGTAGAGAGTAGTACAACCTGCAGTAATTGTGCAACACTGTCAATGATGAATAGCACACAGAACTGTATACTTTAGCATGGTTTGAAAGAAATCTAATACAGTGGCTACACAGCAGTCACTTCTTAAACAAGTAAGCCATATCCAGAAATCTGTGTGCATGTATGGGGCTCAGAAGAAAACTTACAGGAGACTGTTCTCTCCTTCCATGTGGGTCCCAAGGATCAAACATGAGTCAACAGTCTTAGTGGCAAGCACCCTAACAAGCTGAACCATCTCACTAGCTCCTCATTGGTCACTTTTTCACAAGTTAAGCTCATTGGTTGTAGGGTAGACCAAATGCAAGCTCAGGAAAACATATTGTGTGCTTCCCCCCACCATCTTTTCTTCTTACCTAAAATGAGAAGCTTGATTTAGAAGACAGCTGTAGTCATCAGGAAGCTCTATCAAACTATTTCTTTTTCTAGGATACCTAGAAGCATAGTTTTAAAAGGTAATTTATAAATGAGTAAACATTAAACTGAAGAAGGCTTCAGGGCATAGTATAGATTCTTATCTATAAACGGGTTGAAAATATTCCAATCATGGGCATATAATCAATGTTTTGAGGAAAAATAACAGAATCACTAAATTAACTCTGTTAAGACTCAATGGTTTAAGAATGGTACATATAGCCGGGCGTGGTGGTGCACGCCTTTGATCCCAGCACTCGGGAGGCAGAGGCAGGTGGATCTCTCTGAGTTCAAGGCCAACCTGGTCTACAAAGTGAGCGCAGGACAGCCAGAGCTACACAGAGAAACTCTGTCTCAAAAAACCAAAAAAAAAAAAAAAAAAAAAGAATGGTACATATAAGTATCAAGGAGCTGGGCATAAGGGCTCATACTTTTCATCTCAGCACTCAAGAGGCAGAGGCAGGCAGATCTGTTAGTTCAAGGTCAGCCTGGTCTACATAGTAACTGTGTGTGTACCTGCATGTGTCAAGGAAACTCCTAAAACCTTGGAGACTAAATGAGATACTGAAGTGAAAAAGAATATGTTTAGTATTTGATAGCTAGTGGTAAATGTTAGCATCTGTTCCCTTCATATGAGAGACGGTAAAAGACTTATGTAGCCTAAGGAAGGTATCTGAGTAACATGGAACTCTCCCTTGATGACAATGAATTTACATTTTATAATTACAGTATTTTAAAAAATATTATTTTATGCATATGGGTTTTTACCTATATGTCTATCTGTGCACCATGTGTGGTGTGGCTGCTGCCCAACTTGGTCAGAAGACAGCATTGGATCCCCTAGAACTAGGTTGTGAGCTGCCATATGGGTGCTGAAAATCGAACCCAGGTTTTCTGGAAAAGCAGTACTCTTAACTTCTAAGCCATCACTCTAGTCCCTCATTTTATAATTCTTGATTCAGCTAAAAATAATCTTCTCTAAAACTAAGCCTGCCTCATTAGGAATCTTCTCATTAGGCATGGTGGTGCATGGTTATAACTCTAGCATATAGGAAACTAATGCAAGAGGATTTTTAGTTTGAGGTCTGTAGAAGTAAAAAATTAAATTATTTACCAGTATTTATATTATAGTTCATTGGCGGGAGGTGTTAATCTTTAATCCACCATTATAAATAACCACACAGACACCTAATGGATTTTTGACCAGCCTTAGCCTGGATTGTGCAATCTTAGCCCATCTAAGCT
Organism: Lophiomys imhausi; assembly: GCA_907164525.1. NCBI lineage: Eukaryota > Metazoa > Chordata > Mammalia > Rodentia > Muridae > Lophiomys > Lophiomys imhausi. Next base: position 35,147 of record CAJQZJ010001105.1, read on the forward strand.
AGCTTTTAATTCTATTCCCTAACTAAAACCCCAATATTTACATATGTCCCCTTGGGCTGTTATTCTCCATGCTATGCCAATGTTCCTGGCCATGTGGAGATATGATTCTTCTATCTAACCCATGGCATGTCTCCTCCTTCCTCCTGGCTTCTCCTTCCTGTGATTCTCTGCCCCAAAAACCCCACCAACACCCCCCAGCCCCACCCTCTCCAGCCTAACTCTCTTCCACCCAATCCACGCTCCAACATTTTATTCTATAAATCAACTTTAAATTACGTAGAGCAAGGTTTAGGCAAAGACAGGTATACGTGACAATGTCCTTGTCTGGGCAGCAACCAGATCCTGGGGCCCGTAATTAGCAACACGACACAGCAGCACTCAGGTCACCCCAGCAGAGGCCACCCTGAGCTGTGTGTTATTTGGCAGTTCTAGGCTAGCTGGGGTTCCACAGCAAGACAGTCTCAAAAATACAAACAAACAAATCTTTTCCTCTTTAAGTTTCCCTTTTGTTTTAGTCTTCTAAAGATGGGGTCCCATTCTGGAGCTTGGGTTGGTCTCAAACTCAATTGTGTACACCAGACTGACTTCAAATAAACAGCAATCCTATCTCAGTCTCCCAAGTGTTGGGACTATAGACACAAGTCATCGTGCCCAGCTTCCTCTTTATATTTCTTTAAGGCATTAATGGTATATTCTTTAGATCACTGTATTTTATGCTATAATGTGTTATGTATATAATTAAAATTGCCAGTTACTCATAACCAAAGACAGTATATATGTGTTATATCTTTTAAATTTTTCAGATTATTTCAATACCCTGCTATGGAAAGATATTTAAAAGACACACCATGATATGAAATAAAGAAAAAATATTACACGATATTACTAGTCTAAGAATATATGCCAACATCATAAACTTTTTCTTTATTGTGATGTGCTTCTTTTCTTGGTTATGACATGCTGCTGCAGGAGTTACTATTATCAGTCAATAATGCTGGGTTACAGGGAATGCAGTTTATGCATATTCACACTGTGGCTGAAAGGAGTTCAAGGGCTGAAGAGATAAGAAAAGTAGGCAAATGTGCATTATCTCATCCAGAAATAACCTTTACTTCATCCAGAGAAAAAACAGTACTAGGAATCAACTCTTCTACTAATTCACTGAAGCAATTCTATTCACATAAAAATTAGATGCTGCTTATAATATAAGCCAGGTCATAGAGGGAAACAGATAAACGTACCATTTTCTTATTAACTGTTTAGAGATTTAGGTGGCTGGCAGGTATATGAGTAGACACATTCATATGCCAGAGAGGATAGGCTTCAGGGAAAAGGTGGCATTTGAACTGATACTTGAGGGAAAATGTAGATTTTGATAGAACCATAACTCTAGACAGAAGAGGGCTATAGAATCTTCTTGTTCATTTGGAAACAGTCTCATCACTTTACAAAGCCTACGCTGTCCTGCAACTCATAAACTTCCTGCCTCAACCTCCTGAGTGCTTGGATCTTAGGTATGTGTTACCATGTACAGCTTTTTAAAAAGTTCCTTTTTTTTTTTTGAGGTATGCATGGGGGCTAGTTTCTAGCATATACATAAGGGGAGAAGACTAGTCAGTTCTGTTTACAACTTTATTCTCAAAGTGGGGGGCACTAGTTTAGATGAACAGTGTAAACCACCACCTCCTGGCAGCTTCCAGGTTCAGGTACTAACAGGTTCCAGAAACAAGCTCCTTTGCCTTTTGAAAGGCAGGTGCCAGTTTAAGGAAGAGTCCTTCAGTGGAGCTGGTAGCTGTGACAATTTAAGAAAGGAAAGGATAACCATCCCAAGAAAAATCAGTGTGGGAAGAACTTGATGTCTGGCAAAGACCAAAAGATACACAGGAAACAATGAACTGAGAATAAAGGGGACAGGCCATAAACTAAGGTAAACCAACTGTGTTTTAGAAGCACAATTCTGATGTATCAAAGACTTAAATAGTAAAGCCAACCTGACCACAGCACTTTTCTGCTTCAAACAGTTGAGTATGGCAGAATCTGCACACCACCTGTAAACGAAGTCAAGAGAACAGGGGATTGTCACAGACTCACTGCAATATGCATCAGCCCTTCTCTCCAATTCTGTCTTTTCATGCTTCCTCTCTGTGTCTTTAAGTTTACATCCTGTCCCTTTTTTCTCCTCCCTGCCCTCCACCCACTTCTAAAATCCTTTTCAAGGATTTTGTCAATTACAGTTGTAGGGGTTAGATAAATTAGATTTAGAAAATATATAGGAGTTTCTGATACTGTCTCTTAATTCGGGGCCTGAAGAGCATTATCAGCATGAAGTCAGCAAAAACAGGAAAGACTCAATAGACTGAAAAACAAGTTTGAAGTCAGGAAAACAGGAAAGACTCAATAGAATTAAAGAAACAAAGTATCTGGCCTGACATTGTTTTCAGCTGCTAAGTGGGCGGAGCCCAAATTAAGCTGAAACAGAGTTCCTCCTATTTGAGGACAGTGCGTGGAGCCCAGAAGAGAAGAGGCCCCTGATGCTAGAGAGCTCCAAGAGTCCTGCTGAAAAAAGGGCTGGCCATTGATGGCCAGCTCTCTCCCTGAAGCAGAAAGAAGCCAGGTGAGCAAAGAAAGCCTGAGCAAGACACCAAAAGGCCCAGGACTGGACCCTGTGGCTCAGCTTTTGCCTAGAGGGGTTTGATCTGTCCAAACAGTGGCCTAAAGGAAACGGTGCCTGGCTTTAAGGACTGAGGCAGAGCAGCTGAGTTCCTGATTCAAAAGAAGTAAGTTGGCCTGCAGACGGCTGGGGTCTCCCACAGAGAAGAAAGCATGAAGCCTTATTTAAGGTGAGACTGCAATAACCAACTACCCTGACGAACCTGCATCTGAGAGATCCAGAAGAAGGACTGCTAAGTGTGTTAAAGAATCTACAACAAAGACTGTGTTCCTGACGACTGAGGACCTGCCCCAGAGACTGTATCATTCTAAAAGGTTATGAAAGTGGTTGTTATGATTATCAATAGGTTTAGTGGATAGGTTAAAGGGGTTGTAGGAATTTATAGGATTAATAGTTAAGAAATTGTTGGTGTTTGTTATAAGTGAATTTAGTAATAAATAAATAAGTGTTAAATAATAATTTAAAAGTTCGGTTACATACAGTCTTAAAAACAGAAACCATATACCAATTTAAATGAGAAAATTTAATACTAGGAAGTAGCAATACAAGTGATAGGGAGGGCTGGAGAGATGGCTCAGCGGTTAAGAGCACTGGCTGCTCTTCCAGAGGTCATGAGTTCAATTCCCAGCAACCACATGGTGGCTCACAACCATCTACAATGAAATCTGGTGCCCTCTTCTGGCCTGCCGATATACCTGCAGACAGAACACTGTATACATAATAAATAAATCTTTAAAAAAAAAAAAAAAACAAGTGATAGGGAGTCAACATATAGTTTGGTGTGGTGTACTTGCCTAGTACAAGGCACTAAATTCAATCCTCAAAACAGGAGAGGTGGGAGGAGAAGTGGTATAAGGGCTGAGAAGCAACTTTGAGACAAAAAGGCAAGTATACCTTAAATATTTGCCCCAGTGTAGGCTGGAGGAATGGGAGGAAAGAGGGCATCCCTTTGCCCGGGGCAGTCACCAGTGGTTAACAGGACCACAGCAGGCTTTTCTGGAGGCAGCTAGCGCCACAGCCACTACTGAAGATGTCTCAGGAGGCAGAGAGAGGTGGCCAAGACACTGGCTTCCTTCTCCTTCCTTGTTTCCAACACCCTAACCTACACTGAAAGCCAACTGACAAAGAACACTGAGATGCCTCCTGCAGAGCTCTACAAAGCAGACACAAGGTAAGCAGGACCAGGAATAAACCAAAGGCAGGGATTTTCTATTTTAAAGAATTTTTAATATTTAAACTAAAATAGAACAGCTAAAATTTAGCTACTCCAAGAATATAGAAGTAAAAAATCTGTGTGACCATACTATAAAAAAGTGACATTAATTCCTAAAAACAATTCTTTTTGATTGTACGAGAGATCACAACACCCATGAGAATTAGGAAGCAAAGTGAAAGCCTGAAACAGAGAGCCTAGGGCCTGAGACTGGTAGCAAGAAAAAGGCTAGCACTCCCCTGATTCTGACCTGGGCCTCAGAGAGAAAGAAAAGTAAGGAGGATAAAGAAAATCATGGGGGAGAGTTAAGAGTAACATGGTCAGCTGGACATGGTTGCGCACACCTTTAGTCTCAGCACTTGGGAGGCAGAGGCAGGCGGATCTCTGTGAGTTCGAGGCCAGCCTGGTCTACAAAGTGAGTCCAGGACAGTCAGGGCTACACATGGTGAAACTGATTATAAAAATGATTCCAACAGAAAGAGGGTAGGAAGAGTGGAGGCAGAGAGATAGACAGTAAACAAGAGGTCCGGGATCAGATGTGGCAGAGTCTTTCTGAAAGGAAGGAGCATGTCTGTCTAGGTCATTTCAGTTCTAGTCTCTCCTCTACCAGATGTCTATCTCAGGCACTCTCCTGACACATGCTCTACCACATTCTCTATAGTTCCAGTTCAGACTTTATTTTTTTCTTTTACACAAGGTCTCATGTACTGAGAACTGGATTCAAACATGCTATATAATCAAGGATGAACTTGAACTTCTAACCCTCTTGCCTCTATCTCCAGAGTTCTGGGATTATAGGCACATGCTGTGCCACCATGCCATGTTTATAAGGTGCCTGGGGCTAAACAGAGGACTTAGTACCTGTGAGGCCAGAACTCAAAAAATTGAACAATACCACAAGCCCCAGTATGAGCTTGCTAGATTTTTTTTTTTTTTGAGATGGGGTCTCACTATATAACCTTGGGTGACCAGGAGCTCACAGAGATCTGCCTGCCTCTGCCTCCCAAGTGCACCATGCCCAGCATCTTTTGGTTCTTAATTATGACCCTATCTACTAGCAACTTTCCTCTCCCCACCATGTTTATAGTTGTTTGGTTTTGTTTTGTTTTTGAGACACCTTTAATTAATTAAAGGTATATGACACCATACCCACCCTCCACACCACGTTTTAAGATTGGAATAAAATACCAACTGTGCAGAAAATAAATAAAATGAATGGACTGCAGCCATGAAGAAGCAGGCAAGATCCATCTGCTCAGAGGCTAATCTTAACCCCACTCCTTAAGCATGTGAATTAAAAATCTCTGTACTTTCCTACCTCTGCAGTCAATGCTGATCAATTGAAAAGTTTAGTAAATAATTGTAATTTAAATTTTTTTCAAAAGCTGGTGTGGTGGTGCACGCCTTTAATCCCAGCACTCAGGAGGCAGAGGCAAGTGGATCTCTGTTATTTAAAGGCCAACCTGGTCTACAAAGTGAGTCTAGGACAGCCAGAAATACACAGAGAAATCCTGTTTCAAAAAACGGAGAGAAGGGGAGGGGTAGAGGGGGAGGGGGGAGGAAGAGGGGTAGAGGGGGAGGGAGAGGGAGAGAGGGGGAGAGGGGAGGGGAAGGGAGAGGAGAAGAGAGAGAGAAGAGAGAAGGGGAAGGGAGAAAGAGAGAGAGAGAGAAACAGGAATTCAAGGCCATCCTCAGCTACATAGTGAGTCTTAGACCAATCTGGGCTACATCAGATCCTGTCTCAAAAACATAAAAAGAAACATTTCAAATTGAACCCTGGAGGAGTTTGAGAACAGAGTTTGAGGTCAACAACAGAAAACCTTATCTCAAAAACAATCAAAAATTAAAATAAGGAGTGGGGAGATGGCTCAGAGGTTAAGAGCACTGGCTGCTCTTCCAGAGGACCGAGGTTCAAATCCCAGCACCCACAGGACAGTTCACAAGCTGTCTCTAATTGCTGGATGTGGTGGCACATGCCTTTAATTCCAGCACTTGGGAGGGAGAGGCAGGTGGATCTCAGGCCACCCTGGTCTGCAAAGTGAGTCCAAGAACAGCAAAGGTTACACAGAGAAACCCTGTCTGGAAAAACCAAAAAAGAAAAAAAAAATAAAAATAAAAACTTTTCAGGATAGAAACCCATCAATCACATTTATTCCATAGTACCTCAGCAGTAAGGGCCTTATGGTATCCCAATATTCCTGGAAAAGCAGGAACAAATTTGTAGGTAAAGATAGATAGCTACAGAGTGCACCATACTCTCCTTCAGCCGAATCTGCAAGAAATAACGACATATTTAATAAGCACATTACTTTGATCTAGTCAGTGTTAAAGGAGCTCTCTCATTGTTTACATTCATTTCTATCCTCTGCTCCATAAAACAGGGGGTAGCAAGTAAGGCACGGTGATTCTTTTACAACACAACCCTGCACCACCCTGATCAGATGGCTCCAGCACTACACTTAGGTACAATACCAAGTCTCTTCTCCTCCTGGGGGTAGTGTGTGGAGACAGGTGGTGACATGCTCTACCACTGAGCTGTACTCTAGCTCACAAACTCTTTATTAAGACTCATAAAGACTCCGCTGAAATGCACACATCTGGCTACCTCCTGGGCCTCCCTGCCTACTAGGTTACAGTCAGAATTATATCTTCACAGCAAGCAATACCTTTACATTGATTTTATCTTAAGTAGAAACATTCTTCAACTCTATGACCAGCTCAATCTCATATATGCTGCTCTTTGTTTAATGTCTCCTAGACTACCCATGTTCAAGAGATCTGACACTGGACATGGTCAGCTTTACTTTTCTTTGTAGGACTCATCACCATCTGGTACTGTATCTTGCATTTTTATGCTTCTTTATGTTTGCCTGCATCCTAAAAAAAGAAAATACTTTGTTTTCTATGACAGCTATTGGATAAGCACATGAACTTTCTGTGTGTGCCAGGAAGAGATCTGTACTGGAAATTAAATGGAGAGTAACATCCTATTTTAGAGACAACCATGACAAAGCTTGATCACACCTAGAAGTCAAGATAAAGGACATTAACAGTTATTAAAGAAATGAGGAAGCTCTTGGCCCTCATATGACTGCTGAACTGGGGCAGGGGACTGTTATGTAGGGACACTCCACTCCAGAGGAGTGGGATGGAAGGGACAGGGGGTAGAGGGTGCGAGGGTGAAACTAGGAGGGGTGGAAAGAGGACACTGTCATGAAGATGTAACTTGAAGTAATAAATAAATATATATATATATATTTTAAAAAGTTAGTAAAGGTGATCTCATCAATGTATTCTCAAAAGACAAAATGAATCTCTAGACATTCATTTCTATCCTCTGCTCCATAAAACAGGGGGTAGCAAGTAAGGCACGGTGCTTCTTTTACAACACAACCCTGCACCACCCTGATCAGATGGCTCTGGCACTACACTCAGGTACAATACCAAGTCACCGTGCCTTACTTGCTACCCCATTTTATGGAGCAGAGGATAGAAATGAATGTCCGGTTTTTTTTTTTTTTTTTTTTTTGGTTTATGGAGACAGGATTTCTCTGTGTAACAGAGCCCTGACTGTCCTGGACTCACTTTGTAGACCAGGCTGGCCTCAAATTCACAGAGATCCACCTGCCTCTGTCTCCTGAGTGCTGGGGTTAAAGGCATGCGCCACCATGCCTGGCCTTCTGCTCACTTTTTAAATCAAACAAATATTCTGACTCTCACACAGAGAATATAGGAAGCCTTCTCTACTTTTGTCTAGATTTAGAAATGAGTAAATGAAAAAGAAAGTGATGCTGTTAGTAAATATACCTGGTTTTGGTGTTCAGAAGGCATTTTTGATCACTTTTTTGTTTTGTTTTTCAAGACAGGGTTTCTCTGTTTAGTCCTGGCTGTCCTGGAACTCACTGTGTATACCAGGCTAGCCTGGAACTCACAGAGATTTGCCTGCCTCTGCCTCCTGAGTGCTGGGATTAAAGGCATGTGCCGGCAACGAGACACTTTTCACTCATGGTACTGCTTCGTAAATCCCCAATGAATGAAGAGGCTCTTGGCCCTCATATGACCTCTCAAATGAGATGAGGGACTGTTATATAAGGACACCCCACCCCAGAGAAATGGGATGGAAGGGTTAGGAGGTAAAGAAAAAAATGAAATGTGATGTTTCGGCCTTTTACTACTAATTGTCATAAACTGTTTAGGATAATTAAGAAATGCAAACTAATGGTTATGCAAGCCGGTCATTCAGTTAGGTACTATGACAGCCTATTATAGTTACTTGCTAAGCTAATCAGAAATAAACCGGCAAGAGACAAGCAACATCTGCTTACCCTAATATAAGAGATAGATAGGGCCTCTTCAAAAACCTCAAGAGATCTGCAGAATATGGCATTCAAAGATGTTTTCGTAACTTTAGATTTTTTTATATCAAGACATATCAACTCCTGACAGCACCCCCTATTCTCCTCCAAGTAGAAGATGAGCATCGAAGAATCTCCAGTGGGAGATGACTGAATTAGTCGCAAGCCTATCTCTTGGTAGGAAAAGCCCCTTGCCCCAACTGTAGACAGAATGCTGTCCAAAAAGGACAAAACCTGGAAGCAGGTAAGTCGACAGCCTAGCTCTGCCAAGACAGGGTAGGTAAGTCCATCATAAGCCCTGCTCTACAATCAATGTTTGTCAGAGAAACAGGGCCAAATGACTGAAGATTGATGCTGTAATGTATGGAGAGAAAATGGGAACTGTCCAGGCAGCCACAGGTATGTCATTTCTTAGTTTGGGAAGCTGCAGGCCCTGTACTTCCTATAAAATCAGATATATTTATCCCTCTCAGGTCTCTGAGGTGGTTGAAGAACAGATAGCTAGAGTCTCATTAAATTTTGAGTTGTTTAGGAGTCAAGAGAGTGTTACAGATCTATGAAGATACTTTTAAAATTGTGTTGCCAGTTAGTATGAATGTTGAGTCAGATACAGACCTTTAAACTCATGGAGATGTTTAGATAGTAGAATGTTAAAGTCAAGTACCAAATACATATGGACTGGTCATTGGGAATGTACATTAAGCCATATAACCCTCATAACTGTGGCCTAATTACCTCTGTTGTACTGTATTGTATTTGTTATTATAAGAGAAAGAGCCATTTGTTGGACTGAAAGGGGAAACTGTAGGGGGAAATAAGATATACCGTAAACTTAAAAGAAAAAAAAAAGGGAAGAGGATGGGGGGTTGAGGGTGGGACTGGAGGGGGAATAGGGAGGGGACTGTGATTGAGATGTAACTTGAAGAAATAAAAAATAAAGGAAAAAAAAAAAAAAGGGATGTGCCACCACGCCATGCCCAGTAAGTTTTTTCTTTTCACTTTGTTAAGCCATGTCTGTCTTGTTTCTACTACCATACTGGGAACTCCAAGCTAGTTGCCCACAAGGTTCAGAGTGATTTTCCTGTCTCTGCTCCCATTTCTTCATAAAATGCTGTGATTATAATTACTTGCCACTGCATTTAGTTTTTAAATTTTTATTTACTTTTTACATTTACTTATTTACTGGAAGGGGGAGCAGAGACTATCTCATAGTGTGCATGTTGCGGGTCTGAGAACAACTTGTAGGAGTCAGTCTCTCTTTCCACTATGTGGGTTACAGGGAGTGAATTTATGCTGTCAGACTTGATAGCAAGTTACTTTACCTGCTCACCTATCTCACTGTTTTACATGCAGCATGTGACGTGGGGTGTGGGATTAGACTCAGGTCATCAGGCTCGAAAGTTCGGCACTGTCATGCTCTGCGCTTTCTCTTGCCTTGTGTATGCAGGCATTTTAACAATGCAAGGACTTTAAATATACATACACAGGAGCCAAGGGCAGGATTTGCAGCTTATGAAACTAAACTGGATTTTGGCCTCACTTTTAATTACACCTGGGCAGGAGCACCTGAGTTCAGGATGAATGCAGATGATGGGTAGGGGGCAGAAGTGATCATCTTCTACTTGAAGATGAGAACAGTGAAGCACAGTCTCCATTCCCTACTCTGATGGCAGTCTCCTACTTACTGGTGAACAGCTCTTCAGGTGGAGTTACCCCAAGTAAATAGTGGAAAAACAATGCAGCACAGCGAAGATAGGGGGTGATGCCATTCTTCAGTGATACCCACAGATACCAGCCAGGAGTGCCACACCCAATGAAGCTAGGAGACAATAATTCCAGAACAGAACAGAATATTTACCAGCTCAAAACTAGATTTTAAACACAACCCCTGTTAAAAAATCACATTTAGGTTGCTGGGTGTAGTGATGCACGCCTTTAATCCCAGTACTCGGGAGTCAGAGGCAGGTGGATCTCTGTGAGTTCGAGGCCAGCCTGGTCTACAAAGTGAGTCAAGGACAGCCAAGGATACACAGAGAAACCCTGTCTCAAAAAAAAAAAAAAACAACCAACCAAACAAAACAAAACAAAAAAAGCATGTGGAAGAATAAAAGTGAATATTTTTATACTGTTTAATTTTCCTCTAAACTTAAACTGACTGTAAAAGTTTTATATATAGTGATTTTATATATATAGTATATGTACATTAAAATATAAATGCAAAATTACTTCCCAGGTTAATAATAAAAATATCAAAATTTTAACTATTTATATACATTCACAATATGATCACTTTAACACAGCAGCTTATTTACTACTTTTTCCTACAAACCCCCCACAAACTAAAAGGCCTGAGCTGATTCTAAAACAAGAATTAACGGCTGAAAGGTACACTACTTTGTTCAGGAGAACAAAGACCTGGACTTACTGAAAGGACACCGAGGTAGTCTGGCCAGCTGACTGCTACTCACCCATCTGTATGATGTGAAACTTCCGCAAAGAAAGCAGATGCACAGTGAGCCTCTTCACTGTCTTCTTCACCTTGAGCAAGTGGGAGCCCTGCAGAGAATTTGCAGGGCAGATGTAAGAATCTGCTCCCTGCCAGAAAGGTCAAAGACACCACAAGAAAACATATGGAGTCAACTAACCTGGGCCCACAGTGGCTCACAGAGACTAAACCACCAACCAGAGAGCATGGGATGGACCTTGGCCCCTATACATATGTAACAGATGTGCAGTTTGGTTTTCACGTGGGACCTCTAACAGCAGGAGCAGGGGCTGTCTCTGACTGTTGCCTGCCTTTGGATCTCTTTCCCCTAAGTGGTCTACCTAGTCTAGCCTCAACAGAAAAACATGCACCTAGTCCTACTGAAATTTAATATGCCAAGGTGGGTTGAATCTAAGGGGGTAAGGGGAAGGGAGATAAGAAGGGGAAGAGAAGGGAGGGGAACCTTCCATTGGGATGCAAAGTAGGTGAGCTAAATAATTAATGAAAAAAAGGAGAAGAAACCCATTTTGCTCCTTAATCAGTGTGTTAAACCTCAAATTCATGATTCCAGAACATCCTGTAACTCTTTGTCCCTTACAGTAAATCCCCCAGCTTTAGTTTTACTGTATAGAAATGGAGGTAAAACTGCCTACGTTGCAGTTTCCTACAACGGATTGCTATGGCACATATGAACAGAATTATTGTTTCAAATTGCCTATGTATTAATGCATCTGAAAGTTCATAAAGTTACTATGAGTGATTTGACATCATATTGCTAGTTCTTTTCATCTTCCAAATATAACTTTATCTCTTTCCCAGCTCAGTTCATTGATAAACAAACAAATCAATGTCATTACCTATATGCGTTTGTCAAACTCATCAAATGGCTTGCTTGATCTCATTCTACTGTATGTAAAATTCACCAAATAAAAACTAAGGGCATACTTTATCTTTAAAAGTTGTCAACAGGGTTAGTAAGATGGTTCACTAGGTAGAGGTACTTGCCACCAAGTTTGACAACCTAAATTCAACGCCCAGGACCCATAGGGTAGAGGGAGAGAACTAACTCCTTTAAGTTGGCCTGACTGCATGATGGCACACAGGCATCTCTTCTTCTACAAATAAATAAATGAATATAATAATCTACTTAAATTGGAAACATATTGAGTTCATATTGGTTTTTGTTTGTTTGTTTGCTTTGGTTTAGTTTTTCCAAACAGGGTTTCTCTGTGTATTTCTGTGTATTCCTGGACTCACTTTGTAGACCAGGCTAGCTTTGAACTCAAAGAGATCTGCCTGCCTCTGCCTCGAGAGTGCTGGGATTAAAGGCATGTGCCACCATGCCCAGCAATTTCAGACAGCTGTGAACTCCTATGTGAGTGCTAGGATTTGAACCTGTGTCCTTTGGAAGAGAAGCCAGTGCTCTTAACTGCCGAGCCATGTCTCAAGTTCCATACTGACTTTTTTCCATTCAAGTTAAGAGATGAAAGTGAAGTGTTGCCCAGTGGTAGAATGTATGCTTACATGTCCTATAACCTGGGTTTGATCACCAGCAGCATACACACACAAAAAAGCACAGTAATTTTTTAAATTATGTATATGTATGTCTGCATATGAGTTTGTGTACATGAATATACACAGGGTGGACAGGGGAGGTATGGTGAATTTTACATACAGTAGAATGAGTTCAAGCAAGCCATTTAATGAGTTTGACAAATGCATATAGGTAATGACATTGATTTGTCTATCAACGAACTGAGCTGGGAAAGAGATAAAGTACCTATCATTCAAGCATGAAAGCCTGTGTTCTGATCCCCAGGACCCATCTAAAAGCTGGGCATGGCTACCCATATGGGTTGAGCAGGAACAGGCAGATTCCCAGAACTTTTTGGCTACCCAACCTAGCCTAATCAATGCGCTCCCAGTTCATTGAGAAGCCCTGACTCAAAAACTAAGACAGAGCTCTAGGCTGGAGAGATGGCTCAGCAGTTAAGAGCACTGGCTGTTCTTCCAGAGGACCTGGGTTCAATTCCCAGCACCCACATGGCAGCTCACAACTGTCTGTAACTCCACTTCCAGGGGATCCAACACTTCATGCAGACAGACATGCAGGTAAAACACCAATGTGCATAAAAACAAATAAATTTTAAAAAAGAAAAACTAAGAGAGTGATTAAAAACATCTAACACTGACCTCTAGCCTTTAAGGCAGGTATGTATACATGCACACACTCACACAAATGTGAATATAGTACACAAACACATAAATCAATGAACTTAGTTTTAGGATCATAGCAAAACTAAGCAAAAAATACAGAATTCTATGTATTTCTGATCATACACATGGAGAACTTCTATTATCAACATCCAACATTGTTCATTATACACGTATTATTGACAATTATTTTGGTGAAAAGTTCACACTAACAAACTGATTCTAAAGTTTAAGCCCAAAGTCATGGCTCATGCCTGTAACCTATCACCTGGAGCATCAACTAGGAAGGCTGCCACAAGTTTATGGCCAAGCTGGGGCTACATAGTGAGTTTCAGAACAGCCTGACACCTAGAGTGAAACTCTGTTTTTAAAAAGTGGTAAGCCAGGGGACAATGGTTAGGAGAGCTTAATAATCTTCCAGAGGACCTAAATTTAGTTTTCAGCACTCACTTCAGGTACTTCACGACTTCTTGTAACTACAGCTCCAGAGAATCTGATGCCTCTGCTCTATGTAGGCACCTGTATTTAGAATACAAACCCACTCACAGATACATACATCATTAAAACTAATAAAACCTAATCTTTGAAAAACAGTTTATGCAGAGAGGCAAAAGTCCTAGAAGAGCCAGGTCATTATTGAAAGAGTAGAATCGGCCTGGAAGGCTAACCTCACCTGACTCAAGGCTGTCATCTGAAGTTTACGTCAAGGAAGTTCTACATCCTGTGGGTTTAGACAATATATATACACATATTATAAAGACTGGCTTCACTGTCTCTTTGCTTTTCCTTACCCATAGACATCAATGTTCTTCTCATATTATCTCCAGTTTTGCCTTCTCCAGAATGCCCTGTAGTTGGGCCCATAAAGTATCTTTCACACTGGCTTCTTTTACTTAGTATATACACTCAAATCTTCTTTATGCACTTTTAGGACTGGACAGTTTATTTATTTACAGAAATGAATAATATTCCACTGTATAGATGTGTCACAAATTATTTATCAATCAACTAATGGCTACTCTGGTTGCTTTCAAGTTCTCCTATTATCATATGGTAAAGGTTTATTTAGATTTAAAGGTTTATTTAGTTTTCCTTGATTCTCTCTCTAAAAATAAAACACATGTATGTTGTACTCATGGTGGTCAGGGGAGGGACTGAATCCCCTAGAACTAGAGTTACAGACAGTTGTGAGCTGCCATGTAGGTGTTGAGAATTGAACCCAGGTCCTCTGGAAGAACAACTAGTGCTGTTAACCACTGAGCCATCTTTTAGTTCCTTCTAACATGATTTTTTTTAATCTGATTTTTTCTTTAAATTACCTGAATTTACAGTAGCTCTTACTGATCACTGTTACCTGGAACCAGACTTCACTTATTGTTTGGTTTTGGCTTACAAGCATACATATAATATATGGTATATATGTATATGTACGTATGTACACGCATGCATAAGGAAGTCCAAAGCTGATATTGAATGTCTTCCTTGATCACTTCCCACTTTATTTATTTATTGAGGCAGAGTCTCTCACTGAAGCTTAAGCTTGCCAATTCCAGCTAGCTTAGCAAGTCAGCTTGCTGCGTGGATCCCCTGTCTCTGCCTCCTGAGGGTGATACCACCACACATGTCTAGCATCTGGGTAGGTTCTGGTTCTCATGCTTGCACAACAAGTACTTTTCCCACTGAGCCATCACTTTTAATTTGCTATTAATGAGTTCACTCTAAAAGGACACTTATGCCCAGGTGAGGAGGCACATGCCTTTAATCCCAGCACTCAAAGAGGCAGAGGCAGGTGGATCTCTGTGAGTTCAAGGACAGTCTGGTTTCCAGAGTGAGTTCCAGGATAGCCAGAGCTATGCAAAGAAACCCTGTCTCAACCCCCCCCCAAAAGACACTTATAATTTGATAATGTTGTATTATATTCAGGTAAATCAAGTCATAATTCAAAAGAATTTAATAAGTACTTATTGGGGAGAACAAAGGTTGCCAGACACTTGAGGCTAAGAATTTTTTTTTTCAAATTGCAAAAAAATTCTATTTATTATGTATACTTGAAAAATGAAATCATTTTCCTCTATGGGAGTATGTGTGTAATTATATCAGGCTGCTGTCTATATTCATGTTCTGATTTTTGAAACATTTTGTAGCTTTACATCTTTATGTTAGATATGAATGTGATAAGAATGGTTTAAAATGTGATTGTTCTTTGCAATCAAGAAACACGTGAGAAAGGAGGAATAGAAAGAAAGGAGAAGCTGGACAAGGAGTGTAATGAGCTACAAATAACTATGAAATAAAATAACCTCTGGCAATGCTACAAGGTAAGAAACATACTATCAGGCTGGAGAGATGGGTCAGTGGTTAAGAGCACTGGTTGCTCCTCCAAAGGACCTGAGTTCAAATCCCAGCACCCACATGGCAGTTCACAGCTGTCTGTAATTGCTAGACATGGTGGCGCACGCCTTTAATCCCAGCACTCAGGAGGCAGAGGCATGCAGATCTCTGTGAGTTCAAGGGTAGTCTAGTTTACAAAGTAATTCCAGGACAGCCATGGCTGAGAAACATAGAGAAAGCCTGTCTCCAAAAAACAAAAACAAACAAACAAACAAAAAGAAACATACTATCATTCCTGCAAGGCAAAAGGCAGAATGTATATGGGTAGGAATAAAGTTGGAGGGACTTTGACCATGAAGAATTTGGAAGAAAAGGAGAAAAAACAGGTCTTAACAGTCCCTCCACATATCTGGAGAGTAGATGGCAATTGGACAATCAAATATCTTGAGTTAATTAGCCTTCTCAGAGCTTATTCTGCCTTTACCTATTTAAGTAACATTTGGTAAGAAATACATGAATAAAAAACACATGACATGGCCAGGCGTGGTGGTGCACGCCTTAATCCCAGCACTAGGGAGGCAGAGGCAGGTGGATCTCTGTGAGTTCAAGGCCAGCCTGGTCTACAAAGTGAGTCCAGGACAGCCAGGGCTACACAGAGAAACCCTGTCTCGAAAAACCAAGAAAAAAAAAAACACGACATAATACAACTCATAGAAATACATAATATGATTAGTTACAAACTAATTCACTCTGCCAATAAAGCATGGGCAAACGTTCCTTACAATCAACACTGACAGAGATGGGAGCTTTACCTGTGTCTATCGTAAGAAGTATCTGAAGCATATGTGCCATGGTGATCAAATGGAAGAGATAAAGGTGGTTATATGAAGCACTAACTGATGAAGGCTGCAGATCAACGGTGTCATCCCAATACAATGATGGGAAGGCTAAGACAGTGCCTACCTGTGAGAGGGACATGGACATCAACAGGGTAAGAACGAAAGGCCCGAGACAAGACACACTGATCTCCTAACTAAATGTAAAGGGTAACAAACCATGTAGTTTTAAAAAAAATAACCACCATACTTTTTATAGTTATAGTCAATAGAATGTCTCAAATTATAATTATTATGTACCATAAATGGTTGGGCAAAGGCCATCAGCAGCATCATCCCTTTGTTGAGTCAACTTTTTTGT
Source organism: Lophiomys imhausi (assembly GCA_907164525.1). Taxonomy (NCBI): domain Eukaryota; kingdom Metazoa; phylum Chordata; class Mammalia; order Rodentia; family Muridae; genus Lophiomys; species Lophiomys imhausi. Next base: position 51,613 of record CAJQZJ010001105.1, read on the forward strand.
AGGCCCAAGTAGTAGTTCTCTACTGTGTGATTCTTTATTACAAACACTTGGATATTCGTTAAAAAACACTGATACACAGGCCTCATTCCAATCCAACAAAATCAGACTCTGAGGTAAGATCCAATAGTTAGGACTCTTTTTAAGATTCCCTAGGGGATCCCAAAAGAGAATCAGGGTGGACAGCTACTGAGTACAGACTTAGATTACACAGCATGAGTGGGGATGGCAGATTAGCTGACCCAATATCCACAAAATCCATGGTTTTCAACCTTACCACTGTTTTGTTCATTGGGACAGGTTTAAAGAAATAAGATTATTACAAGGATAGAAAAGTTCTGCATAAAACTCACAAGAGTAACCACCTGTCTTACAGGTGTTTTTGAGGAAGCTGCCATATACGCATGGCCTGGTCTTTATCACTAAATAATTAATGATTATATTTAATTTACAGCTTTCATGGTAATTCATTGCATATAATATAAACAAGTTAGAAAAAGGGAGTAGGTAAGAGCCATAACAGAATTAGAAACAGTTTATTTGTACATGTATTAATGAACAGAACCAACTATAAGACTAATTACAAATTAAAAAGTAAATGTGTTTTCATTTTAAAAATAATTTTGATGTCTCGATGAAATCTGTATTTGTAAAAAGAATGGATAAGACACCAAATTTAACAACTTGAACATCAAAAATGTATTATTTTGAAGAGAAAGCATGAATTTAAATAAGAAAAAACATGAAATTATAAACGTGGTGACTTCAAAATCATTTTACTGAATACTTACCAGAACATGAAATAGATCTACAGATAGAAGGCATGGTGTATCTTCTGATCGTAGGTTAGGAAGAATGACTGAAACAAAAGTTAATGTAACTCAATCAGTGAGGCAGTAATGTACATGAATAAAATTCAAATTGGAAGCATTGAATGAAAATACAATGGGACTAGAGAATGGAGAAAGTAGTATGTCACACTTTTAAGATATGGTTGTCATAATAAAAAGGAAACTTAACAGAATAAAAGATTACTAGAAAGTCTTATATACAGGTTGACAGTTAAATGATAAGAATTAGGAGAAAAACTGAAGTAGAGATTGCTAAAGAAATATTTGCTAGAAACAAGGGTGCATGATTACCACTTGTGAGGCCCAGGTTCACTCCCTAGCAGCCCCACCTCCCATTTTTGAAATGCTGAAGGATTGAGTTGTTTTGTGTACATGTGATTGAAGCCAGTGCCTCATGTAAGCTACGCCAGAGCTGTGCTCCTGATATATCCCCTGCTCCAGAAGAATAGCTTTTATAAAAATATTCCCTCTATCACTCTTCCATCAACTGAACATTTCTAAATGTTCTATAATGTTTAGTATGTGAACAGATTTAGGATGGTGAGCAGGGAGAGCTTGCAAAGGAAATGAGGACATAGAAAACCTTCCTGGGGGCTGGAGAGATGGCTCAGTGGTTAAGAGCACTGGCTACTCTTCCAGAGAACTCAAGTTTAATTCCAAGCACCCACATGGCAGCTCACAACTGTCTGTAATTTCAGTTCCAGGGGATCTGACAGATATACATGTAGGCAAAATAACAATGCACATTAAAAAATAAACAAACAAAATAAACTGATTTAAAGAGGAAAAAAATCTATTAAAAAAAGAAAGAAAACCTACCTAAACAGAATTTGATTATATATACAGCCTGTGATACATTTTTATGAAAATATTTCTTCCTGTCAAAAGGCGAACTTTAACTGGCCCTCACAACCGAGTTCATAACATAACTTAAACTCACTTAGGACATGGCTTAATATGCTTGCTTCTTTAGCCTGCCTTTAAGAGAACAAGATGACAACCACCTTTACTCTCCTTGGATTTCTCCTCTACACAGTTTTTATAACCAAAGATAATGCATTATATAATTTCCATGCCCCTGACCCAGAAAGCAATACAAGTGTATAAATATATGTGTTATGGTAATAATTTAAAAACAGCAAACAGAAAACAGTGACCTTATGTAACAAATATCCACCATAAATGCTGGAAACAGCATAGAATATTGCTTAACAACAATATGGTTACAGTACTGAGTGCTTTGGGGTCATTTGGGGTCAGTGAGGGGGTAAATATTGCTTATAAAACTCTGTATTACAAAATGTAAAGTATTATACACTCTCCATGCCATGTTTTGTGAGCTGTTCAACAAATACAGAACAAAGTCCTTTATTAGGAACAAGATACACAGTAAGATTGAAAGATATTAGGTAAGCATGAACAAACAAGTCAAAAACCGTAAGTTACAGGCAAACAGGGAGAAAAGAGGAGAATTCAAACTTGGGCTCAATTTTGGTTAAATTAATCCAAGGGGAAGTGCTGAATTTCCTTTCTTTGTGTGACAGTGGCACATTTTGGTGCCTCTGAAGCTATCTTTAAATGTGTTTAACTGACAAACATTACAAAGTATTATCATTTTAATTTGATCAATCTTTAATGAAAACTAATAAATCTGCAGGGAAGAAAAAGAATGGCAAGGAAATGAGACCAAGTCTAGACAACAGGATTTTCATTTCTTTTTGTTTTGTTGAACTGGCCTTGTTATGCAGCCCAGGCTGGACTGCAAACTAAAAATGTTCCTGCTTGAACCTCTTAAGTGCTGGGATTACAGGTATGAGCCATCCTGCCTGACTAGAGATAGTTCTATATATATAAAAGCAAGAAAACAAATTGTATTACTCATATATATGCGTCAGTGTGTGCAGAGATAATAGGGAGATCAGAGGTCAAACTTGGGTATCCTAAAAGGTAGGACAACCTTGGCTTTTTTGACATAAGATGTCTCTTCTGGTCTATGGCTCATCAATTAGGCTAGGCTTGCTAGCCAGCCAGGACCTTGGATCCACCTGTCTCTGTCTTGGTGCTGATATTAAAATTGCATATCAGAATGCCTGGTTTCTATGTAGGTGTTGGAAAGCAAACTCAGGTCTTCATATTTGATAGACAGTATTTTACTAACTGAGCCACCAATCCAGACCCAGCACAGCTATTGCTTTAAAATTTTTGAATTCATTTCATCTGTATGTGTGTGCATACATATTCATGTAGGTGTGTGCACCTCTGTGCAAATGTAGAGGCCAGAAAATAATGTTGGGTCTCTTTTTCTGTCAATCTCTGCCTTCCTTTAAGGCAGAGTTTCTCCTTCAACCAGGGGCTAACATTTTTTTGGTTCACCTGGACCAGCAAACCCCAGTGATCCTCTTGTCTCCACTCCTATCCTATCCCTCCCCCAGAGTGGGGATACAGGTAATTGTGGGATTCCTGGCTTGTTACTTGGGTGCTGGGATGTCAACTCCACTCTATTAAGATCTCCATTCTATCATTAGATAGCCGAAAAAGTAGTCTTTAACAATGAGCCATCTCTCTGGTCCCAATACAGCTGTTACTTTTAAAATTAAGGAAGGAAAGATTCTCCTCAGACTAGGTTAATTTCTTAACCTCAATTCCAATTAAGTAGCATAAATATTAAGATCATGATTTTTGAATACAATAGAGAAATAGGTTTCAGTGCTGGCTATTTGTCACAGAGAAGCGGCTAAACTTCTCTAAGTCTACAGTATTTATAGATTGCTGAGGAATTCATTAACAGAATTTTGTTTTGGGTTTTTTGTTTTTCGAGACAGGGTTTCTTTGTGTAACAGCTCTGTGTAGAAAAAAGGCTAATTAAATTATTACTTAGCATTTATACTATTATTAATTGGTTGGCGGGGTTAATCCTTAAGCTGTCATTATACATGAGCACACAGACACCATATGGATTTTTTTTAACAAGCTTTGGCCTGGATTGTACAATCTTAACCCATCTAAGCTTTCTAATTCCTGTCCAGAAATTTGTTCCTTTCAGTGATTGGAATACTCTCTATCATCAAATTTTTGTTACAGGCACTTCTAAAACTTTCCCCCCTGGTTACTATAAATATTTACTTTAAAATTCCTCTTAAGAGTAGGTGTGGTAACACAACAAGCCTGCAATCTTAGTCCTTGGGAAACTAACTGGAAAATGATAGTAAGTTTGAGTTCTAGGCCAACCAAAGCTTCAAAGTAAAACCTCATCTCAAAATAAAACTAAATTCCTTTAGAGGGACAAATTAATTTTAGCATGCATATCCTTCATTTTATCAATGAATATTTATCACTACCTTCCTCCCCCTCCTGTGGTGTCTGTTGGTGATTAGTCCCAGTCCTTATGCATGCTGGGCAAACATCCTACCAATGAGTTACATCCCAGTTCTTGCCTCTTACTGGTTTATGATTATGTCATTTTCCTCACTGTAAATGAGGATGATAATTTTCTCAGCGATTGATTACCTGCATAAATGTGCAAGTACACACAGATATGTACATACACATAAGTAAATAAATAATCACCATCGCTGAGGTCAGAAAAGAGAATCAGATCCCTTGGAGTTGGAATTACAAGGACCTGTGAGTCAATTGATGTGGGTGCTGGGAACTAATCTCTAGAACTCTAAAAGAGCAGGAAGTTAAAACCCATCTCTCTAGTCTCTAAAGATGGTGACCAAAAAATAATAAAATAAGATCATAGCACAATATTAATCTTAGTTAGCAATGAATATTGCTTGTCTTATGGCTGCCGCAGATTCAATCTATTAAAAATAATATTCAGGCTGTGGCAATGGTTTAGTCTGTAAAGGGCTTGCCTCAAAAGCATAAGAGCTGAGTTTGAACACCAGAATTTATGTGAGATAAATGCTAGGATGAGTGACACACACTTGTAATCTTGGCTCAGGAGAAGAAAAGAGAAGAAGCCTTGAGGCACACAGGCCAACAAGTCTAGTTTAACTGAAGAGCTTCAGGAAAATAAGAGAGCGGGTCTCAAAGTATGACATCCTAAGGTTGTTTCTGGAACCTACACACACATCAATACAGATACATACAGACTCACACATGTGCCCCCCCCCACATTTCAAAAATAATACTCATGACTTTACCTGAATTAGAGGTCTCTACTCTAGAATTCCACATTTCTCTCAAATTTTCTGTCAGTCATTTTAGTTCAAACCTTGCCTTTGCCCAATCCAGCCAAATTCCCTCTTTAACTCTGCAGTTGTGCCCAGATGTATGGGCTTCCTCTAATTTTAACTTCCTCTAATTTAAACCTGTGCAATTAGTTTCAGAACACCACTACCCAAAACCTTTCAAATATTCCCAATTAGCTAAAAAATAAAAGACCCTGTATCTTGGGGCTTTGGAAGATGGATCGGTCTAACAAAGTACCTGCCACACAAGTGGCTTAGCTTGGGCCCCAGAATTCACATCCAAAAGCCAGGTGGGGTTGAGCACATTTGTTCCCCCCAGGGGTGAGAAGGTGGAGACAGGTGGATGGATCGCTGGGACTTTCTGGATTGCCAGCATAGCCTATGTGGCAAGTTCAAGGCCATCAGGGAACCTTGACTTAAAAAGATTAAAAAACAAAAAAGTAGGCAGATCCTCTAGCCTCCACAACACTTGCACATGTACCCTACTCCTTACAAGCACCAACACATATATGAATACACACATGTGCACATACATATACATAAAACAAACAATTGAAAGCAATCAGCCAGGTATGGTGGCACACACCTATAATCCCACCACTAGGAAAGCAGAGACAGAGGAACAGGTGTTCAAAACAAAAACATAAGAATAACATCACATCTTTTATCAGCACACCTAAAACTCAAGAAAGCACGGAACAATGTATTTCAAGCTCTGGAGGTAAGTAAGTCACTGTGAAGTAAACATTGCTATTCTTGGCAGTTAAACTGATGAAGAAATAAAAGCATTAAAGACACAAATTCAAACAATTCATGACGAGTAAGCTAGCATTGCAGAAAATTGTTAAATACATATGAAAATAAGAAAGGCAGTTTCATCCACAAGAACACAGGAAACAATACACTCTGTGGGAGGAAAATAAACCAAGACCTGAGAAGGAGTCAAAGATATTCAACATAGGAAATCACCAAACCCCAAACACAAACAGGGGAGGAGGAAGAGTACTATCAATTGTATTGACAATTTTGGAGTTTTGGTTTATTTTAAAAACACAGAAATAGTATAAGAATATGTTTTTATTTAAATCCCAGGCACAGGGATATGGGACTACTTTGGACTGTCCCCAGCAGCTAACTGTGAATTGCCTTGTGCTCCAGTAAAGGTGTGGCAGCTGCAGATAGTTTCTACGATTGTGTGACATTTGGAATTCTGGGAACTTTTCAGAGGGCATATAAATGCTAGAGCCCTGATAGGAAGGGTTGGTGGTTGTTGGTCATTCAGGGGTGTTGGTTAAGGTTTGTTAGTATTCATGCTCAAAGAAGGAACAAAACGAAAGAAATTAGATTCAAGTATCCCCCCCCCCATTCTTCTTTCTCTCTTATCTAGTGATAGTGGGTGAAAACAGAGAATAACGGGTGAAAAAAGAACCCAGAAAGTATCAAAGACTGATTACAATCAATGATTCACCCAATCAGAACATTAACTAAAACATTATAGAAAATATGATTTTTCTTTAAAATTTCATCAAAAATCTTTCTCAAAATAACCTTAAGTAGAAAAGGTCTCTATTCGCCAATTAAAAGACAAAATAAATTAACTAGTTTATAAAACTAAATTCCAATTATCTACTGTCTCCAAGACACTAAAAAAATCTGAGTCGAAGGATGGAACTAATGTAAAAACCAAGCTGGTCTATCAATTTATGCCTGATAAAGCAGACTCAAAACCATGGACAGAAGAGACAAACAGTGCCATTACATATTAACAAAGGGAACAATTTATCAAGAAGATGTAATGAGTATAAACTAATACTTTTTGGGGCGGGGCATATCAAGGCAGGGTTTCTCTGTGGAACAGCCCTGGCTGTCCTGGAACTTGCTTTGTAAACCAGGCTGGCCTCAAACTCACAGAGATCTGCTTGCCTTTGCCTTCTGAGTGCTGGAATTAAAGGCGTGTGCCACCACCATGTCTAACTCTAAAATTATAATTTTTCAAAATAACACTTTAGTCATTATGGGGTAGTTGTGCATCAACTCATTTGCATAAGTCTGTTCCAAGTGGTCGGATTTCATCAGTGAGTATTTAAAATCAGTACAGTATGTCATTTACTAACTGAAATATACTGCTGTAAATACAGAAGAAATCACATGTATATACTAACATAATAATTAAAAGAAGTCCCTACCTGAGAGGAGTCGAACCAGATGTTTTTGTATCAGGACCTGAGGACAGGTAATCCTCTGTGCAACTGCAAACTGTATTAATGCTCTCAGACCATTGTGCTAGATTGTAAGAGAGGTAAGATAAAATGATAGGGAGAGATAACAGTGATAAATACCCAATCCCAGCCTATTATACACTGATGCATTATACATTTTTCCAACGACTCATAATATTCCTTTGTTTTTGTGAGACAGAGTCTCTCTATGTATTCTTGGCTGGCCTTGAACTGAAAGAAAGATCATTCTGTGTTCTTTTCCCAAGCACTGGGATTAAAAGCCAGCACTGTCACATCCAGCTACAATATTTTCAGTACATAAAAAATGTTTAGGATCTTCTGATTTTTCCATTAAAAAGAAATGTTAGTTATGATCATTTCTGTTCTCAGTTTTGTTGTTTTTCATATTCAGTTTTAAAAAATTATTTATTTTTACTACATTTGGTGTTTGGCCTACATATATATCTGTATGAGGATGTTGGATCCTCTGGAACTGGAGTTACAGACAGCTGTGGACTGCCATGTGGGTGCTGGGAACTGAACCTGAGTCCTCTGGAAGAACAGCCAGTGATCTTAATCACTCAGTCATCTCTCCAGTCCCTAAGATTCAATTTTCAAACAAAGGGCTTAATTAGTCTGTTGAATCCTGTGCAAACTGCATTTCTAGAAATTCTAAAATGATGTAAGAACACATGGAAAAATGCATTGAAATACATCTTCTTCTTCCCAGGAGCAGGATGGGAAACACAGGGACACACACTGTGGACTGTGAGTTTCTTAAGCCACCTGTCAGGAAATGAGGTGGGAGATGCCTGGCAGGGCAGTGATCTAAGGAGCCTCTGCAGGGACCCGTTTTGTTTGTTTATGCAGTGCTAAGCACACACTTTAAAAAACAAAACAAAACAAAAACATAGATACGTAGGTGTATTTCATGGTTCTTTGGTAATATAGGCAAGAAGGACTGAAGAGAAAGGCAAGAATTTATTATTATTATTATTACTATTATTATTGGTGCTAAGAATTTAATCAAGAACCTCATGTATGCTAGGCAAGTGCTAAACACTTCTTGAATATATACTGGTTACCAGGTTTGGCTATTCTATGAAAAAATTATTTATTTTGTATATATGTGCACACATGCATGGAAGCCAGAGGATAACTTGTGGAAGAAGGTTCTTCCCTTCCATGTGTCCTAGAGATTGAATTCAGATCATCAAGCTTAGTGGCAAGTCCATTTACCCACTGAGCATTTTACAGACCCCAGGGTTGATTTTGTTTTGTTTTGTTTGGTGTGTGTTATGTGTGTGTGCACTTGTATGTACATGTGCTGGTTATTTTGGTCAACTTGACACAAGCTACAGTCATTTGGGAAGAGGAAACCTAAATTGAGACAATGTCCCCATCAGATTGGCCTGTAGGTGGTGCCACCTCTGGGAAAGTGGCCCTGAGCAATGTAAGAAAGCAAATTGAGCAAGCCATGGGGAGCAAGCCAGTAAGCAATGCTCTCTGTAAAGTTCCTGCCTCCAGGTCTCTACCTTGAGCTCCTGCCCTGACTTCCCCTCCTGATGGGCTGCAACTCAAAGCTGACAGAAAACCCTTTCCTCTCCAAGGTGCTTTCAGTCATGGTGTTGTATCATAGCAATATAAACCTAACTCAAGATCAACTTTGTCAGTGTTGGTGGCAAGTGTCTTTATCCACTGAGCCATCTACCCTGCCCTGGGTGTTTAGTCTTTAACTCAGTATGATTATCTGTCTAGAGCAAAACCCATTAATATTCAGTGTCACATGATGGTGAAGCATCAGTGAGGGAAAATACAGGATATGTCTGGTTTTAGGGTCAGCAAATGGAGAAGGGCAGAAAAGCAGTCAAGTTACCTGAAATCTATGTGAATTACTTTAACTACTGAAATTGAGAAAGTTCTACAAAGCACATAGCACTAACCACCATGCTTCCTGAAACTGCAGTAAGCATGCCCCACACCCCAAGCTCTGCTGTTCTTTACAGAAGAGGGAATATAGATGTTTCTGTGACAAATAAACTATGGAATCCCCTTTCTAAGAAAGTATCTCAGAAACCATTGAAGTCTATTTAATTATACATACCTGCCTATTTTGAAGAGCTCCAAATAGAGGTTTTCTTTCATCTCCCAACAGGTTTTCTTAGAAAAGCATAACAAATTCAAGAATATTACACAATTATATGTTTTAGTTGTGGGTTTGGTCTGCTTTGTTTTTTAAGAGGGTTTCACTATGTAGCTCATGCTAACTTCACCCTGAGTAAAGACACACAACTGCTTTATCCTACACTCATGATTTATTTAAGTCTAATAGGTTTGTGAGTGACTCCTAAAATCCATCCTGAGACTGAAGAAAGAAAGTTTTGAGAAGAAATTGTATGCATGTTACTCAATCCAAATTATGACAGTATATTATTTTTAAGAGGGGATTTACTGATGAAAATGTAGTAAAATTATTAAAAATTGTAACAAAAATGTACTGAAAAAGGAAATCTAAACTGGCGTGGACGAAGAGAAAGAGACCCTGTCTTCTATGTAGTGGCACACCCACTTACGAACTGTAGGACTTCTGCCTACTTTGCCTTTCCCTGGGAAACTTTCAATATGGCAAAGCATTTGACAAATTATCACTCAGACCTAATTTTGCCAATCTGTCTCTCCTGACCACCTCACACATCTTTTTTTCTTGGGGGGGGGTTCGAGACAGGGTTTCTTTGAGTAGCTCTAGGTGTCCTGGACTCATTCTATAGACCAGGATGGCCTTGAACTCACAGAGATCTGCCTGCCTCTGCCTCCGGAGTGCTGGGATTAAAGGCATGCGCCACCACACCTGGCTCACCTCACACTTCTTATTCCAGTAAATTGTTTGTTTGTGACTCTGGTTCTATTTCCTTTTTTCTCTGAAAGTATAAAGTAACATTCCTGTAAAGTCCTGAGTTGATTTCTCTTCATTTGCATTTTTCTTGATCTAGTGTTACAGTACACCACTGTTTGCCCACAGTGCTTAATGCTATCCTTTCAAAATACTAGCCAGTTGCACAGGGCTATATGGTAGGTGAAAAAGATAGAAATATTAAAAATTCTCAGACCACACCAAATACACTGAAATACAAGCAGTCCTCAAATACAGCAAACTTTCCCAAGTCATCATCAGGGGAACAAAACATGTTTTTGGTCAATTGATGTAAATTCTGTCTCATTGAAGTCTCCAAAGCATCTCTTGTTTTATTCTGGAAATAGGCTTTACCAATTGCCTGGATGGTGAAGGCACATGTGCTCCAGGTCATCATGGGCACTCGTGGATCAAGTTCATCAGGAGGCACTTTCAGCCCAATTCTGTAAATTGTTGTGGCAAAGAGAATGACCATTTCCTTGATACTATTTGAATATTTCATCCTAAAAATTAAATGAAAGGAAAATTTTACAGTATTTTAGAAAAAAGAGCTGCTTCCTGAGAAACATCATTAAGTCAGAAAGCAATAGAAACAATTAATTCCTGTTGACATTAAGTGCATTAGTTACATGGTCACTCATGTGACCAAATGTCTGACAAAGCAACCTAAGGAAGGATGGAAGGGAGGGAGGGAGGGAGGGAGGGAGGGAGGGAGGAAGAAGGGTTTAGGCTCCTGATGTCAAGAATACACCCATCATGGAAGGCAGGCATGCAAGAGAAAGCAACTCACAGCTGTGGTGGCAAGAGTGTGAAGCTGTTTGTTCATATATTGGTGGACCAGGACAGAGAAAGGGGAATGCCAGCACAAGGCTAGCTTTCTCCTTTTTCCCTTGTTATTCAGTCCAGTCACCCAGCCATGAGATGCTAACGTCCACATTCAATGTGGTCTCTCTTCCTCAATTAACCCTCTCAAGGAAAGCCTTTACTGAGGTGGGAGAGATGGCTCAGAGATTAAGAGCACTGGATGCTCTACCAGAGGACCCCCATTTGAATCCCAGCACCCACATGGAGGCTGACAACCCTCTGTAACTCTAGGTCCAGGCAATCTACCATCCTCTTTTGGCCTCCACAGGCACTAGGCACACAAGTGATACAAAGTCATACATGAAGACAAAATACTCATATATATATATATATATATATATAAAATAGAAATAAATTTTAAAAAAAGCTCACAGTCAGACCCAAGTATGTCTCATTAATGTTGTAGGTGTTAAACTCAATTTAGTTATCAATTAAACATCAAAATGAATAAAGTGTTCTTTGTCAAACTACAGGTCAGAACTTCTGTGATTTATTCTGTGGATTTGGAAGAGCCAAAGTGTACCTTCTTTTTTTTGCGGGGGGATGGGGGGCAGATTTCGAGACAGGGTTTCTCTGTGTTCCAACCCCTGGCTGTTCTGGACTCAATTTGTAGACCAGGCTGCCTTTGAACTCACAGAGATCCTCCTGCCTCTGCCGGGATTAAAGGGCTGTGCCACCACGCCCGGGCAAACCATACCTTGTAAAGGTAGAAAAATCTCTTACAAAATGGCAACAGCTCATATGACTGTACAGCAAATAATGCAGGAAATGAGCCCAGCTAGAAAGGTCCAGGCCCAAGTCAAGGGACAGAATGAAGAGAAAAAATAAATTTCTGAGGAAGCAGGTCTTACCTGACATGCTCTGGTATTCTGAAAAAGTATAAAAAGTATTTCTGAATGGACAGTGTGTGTGTGTGAACATTCATGCTATGTGCATGCATGATAGGTAACATCAACATGCACTTGGAGAGATAGTTTCTGGTCTCCCAAATTTTCAATTTTAACAAGACAGACAATATGAAGGAGGACTGTCAGTAGAGAAAGTATGAGGGAGGCATATGTACAAAATATCAATGCCTTATCTGCAATATTATACATTTTTCAAAGTATCTCTTATAACTTTGAGGTAAATTAGGGCACTTTCAATTGTACATGAAAAACAAATTGAGAATAGAGTGTCAAAATTTTTTTTCAGAAAGTCACAGGCACACTCAATATGACATTAAGTGAAGTCTTAAAATTCTGATCCTCTTATAGCTTTGGCTGTTGTTCCGTTTGTCAAAACTGATTACCTAGAGGCAGAGTGCATGTGATGTGGAAGGTGCCTCTTCCACATCACTTCAAGTGGCTCAAAGGAGAAACATGTTTGCTGGGAAGCATTCCCCAGAGCCCATTTAAAGGTGAAGGAAAGAACTCACCACACCACTGTCCTCCAGCTTCTACCAGAGTGCCATGACACATGACCCCCACCCCTCAAAGCACACATACATATTCACACACATAAAACAATAACATTTTCCTTAAAAACTCAAAACATCTAATTTTATTAATATAAGTAAAACCTTAGGGAGAAAAAAATGGACAAGGAACAAATTTTTACAAGTAAAGAAAAAAATGAAGAAAAAAAGAAAGTTAGTTCCAGTTTTTATTTTTACTATTTATTTATTTATTAGTTTTTTCAAGATAGGGTTTCTCTGTGTAACTGCCATGGCTGTCCTGAACTCTCTGTAGACCAGGCTGACCTCAAACTCAGAGGTCCACCAGCCTCTGCCTCCTGAGTGTGTGCCACGACACTCCACAAACTCTTTTAACTCTTTAGATACTTACGAAGATTGAACTCCAAAACTCAGGATGGAATGAAACTCAAAAGTAGAATCTCCCATTCCTTGATTAAGTAAGACAGGAACAGTTGGAGTTTCTCCTTATAAATTAAATAAAAAAAGAAATAAAAGTCATGACTAAGTTTAGTCTAACAATCAACTATCTAGCTGTTTAAACCATCCCTCAAAAATGCTAGTAAATACTAAATAACCTCCCTGAATCCCTCTACCTAGCTAGCACTGGCTGACATTCTTTTTACATTTAGATGTCACACATATGGGTTGTTTTCTTTTTTTAAACTTTTTTTTTTTTTTTTGGTTTTTCAAGACAGGGTTTCTCTGTGCTGCCCTGGCTACCCTGTGTGCCTTGGCCATGAACTCACAGAGATCCATCTGCCTCTGGCTCCCAAGTGTTGGGATTAAAGGTGAGCACCACCACGCCTGGCAATTACAGACAGCTGTAAACTGCCATGTGGGTGCTGGGATTTGAACTTTGGTCCTTTGGAAGAGCAGCCAGTGCTCTTAACCACTGAGCCATCTCTCCAGCCCTGGGTTGTTTTCTTTAAAGACATCATATAGTGCTGCTTGCTTTTTCACCTAATAGGTAACGAGCATTTTGCCTCATCAGTAATGTCCCTTGTTTATTGCATTTTCTTTTAATTCAAAAAACTGTATTTGTATTTAATTTAGGGTGTATGCATATATATGTGAGTGTGCTTCTGTTCATGTGCACATACACCCAGTATGTGGAGGCGGCACATGTGCAGTCCAGAGGACAACTTGAATGACTTGGTTCTCTCCTGCCACCAATAGAGGTCCTCAGATTTTTAAAGGAGGATGTTGGTGGCACCTGTGTATAGTCCCAGCCATGGAGAGGATGAGGCAGGAGAACTGCTTAAGCTCCAGAGTTGTTGGAGTGCAACCTGGTCAAGACTGCAAGAACCCTTCTTAAACACACAAACTCAAACAATACAAATTGGACTTTGCCTTCACTCATTGATTTATAACCTAATAAAAACATTCCTTCAACAATTACTGTATGTGCATGGTAGGATATTGTTGGAGAATGGTCTTATGCATGGCTTTCAGATTCTGATTGCAGTGGCCTGAGATCTGGTTACAGGGGCATTCATTCCCTTATTGGCTTTAATAAAAAGGCTGACAGCCTATTACTGGACAGAGAGGGAAGCAGAAGGCAGGACTTCCTGGGAAAGAGAAAAGAACTCTGGGAAGGAGGAGGAAGGCTTTTTTTCTCCAGGAGACACGGAAGGAGACAGAGGTGATTTTTGTGGGCTCAGAAGATATATATAGCCACTTGGCTGTCTGGGACTACGTGGTTGGGCTAACTTAGGTGAGCTCGTTGAGAGTCTGCCCAGCTAAGGCCTACGCACTGAAATATTAAAAGGTCTTAGTGTATTTATTTTGTGGGCACTAAAGTCACCCAGGGTCTTAAGCCTTATCACCAAGAGACATATAAGCTGCCAGTCTCCTACATATATGTATGTATATACAAGTGTGTACACAGGCTCAGGAGCCCATGTACGTGAATGAAGAGGTCAAATAAGAACATAAGCACCCGCACCCACCACTGTCCACCTCATTTTCAGAGACAGCATCTCTCACTGCACCTGGGCATCATGTTCTGGCCATCAAGCTTTCTGTAAGTGCCAGGATCCAAATTCAGATCCTCAGGTACTCACAGCAAGCACTGTGCCCACTGAGCCGTCTCCCTAGCCCTCTTTACCAAACATTTAAGTGATCTTTAATTTTATTTTTCTAAGTATCCATAGCAACACTTGTCTCTCAGCTGCAAAGAATATACACATAAGGTAACAGCTTTAATATATTTTTTAATTAATATTAAGACAGAATATTATGTAATATTCTGTTTTCCAGTATGAAAAACAATTGAACTGAGTAAACTGATAGCCAATAAGTCTTGGACTCAGATCTCTATTTCCTGATATTCAACAAATTTGTGCTTGTGCTAAAATCAAACCACATTTAGCACAATGATTACTTGTAAAAAAAATTAAAGATTTAGAGGTTTGTAGAGATAGCTCAATGGTGCAGAGCACTGGACGCTCTCCCAGAGGACCTAGCTCACAACTGTCTGTAATTTCAGTTCCAGAAATCCAATGTCCTCTTCAAGTCTTTAAGGGCACTAGACTCATAAGTGTTTCACAGACATACATATAGGCAAAACACTCAAAAACATAAATTTAAACCTAAAAAATTTAAACACTTAGAAGCAATTTTCCCACATCTAGTACAAACAGATTCCTACAAACCTTTGGCATGCTTCATGCTATAACCAGATATTCTGGCCAGAACAGTCTGCATCCACCGTGCCAAGGTCAAAAGTTGAGCAAGAGCCTCTGCATTCTCACTATAAAAAAAAAAATGACATTTAGAAATGATGAAATAAAAAAATAAATAAATGATCAATTCAACGGGTACAAAGTCAATCTACAGGGATAAACTTGTAGAGTCTTTTCTTGAATAAATGGATATATTAAAAACATTAGCTGAGTGGTGGTGGCACATGCGTTTAATCACAGCAGTTGGGGTTGTGGCACAATCTTTATTCACAGCAACTTGAAAGGCAGAGGCGGGTAGATTTCTTTGAGTTCAAGGCCAGCCTTATCTACATAGTGAGTTCTGGACCAGCCAGAGATATATAGTAAGACCTTGTTAAAAAACAAACAAACAAACAAACAAATAAATAAATATAAAATTCCTTTATTTTATTAACATTCTAGGTTATGGAAATGTGACTAAAAAATGTAGTTGGTACAATGACTAAGACATAACCATACATCTATGACTGAGAAGTAATAAAATACTACTGAATGGAAAATATCACCATGGTTACTCAGCAACTACTAGGTGATGTCACTGACACTGACATCATTCTTCCACATTCAATCTATAGGTTTCAGTTTCTAACATTTCCCAAGTTGATCACTTCTTTCTACCTCTCTCCATTATCCCCCTGGAAGTCATACCATCCCTGACATGAACTACTTCAATGGCCTTTTAATAGTTTGTTTCCCATTTATTTATTTTTATTTGAATACTTAGGGTTTTTCAGACAGGGTCTCTCTCTGTAGTCCTGGCTGTTCTGTGTCTCACTTACTATGTAGACCAGGCTGGCCTTGAACTCCCAGAGGAGATCTGTCTGCCTCTGCCTCAGAAATGTTGGTATTAAAGGTGTTTTGGTTCCTTCTGCTTCTGTTTCTATTTTATTTTTAAGTATGAAATTATCATGTAACAACCAGAAGACTCTTCTAAAACTATAAATCCAATTTCATTATCTCTGTTCAAAACAGACCAGTTGTTTTCTGTTGTGCATAAATTAAACAATTCTAATGTTTCATCTTAGCCTCTTATGATATGGCTCTTTGCTACTCCTCTCCAGACATGCTGCCTTTTTGCTATGCCTAGAACATGATAATTATGTTCGTACCTTGGGGCCTTTGCTCTTGATGTTACCTGTTCTAAATCTATCTATCTTCTAGAGAAAAGCAACTGTTTATCTCTCACTTGGATCTCTACTCAAATGTTACTATCTCAGAGACATGCTGCCCCAAATTTCTGTCTATAGTGTCAGGTACTGGCTAGCCTTTAGTATTTCCTTGGTAGTCTCATAGCTCATTAGCTCATACTAGGTTACTGTAAGCCTCTCCTTCATGGAATGTACACTCTATAAAATAAGACTATAAAATAAGAATTCACTGAAAGGACAGTCTATCTTTTTTAAGATTCATTGCAGCCAGGTAGTGGTGGTGCATACCTTTAATCCCAGCACTTGGGAGGCAGCGGCAGATGGATCTCTACGTGTTGGATCTCTACGTGTGTGAGGCCAGCCTTGTCTACAGAGCAAGTTCCAGGACAGCCAGGGCTACACAGAGAAACCCTTTCTCAAAAAACAAGAAAACAAACAAACAAACAAAAAGATGTATTTACTGATGTATATGAGTGTTTTGTCCTCATGTACTTCTTCTGTACACCATAAGAGGGCACTGGATCCCCTGGGACGACAGTTATAGCTGGTTATGAGCCACTACAAGGTTTTTGGGAACTGAATTCAGGGCCTTCATAATGCTCGTAATCACTGAGCTCTCTCTCCAACCTCTGAAAGGGCAATCTTGAAGAAAGTAAAATATACAATGAACTATGCTGAATTTGAATACCTACCATAAATGTGACCTAAGAAATATATTTGATTCTCAAAAGCAAAAGTATGTTATGACTGGTTATGACAAAACAAACAAACAAACAACCCCCCCCAAAACTAACATGAGTTTTAGAAAGAAAAAAGCATGTGTATATGAGGTGAATGAATGTGTAAATGCAGACATCAGAAGACAACCTTCAGTATTGGCTCGTGCCTACTAACTTTCTGAGATTATCTCTTTGTTGTTCACTGGTACACACACCAGGCTAGCTGGCCCACAAAGTTCCAGAATTTCTCCTGTCTCAGCTTCCCTTCTCCACATAGAAGGCCTAGGGTGACAGACAAGCACTAAAAAGACTAGCTTTTACAAGAGCTCTAGATCTGAGCTTGGGTCCTTCTACTTGCACAGTAAGCATTTTAACAACTGAACCATCTTCCTCGACCAGTTTTACAGTTTTGATAAATTTATTGTGCAATGTTTTTTATTGAAATGTTAGTTTGGGGACTAGAGAGATGGCTTAGTAGTTAAGAGCACACACTTAACTTGCAGTGGACCTGAGTGTAGTTCTCAGTGCCCACAGCTCACAACTGCCTGTAACACCAGCTCTAAGGAATATGACACCCAATTCTGGGCATTGAAGGCAATTTCACTTACATATGCGCGCGTGCACACACATTATTGAAAATAAAACAAATCACATATATATATATAAAGCTTAGCAAGGAAAGTCAAGGAAATAAGTTGCTGAGCATTCCTTTAAAAGTTTAGAGAGCAGGGATCCAAGATGGCAGCGGCCGGCGCGGACGTATTTTGATTTCAGGGTCAACAATCACAAGGCGGCAAGTGTTCCAGGACGCTGTACAAAGGGCACGACCCCTTCTAAATCTCACCCAGCTACACAGGGACCACGGAAGATGCCTGGGCAGGATGCCCCTTCCAAATCTCGGACACGCTAGGAAGCCTCTGGACCCGGGAATCAGGATAACCCATCCCCCCAAAGGAGAGACCCCCGGTAAGTTCCAACCTAATACCCACCCAGCAGATTCAGAAACCACGCAGAGATAATCCCCACCCTGCTGGGCACTCCCAGGTCTCACACAGACAATCCAATTATCTAGCAAAAGGTTGCGAACCCTGGAAGTGAGCGGAAGATCCAATGTAAAGTGCCTTCAGACCACAGATCGCAATCTGTGACGTCACTGGCCAGTTTCCAAGCCGCAGGAGCAGCAAGGCTACTGCAGCTGAACTGCAGACTTACCCGCTACAGGAACCAACCCCGGGCAAACTGCGAGATATTTGAAACGGTCGTATATGGGTCTTATGTACTAGTACAGGCCCTTCCAGCGGGGAACCAGAGCTTACTTGTAAACAACTCCGCCACCTGAATTAATTAGGCCCCCACCTGGGAGGCGGGACTGAATGACTCACCTTATAGGGGTGGAGTAAGGCAACTCAAATCCTACACCACAGTGCCCCCTTTGGACCCAAGTCCAGAGAACAGCAAAAAAAAAAATTCCACATGGCCAGAGGCCCGAGACCAAAAAAAAAAAAACCAAAACAAAACAAAAAACAGAGTGAAATATCTCCAACAAAAGAAAGCAACGGTATTACGTCCAGCCCGAACCACCTCACCACAACTGAAACACATGAAAACGATGACAATTTTACAGTATGGAAAGTGATAAAGTCCCTTCAAGAAGAACTTCAAATTATGAAGGAATTCAAAGAAGCCACGATCTTACAAATCAAAACAACGAATAACATCATTAAAGAGCTCCAAGCCAAGGTGACCCAGTTTGAACAGGAAAAGGATAAAGCAATGAAAGATCTCCAGACAAAAACAAGCAAACTGGAGAAGGAAATGTACAAAACGAATACTACCATTCAAGACATGAAAATAGAAATGGAAACAATAAAGAAAACACAGTCAGAGTTAAAAGAGGAAATGGAGAATCAAGAGAAGAGAACAGAAACTATGGATGTGAGTATGAAAAATAGAATGAAAGAGATGAAAGACAGGATCTCAGGCATGGAAGATTCGATGGAAGAAATCAGTACAACATCCAAAGAAAATGAGAAGGCTAAAAAATCTCTCACCCACAACATCCAAGAAATCAAGGGCTCAATGAAAAGATGGAACCTAAGAATTACAGGCGTAGAGAAAAGAGAAGACTTCTGACTCCATGGTCCAGGAAATATCTTCAACAAAATCATAGAAGAAAACTTCCCAAACCTAAAGAAAGAGATTCCAGTAAAAATCCAAGAGGCTTACAGAACACCAAACAGATTAGATCAGAAAAGAAACTCCTCTCGCCACATAATAATAGAAACTCCAAATGTAGAGAACAAAGAAAGGATATTAAAAGCTGTAAGAGAAAAAGGCCAAGTCACATACAATGGCAGACCCATCAGAATCACACCTGACTTCTCCTCACAAATTTTAAAAGCTAGAAGGGCCTGGACAGATGTCCTACAAGCCCTGAGAGAACATAGGTGCCCAGCCAGACTACTATATCCAGCAAAACTCTCTATCAACATAGAAGGAGAAAACAAGATATTCCATGACAAAATCAAATTCAAACAATATCTCCTCACAAACCCAGCCCTACAGAAGATCCTAGAAGGAAAATTCCAACCCAGAGAAGATAACTACACCCAAGAAAACAGAGGAAATAGAAAACTCCACAGCAACTAAACAAAAGAGAAACACAAGACAGCCAGCTAAACCAAAATAATGGGAAATAACAACCCCTGGTCACTAATATCCATCAACATCAATGGACTCAACTCGCCAATAAAAAGACACAGACTTACAGACTGGATCCGTAAACAAGACCCATCTTTTTGCTGTATACAAGAAACACACCTCACTATTGAAGATAAAAACTACCTCAGAGTAAAGGGCTGGAAAAAGGTTTTCCAAGCAAATGGACCCAGGAAACAAGCTGGAGTAGCCACCCTAATATCAAACAAAATAGACTTCCAATTGAAGTTAATAAAAAAAGACAGAGAAGGGCATTACATACTCATTAAAGGAAATATACACCAAGAGGTCATCTCAATATTGAACATCTATGCCCCAAATACAAAGGCACCTACATTTATAAAAGAAACACTTCTAAAACTTAAATCGCACATCGATCCAAACACTTTAATAGTGGGAGACTTCAACACTCCACTCACAACTATGGACAGATCATCAAGACAGAAGCCAAACAGAGAAATAATGAGTCTAACAGAGATCATGAACCAAATGGACCTAACA